>OU342745.1:0-532045 GCA_910589775.1 Avena eriantha | reverse complement strand
ATAGGGTCTAATGGTCCATGCAAATCCCCGTGGAGCACCAAAAAGTGTGGAATAACTCATGAAAATGACCCTAAAAGCGAAAACGATGAGTTTTTGGTCATAACTCTCAAACATGTATCGGGTCTTAGGATCTTGTAAATCCCCCAAGAGCGCCAAAAAAGTGTGCCATAGCTCACGAAAACGGCCATAAAACGTGAAAAACGACGAGTTTTTGGTCATAACTCTCAAACATGTATCGGGTCTTAGGGTCATTGTAAATCACCCTGGAACCCCAAACTGTGGGCAAAACTCATGAAAACGGCCATAATATGCTAAATCGCAATTTTTTGGTTAAAATTGTCAAACATGTATCGGGTCTAATGGTCGTTGTAATTCACCTGAAACCCTGGAACTGTGGAATAGCTAATGAAAACGGTCATAAAACACAAGAACGACGA
Source organism: Avena eriantha (assembly GCA_910589775.1). Taxonomy (NCBI): domain Eukaryota; kingdom Viridiplantae; phylum Streptophyta; class Magnoliopsida; order Poales; family Poaceae; genus Avena; species Avena eriantha. The sequence continues at coordinate 531,608 of OU342745.1, read as the reverse complement.
ATTGTTGGTCATCCCCTAAACATGCATCGGGTCTAATGGTCCATGCAAATCCCCGTGGAGCACAAAACAGTGTGGAATAACTCATGAAAATGACCCTAAAACGCGAAAACGATGAGTTTTTGGTCATAACTCTCAAACATGTATCGGGTCTTAGGATCGTTGTAAATCCCCAGAGCGCCAAAACAGTGGGCAATAGCTCACGAAAACGGCCATAAAACGTGAAAAACGACGAGTTTTTGGTCATAACTCTCAAACATGTATCGGGTCTTAGGGTCGTTGTAAATCACCCTGGAACCCCAAAACTGTGGGCAATAACTCATGAAAACGGCCATAATATGCTAAATTGGCAATTTTTGGTTAAAATTGTCAAACATGTATCGGGTCTAATGGTCGTTGTAATTCGCCCTGAAACCTAGAACTGTGGAATAGCTAATGAAAACGGTCATAAAACACAAGAACGACGAATTGTTTGCTCATCCCCCTTAAACATGCATCGGGTCTAATGGTCCATGCAAATCCCGTGGAGCACCAAAACAGTGTGGAATAACTCATGAAAATACCTAAAACGCGAAAACGATGAGTTTTTTGTCATAACTCTCAAACATGTATCGGGTCTTAGGATCGTTGAATCCCCCAAGAGCGCCAAAACACTGTGCAATAGCTCACGAAAACGGCCATAAAACGTGAAAACGACGAGTTTTTGGTCATAACTCTCAAACATGTATCGGGTCTTAGGGTCGTTGTAAATCACCCTGGAACCCCAAAACTGGGCCAATAAACTCATGAAAACGGCCATAATATGCGAAATCGGCAATTTTTGGTTAAAATTGTCAAACATGTATCGGGCTAATGGTCGTTGTAATTCGCCCTGAAAACCTAGAACTGTGGAATAGCTCATGAAAACGGTCATAAAACACGAGAACGACGAATTCTGGCATCCCCTTAAACATGCATCGGGTCTAATGGTCCATGCAAATCCTCGTGGAGCACCAAAACAGTGTGGAATAACTCATGAAAGTACCCTAAAACGCGAAAACGATGAGTTTTTTGTCATAACTCTCAAACATGTATCGGTCTTAGGATCATTGTAAATCCCCCCAGAGCGCCAAAACTGTGGGCCATAAAACGTGAAAAACGACGAGTTTTGGTCATAACTCTCAAACATGTATCGGGTCTTAGGGTCGTTGTAAATCACCCTAGAGCCCCAAAAGTGTGGGCAATAACTCATGAAAACGGCCATAATATGCTAAATCGGTAATTTTTTGGTTAAAATTGTCAAACATGTATCAGGTCTAATGGTCGTTGTAATTCGCCCTGAAACCCTGGAACTGTGGAATAGCTAATGAAAACGGTCATAAACATAAGAACGACGAATTGTTGGTCATCCCCTTAAACATGCATAGGATCTATGGTCCATGCAAATCCTCGTGGAGCACCAAAATAGTGTGGAATAACTCATGAAAATGACCTAAAGCACGAAAACGATGAGTTGTTGGTCATAACTCTCAAACATGTATCGGGTCTTAGGATCGTTGTAAATCCCCCCAGAGCGCCAAAACAGTGGGCCATAGCTCACAAAAACGGCCATAAAACGTGAAAAACGACGAGTTTTTGGTCATAACTCTCAAACATGTATCGGGTCTTAGGGTCGTTGTAAATCACCCTGGAACCCCAAAATTGTGGGCAATAACTCATGAAAACGGCCATAATATGCTAAATCGGTAATTTTTTGGTTAAAATTGTCAAACGTGTATCAGGTCTAATGGTCGTTGTAATTCACCCAGAAACCATGGAACTGTGGAATAGCTAATGAAAACGGTCATAAAACACAAGAACGACGAATTGTTGGTCGTCCCCTTAAACATGCATAGTGTCTAATGGTCCATGCAAATCCTCGTGGAGCACCAAAATAGTGTGGAATAACTCATGAAAATGACCCTAAAGCACGAAAACGATGAGTTTTTGGTCATAACTCTCAAACATGTATCGGGTCTTAGGATCGTTGTAAATCCCCCCAGAGCGCCAAAACAGTGGGCCATAGCTCACAAAAAACGGCCATAAAACGTGAAAAACGACGAGTTTTGGTCATAACTCTCAAACATGTATCGGGTCTTAGGGTCGTTGTAAATCACCCTGGAACCCCAAAATTGTGGGCAATAACTCATGAAAACGGCATATATGCTAAATTGGCAATTTTTTGGTTAAAATTGTCAAACATGTATCGGGTCTAATGGTCGTTGTAATTCGCCCTGAAACCCTTGAACTGTGGAATAGCTAATGAAAACGGTCGTAAAACACAAGAACGACGAATTGTTGGTCATCCCCTTAAACATGCATCGGGTCTAATGGTCCATGCAAATCCCCGTGGAGCACCAAAACAGTGTGGAATAAACTCATGAAAATGACCCTAAAACGCGAAAACGATGAGTTTTTTTGTCATAACTCTCAAACATGTAGCGGGTCTTAGGATCGTTTGAATCCCTCAAGAGCGCCAAGACACTGTGCAATAGCTCATGAAAACGGCCATAAAACGTGAAAAACGACGATTTTTGGTCATAACTCTCAAACATGTATCGGGTCTTAGGGTCGTTGTAAATCACCCTGGAACCCCAAAACTGTGGCCAATAACTCATGAAAACGGCCATAATATGCGAAATCGGCAATTTTTGGGTTAAAATTGTCAAACATGTATCGGGCCTAATGGTCGTTGTAATTCGCCCTAAAACCCTAGAACTGTGGAATAGCTCATGAAAACGGTCATAAAACACGAGAACGACGAATTCTTTGCCATCCCCTTAAACATGCATCGGGTCTAATGGTCCATGCAAATCCTCGTGGAGCACCAAAATAGTGTGGAATAACTCATGAAAGTACCCTCAAACGCGAAAACGATGAGTTTTTTTGTCATAACTCTCAAACATGTATCGGGTCTTAGGATCATTGTAAATCCCCCCAGAGCGCCAAAACTGTGGGCCATAAAACGTGAAAAACGACGAGTTTTTGGTCATAACTCTCAAACATGTATCGGGTCTTAGGGTCGTTGTAAATCACCCTAGAGCCCCAAAAGTGTGGGCAATAACTCATGAAAACGGCCATAATATGCTAAATCGGTAATTTTTTGGTTAAAATTGTCAAACATGTATCAGGTCTAATGGTCGTTGTAATTCGCCCTGAAACCCTGGAACTGTGGAATAGCTAATGAAAACGGTCATAAAACATAAGAACGACGAATTGTTGGTCATCCCCTTAAACATGCATCGGGTCTAATGGTCCATGCAAATCCTCGTGGAGCACCAAAATAGTGTGGAATAACTCATGAAAATGACCCTAAAGCACGAAAACGATGAGTTTTTGGTCATAACTCTCAAACATGTATCGGGTCTTAGGATCGTTGTAAATCCCCCCAGAGCGCCAGAAAAGTGGGCCATAGCTCACAAAAACGGCCATAAAACGTGAAAAACGACGAGTTTTTGGTCATAACTCTCAAACATGTATCGGGTCTTAGGGTCATTGTAAATCACCCTGGAACCCCAAAATTGTGGGCAATAACTCATGAAAACGGCCATAATATGCTAAATCGGTAATTTTTGGTTAAAATTGTCAAACGTGTATCAGGTCTAATGGTCGTTGTAATTCACCCAGAAACCATGGAACTGTGGAATAGCTAATGAAAACGGTCATAAAACATAAGAACGACGAATTGTTGGTCGTCCCCTTAAACATGCATAGGGTCTAATGGTCCATGCAAATCCTCGTGGAGCACCAAAATAGTGTGGAATAACTCATGAAAATGACCCTAAAGCACGAAAACGATGAGTTTTTGGTCATAACTCTCAAACATGTATCGGGTCTTAGGATCGTTGTAAATCCCCCCAGAGCGCCAAAACAGTGGGCCATAGCTCACAAAAACGGCCATAAAACGTGAAAAACGACGAGTTTTTGGTCATAACTCTCAAACATGTATCGGGTCTTAGGGTCGTTGTAAATCACCCTGGAACCCCAAAATTGTGGGCAATAACTCATGAAAACGGCCATAATATGCTAAATTGGCAATTTTTTGGTTAAAATTGTCAAACATGTATCGGGTCTAATGGTCGTTGTAATTCGCCCTGAAACCCTTGAACTGTGGAATAGCTAATGAAAACGGTCGTAAAACACAAGAACGACGAATTGTTGGTCATCCCCTTAAACATGCATCGGGTCTAATGGTCCATGCAAATCCCCGTGGAGCACCAAAACAGTGTGGAATAACTCATGAAAATGACCCTAAAATGCCAAAACGATGAGTTTTTTTGTCATAACTCTCAAACATGTAGCGGGTCTTAGGATCGTTTTGAATCCCTCAAGAGCGCCAAGACACTGTGCAATAGCTCATGAAAACGGCCATAAAACGTGAAAAACGACGATTTTTTGGTCATAACTCTCAAACATGTATCGGGTCTTAGGGTCGTTGTAAATCACCCTGGAACCCCAAAACTGTGGCCAATAACTCATGAAAACGGCCATAATATGCGAAATCGGCAATTTTTGGGTTAAAATTGTCAAACATGTATCGGGCCTAATGGTCGTTGTAATTCGCCCTAAAACCCTAGAACTGTGGAATAGCTCATGAAAACGGTCATAAAACACGAGAACGACGAATTCTTTGCCATCCCCTTAAACATGCATCGGGTCTAATGGTCCATGCAAATCCTCGTGGAGCACCAAAATAGTGTGGAATAACTCATGAAAGTACCCTCAAACGCGAAAATGATGAGTTTTTTTGTCATAACTCTCAAACATGTATCGGGTCTTAGGATCATTGTAAATCCCCCAGAGCGCCAAAACTGTGGGCCATAAAACGTGAAAAACGACGAGTTTTTGGTCATAACTCTCAAACATGTATCGGGTCTTAGGGTCGTTGTAAATCACCCTAGAGCCCCAAAAGTGTGGGCAATAACTCATGAAAACGGCCATAATATGCTAAATCGGTAATTTTTTGGTTAAAATTGTCAAACATGTATCAGGTCTAATGGTCGTTGTAATTCGCCCTGAAACCCTGGAACTGTGGAATAGCTAATGAAAACGGTCATAAAACATAAGAACGACGAATTGTTGGTCATCCCCTTAAACATGCATCGGGTCTAATGGTCCATGCGAATCCTCGTGGAGCACCAAAATAGTGTGGAATAACTCATGAAAATAACCCTAAAGCACGAAAACGATGAGTTTTTGGTCATAACTCTCAAACATGTATCGGGTCTTAGGATCGTTGTAAATCCCCCCAGAGCGCCAGAAAAGTGGGCCATAGCTCACAAAAACGGCCATAAAACGTGAAAAACGACGAGTTTTTGGTCATAACTCTCAAACATGTATCGGGTCTTAGGGTCATTGTAAATCACCCTGGAACCCCAAAATTGTGGGCAATAACTCATGAAAACGGCCATAATATGCTAAATCGGTAATTTTTTGGTTAAAATTGTCAAACATGTATCAGGTCTAATGGTCGTTGTAATTCGCCCTGAAACCATGGAACTGTGGAATAGCTAATGGAAACGGTCATAAAATATAAGAACGACGAATTGTTGGTCGTCCCCTTAAACATGCATAGGGTCTAATGGTCCATGCAAATCCTCGTGGAGCACCAAAATAGTGTGGAATAACTCATGAAAATGACCCTAAAGCACGAAAACGATGAGTTTTTGGTCATAACTCTCAAACATGTATCGGGTCTTAGGATCGTTGTAAATCCCCCCAGAGCGCCAAAACAGTGGGCCATAGCTCACAAAAACGGCCATAAAACGTGAAAAACGACGAGTTTTTGGTGATAACTCTCAAACATGTATCAGGTCTGAGGGTCGTTGTAAATCACCCTGGAACCCCAAAATTGTGGGCAATAACTCATGAAAACGGCCATAATATGCTAAATTGGCAATTTTTTGGTTAAAATTATCAAACATGTATCGGGTCTAATGGTCGTTGTAATTCGCCCTGAAACCCTAGAACTGTGGAATAGCTAATGAAAACGGTCGTAAAACACAAGAACGACGAATTGGTGGTCATCCCCTTAAACATGCATCGGGTCTAATGGTCCATGCAAATCCCCGTGGAGCACCAAAACAGTGTGGAATAACTCATGAAAATGACCCTAAAACGCGAAAACGATGAGTTTTTTGTCATAACTCTCAAACGTGTAGCGGGTCTTAGGATCGTTTTAAATCCCTCAAGAGCGCCAAAACAGTGTGCAATAGCTCACGAAAACGGCTATAAAACGTGAAAAACGACGAGTTTTTGGTCATAACTCTCAAACATGTAGAGGGTCTTAGGGTCGTTGTAAATCACCCTGGACCCCAAAACTGTGGCCAATAACTCATGAGAACGGCCATAATATGCGAAATCGGCAATTTTTTGGTTAAAATTGTCAAACATGTATCGGGCCTAATGGTCGTTGTAATTCGCCCTAAAACCCTAGAACTGTGGAATAGCTCATGAAAACGGTCATAACACACGAGAACGACGAATTCTTTGCCATCCCCTTAAACATGCATCGGGTCTAATGGTCCATGCAAATCCCCGTGGAGCACCAAAATAGTGTGGAATAACTCATGAAAGTACCCTAAAGCGCGAAAACGATGAGTTTTTTTGTCATAACTCTCGAACATGTATCGGGTCTTAGGATCATTGTAAATCCCCCCAGAGCGCCAAAACTGTGGGCCATAAAACGTGAAAAACGACGAGTTTTTGGTCATAACTCTCAAACATGTATCGGGTCTTAGGGTCGTTGTAAATCACCGTAGAGCCCCAAAAGTGTGGGCAATAACTCATGAAAACGGCCATAATATGCTAAATCGGTAATTTTTTGGTTAAAATTGTCAAACATGTATCAGGTCTAATGGTCGTTGTAATTCGCCCTGAAACCCTGGAACTGTGGAATAGGTAATGAAAACGGTCATAAAACATAAGAACGATGAATTGTTGGTCATCCCCTTAAACATGCATCGGGTCTAATGGTCCATGCAAATCCTCATGGAGCACCAAAATAGTGTGGAATAACTCATGAAAATAACCCTAAAGCACGAAAACGATGAGTTTTTGTTCATAACTCTCAAACATGTATCGGGTCTTAGGATCGTTGTAAATCCCCCCAGAGCGCCAGAACAGTGGGCCATAGCTCACAAAAACGACCATAAAACGTGAAAAACGACGAGTTTTTTGTCATAACTCTCAAACATGTATCGGGTCTTAGGCTCATTGTAAATCACCCTGGAACCGCAAAATTGTGGGCAATAACTCATGAAAACGGCCATAATATGCAAAATTGGCTATTTTTTGGTTAAAATTTTCAAACGTGTATCGGGTCTAATGGTCGTTGTAATTCGCCCTGAAACCCTGGAACTGCGGAATAGCTCATGAAAACGGTCATAAAACACAAGAACGACGAATTGTTGGTCATCACCTTAAACATGCATCGGGTCTAATGGTCCATGCAAATCCCCGTGGAGCACCAAAACAGTGTGGAATAACTCATGAAAATGACCCTAAAACGCGAAAACGATGAGTTTTTGGTCATAACTCTCAACCATTGTAGCGGGTCTTAGGATCGCTTTAAATCCCTCAAGAGCGCCAAAACAGTGTGCAATAGCTCACGAAAACGGCCATAAAATGTGAAAAACGACGAGTTTTTGGTCATAACTCTCAAACATGTATAGGGTCTTAGGGTCGTTGTAAATCACCCTGGAACCCCAAAACTGTGGCCAATAACTCATGAAAACGGCCATAATATGCGAAATCGGCAATTTTTTGGTTAAAATTGTCAAACATGTATCGGGTCTAATGGTCGTTGTAATTCGCCCTGAAACCCTGGAACTGGGGAATAGCTAATGCAAACGGGCATAAAACACAAGAACGACGAATTGTTGGTCATCCCCTTAAACATGCATGGGGTCTAATGGTCCATGCAAATCACCGTGGAGCACCAAAACAGTGTGGAATAACTCATGAAAATGACCCTAAAACGCGAAAACGATGAGTTTTTGGTCATAACTCTCAAACATATATCGGGTCTTAGGATCGTTGTAAATCCCCCCCCCCCCACAGCGCCAAAACTGTGGGCCATAGCTCAAGAAAACGGCCATAAAACGTGAAAAACGACGAGTTTTTGGTCATAACACTCAAACATGTATCGGGTGTTAGGGTCGTTGTAAATCACCCTGGAACGCCAAAACAGTGGGCAATAACTCATGAAAACGGCCATAATATGCTAAATTGGCAATTTTTTGGTTAAAACTGTCAAACATGTATCGGGTCTAATGGTCGTTGTAATTCGCCTTGAAACCCTGGAACTGTGGAATAGCTAATGAAAACGGTCGTAAAACACAAGAACGACGAATTGTTGGTCATCCCCTTAAACATGCATCGGGTCTAATGGTCCATGCAAATCCCCGTGGAGCACCAAAACAGTGTGGAATAACTCATGAAAATGACCCTAAAACGCGAAAACGATGAGTTTTTTGTCATAACTCTCAAACATGTAGCGGGTCTTAGGATCGTTTTAAATCCCTCAAGAGCGCCAAAACAGTGTGCAATAGCTCATGAAAACGGCCATAAAACGTGAAAAACAACGATTTTTTGGTCATAACTCTCAAACATGTATCGGGTCTTAGGGTCGTCGTAAATCACCCTGGGACCCCAAAACTGTGGCCAATAACTCATGAAAACGGCCATAATATGCGAAATCGGCAATTTTTTGGTTAAAATTGTCAAACATGTATCGGGCCTAATGGTCGTTGTAATTCGCCTTGAAACCCTAGAACTATGGAATAGCTCATGAAAACGGTCATAAAACACGAGAACGACGAATTCTTTGCCATCCCCTTAAACATGCATCGGGTCTAATGGTCCATGCAAATCCCCGTGGAGCACCAAAATAGTGTGGAATAACTCATGAAAGTACCCTAAAACGCGAAAACGATGAGTTTTTTTGTCATAACTCTCGAACATGTATCGGGTCTTAGGATCATTGTAAATCCCCCAGAGCGCCAAAACTGTGGGCCATAAAACGTGAAAAACGACGAGTTTTTGGTCATAACTCTCAAACATGTATCGGGTCTTAGGGTCGTTGTAAATCACCCTAGAGCCCCAAAAGTGTGGGCAATAACTCATGAAAACGGCCATAATATGCTAAATCGGTAATTTTTTGGTTAAAATTGTCAAACATGTATCAGGTCTAATGGTCGTTGTAATTCGCCCTGAAACCCTGGAACTGTGGAATAGCTAATGAAAACGGTCATAAAACATAAGAACGACGAATTGTTGGTCATCCCCTTAAACATGCATCGGGTCTAATGGTCCATGCAAATCCTCGTGGAGCACCAAAATAGTGTGGAATAACTCATGAAAATAACCCTAAAGCACGAAAACGATGAGTTTTTGGTCATAACTCTCAAACATGTATCGGGTCTTAGGATCGTTGTAAATCCCCCCAGAGCGCCAGAAAAGTGGGCCATAGCTCACAAAAACGGCCATAAAACGTGAAAAACGACGAGTTTTTGGTCATAACTCTCAAACATGTATCGGGTCTTAGGGTCATTGTAAATCACCCTGGAACCCCAAAATTGTGGGCAATAACTCATGAAAACGGCCATAATATGCTAAATCGGTAATTTTTTGGTTAAAATTGTCAAACATGTATCAGGTCTAATGGTCGTTGTAATTCGCCCTGAAACCATGGAACTGTGGAATAGCTAATGAAAACGGTCATAAAACATAAGAACGACGAATTGTTGGTCGTCCCCTTAAACATGCATAGGGTCTAATGGTCCATGCAAATCCTCGTGGAGCACCAAAATAGTGTGGAATAACTCATGAAAATGACCCTAAAGCACGAAAACGATGAGTTTTTGGTCATAACTCTCAAACATGTATCGGGTCTTAGGATCGTTGTAAATCCCCCCAGAGCGCCAAAACAGTGGGCCATAACTCACAAAAACGGCCATAAAACGTGAAAAACGACGAGTTTTTGGTCATAACTCTCAAACATGTATCGGGTCTGAGGGTCGTTGTAAATCACCCTGGAACCCCAAAATTGTGGGCAATAACTCATGAAAACGGCCATAATATGCTAAATTGGCAATTTTTTGGTTAAAATTATCAAACATGTATCGGGTCTAATGGTCGTTGTAATTCGCCCTGAAACCCTAGAACTGTGGAATAGCTAATGAAAACGGTCGTAAAACACAAGAACGACGAATTGGTGGTCATCCCCTTAAACATGCATCGGGTCTAATGGTCCATGCAAATCCCCGTGGAGCACCAAAACAGTGTGGAATAACTCATGAAAATGACCCTAAAACGCGAAAACGATGAGTTTTTTGTCATAACTCTCAAACGTGTAGCGGGTCTTAGGATCGTTTTAAATCCCTCAAGAGCGCCAAGACAGTGTGGAATAACTCATGAAAATGACCCTAAAACGCGAAAACGATGAGTTTTTGGTCATAACTCTCAAACATGTATCGGGTCTTAGGATCGTTGTAAATCCCCCCACAACGCCAGAAATGTGGGCCATAAAACGTGAAAAACGACGAGTTTTTGGTCATAACTCTCAAACATGTATCGGGTCTTAGGGTCGTTGTAAATCACCGTAGAGCCCCAAAAGTGTGGGCAATAACTCATGAAAACGGCCATAATATGCTAAATCGGTAATTTTTTGGTTAAAATTGTCAAACATGTATCAGGTCTAATGGTCGTTGTAATTCGCCCTGAAACCCTGGAACTGTGGAATAGCTAATGAAAACGGTCATAAAACATAAGAACGACGAATTGTTGGTCATCCCCTTAAACATGCATAGGGTCTAATGGTCCATGCAAATCCTCGTGGAGCACCAAAATAGTGTGGAATAACTCATGAAAATGACCCTAAAGCACGAAAACGATGAGTTTTTGGTCATAACTCTCAAACATGTATCGGGTCTTAGGATCGTTGTAAATCCCCCCAGAGCGCCAGAACAGTGGGCCATAGCTCACAAAAACGGCCATAAAACGTGAAAAACGACGAGTTTTTGGTCATAACTATCAAACATGTATCGGGTCTTAGGGTCATTGTAAATCACCCTGGAACCCCAAAATTGTGGGCAATAACTCATGAAAACGGCCATAATATGCTAAATTGGCAATTTTTTGGTTAAAATTGTGAAACATGTATCGGGTCTAATGGTCGTTGTAATTCGCCCTGAAACCCTGGAACTGCGGAATAGCTCATGAAAACGGTCATAAAACACAAGAACGACGAATTGTTGGTCATCACCTTAAACATGCATCGGGTCTAATGGTCCATGCAAATCCCCGTGGAGCACCAAAACAGTGTGGAATAACTCATGAAAATGACCCTAAAGCACGAAAACGATGAGTTTTTGGGCATAACTCTCAAACATATATCGGGTCTTAGGATCGTTGTAAATCCCCCCAGAGCGCCAGAACAGTGGGCCATAGCTCACAAAAACGGCCATAAAACGTGAAAAAGGACGAGTTTTTGGTCATAACTCTCAAACATGTATCGGGTCTTAGGGTCATTGTAAATCACCCTGGAACGCCAAAACTGTGGGCAATAACTCATGAAAATGGCCATAATATGCTAAATTGGTAATTTTTTGGTTAAAATTGTCAAACATGTATCGGGTCTAATGGTCGTTGTAATTCGCCCTGAAACCCTGGAACTGCGGAATAGCTCATGAAAACGGTCATAAAACACAAGAACGACGAATTGTTGGTCATCACCTTAAACATGCATCGGGTCTAATGGTCCATGCAAATCCCCGTGGAGCACCAAAACAGTGTGGAATAACTCATGAAAATGACCCTAAAACGCGAAAACGATGAGTTTTTGGTCATAACTCTCAAACATGTAGCGGGTCTTAGGATCGCTTTAAATCCCTCAAGAGCGCCAAAACAGTGTGCAATAGCTCACGAAAACGGCTATAAAACGTGAAAAACGACGAGTTTTTGGTCATAACTCTCAAACATGTAGAGGGTCTTAGGGTCGTTGTAAATCACCCTGGAACCCCAAAACTGTGGCCAATAACTCATGAAAACGGCCATATATGCGAAATCGGCAATGTTAAAATTGTCAAACATGTATCGGGCCTAATGGTCGTTGTAATTCGCCCTGAAACCCTAGAACTGTGAAATAGCTCATGAAAACGGTCATAAAACACGAGAACGACGAATTCTTTGCCATCCCCTTAAACATGCATCGGGTCTAATGGTCCATGCCAATCCCCGTGGAGCACCAAAATTGTGTGGAATAACTCATGAAAGTACCCTAAAACGCGAAAACGATGAGTTTTTTTGTCATAATTCTCAAACATGTATCGGGTCTTAGGATCATTGTAAATCCCCCCAGAGCGCCAAAACTGTGGGCCATAAAACGTGAAAAACGACGAGTTTTTGGTCATAACTCTCAAACATGTATCGGGTCTTAGGGTCGTTGTAAATCACCCTAGAGCCCCAAAAGTGTGGGCAATAACTCATGAAAACGGCCATAATATGCTAAATCGGTAATTATTTTGGTTAAAATTGTCAAACATGTATCACGTCTAATGGTCGTTGTAATTCGCCCTGAAACCCTAGAACTGTGGAATAGCTAATGAAAACGGTCATAAAACATAAGAACGACGAATTGTTTGTCATCCCCTTAAACATGCATAGGGTCTAACGGTCCATGCAAATCCTCGTGGAGCACCAAAATAGTGTGGAATAACTCATGAAAATGACCCTAAAGCACGAAAACGATGAGTTTTTGGTCATAACTCTCAAACATGTATCGGGTCTTAGGATCGTTGTAAATCCCCCCAGAGCGCCAGAACAGTGGGCCATAGCTCACAAAAACGGCCATAAAACGTGAAAAACGACGAGTTTTTGGTCATAACTCTCAAACATGTATCGGGTCTTAGGGTCATTGTAAATCACCCTGGAACCCCAAAATTGTGGGCAATAACTCATGAAAACGGCCATAATATGCTAAATTGGCAATTTTTTGGTTAAAATTGTCAAACATGTATCGGGTCTAATGGTCGTTGTAATTCGCCCTGAAACCCTGGAACTGCGGAATAGCTCATGAAAACGGTCATAAAACACAAGAACGACGAATTCTTGGTCATCACCTTAAACATGCATCGGGTCTAATGGTCCATGCAAATCCCCGTGGAGCACCAAAACAGTGTGGAATAACTCATGAAAATGACCCTAAAACGCGAAAACGATGAGTTCTTGGTCATAACTCTCAAACATGTAGCGGGTCTTAGGATCGCTTTAAATCCCTCAAGAGCGCCAAAACAGTGTGCAATAGCTCACGAAAACGGCCATAAAACGTGAAAAACGACGAGTTTTTGGTCATAACTCTCAACATGTAGAGGGTCTTAGGGTCGTTGTAAATCACCCTGGAACCCCAAAACTGTGGCCAATAACTCATGAAAACGGCCATAATATGCGAAATCGGCAATTGTTTGGTTAAAATTGTCAAACATGTATCTGGTCTAATGGTCGTTGTAATTCGCCCTGAAACCCTGGAACTGTGGAATAGCTAATGCAAACGGGCATAAAACACAAGAACGACGAATTGTTGGTCATCCCCTTAAACATGCATCGGATCTAATGGTCCATGCAAATCCCCGTGGAGCACCAAAACTGTGTGGAATAACTCATGAAAATGACCCTAAAACGCGAAAACGATGAGTTTTTGGTCATAAGTCTCAAACATATATCGGGTCTTAGGATCGTTGTAAATCCCCCCACAGCGCCAAAACAGTGGGCCATAGCTCAAGAAAACGGCCATAAAACGTGAAAAACAACGAGTTTTTGGTCATAACACTCAAACATGTATCGGGTGTTAGGGTCGTTGTAAATCACCCTGGAACGCCAAAACAGTGGGCAATAACTCATGAAAACGGCCACAATATGCTAAATCGGCAATTTTTTGGTTAAAATTGTCAAACATGTATCGGGTCTAATGGTCGTTGTAATTCGCCCTGAAACCCTAGAACTATGGAATAGCTAATGAAAGCGGTCATAAAACGAAAGAACGACGAATTGTTGGTCATCCGCTTAAACATGCATCGGGTCTAATGGTCCATGCAAATCCCCGTGGAGCACCAAAACAGTATGGAATAACTCATGAAAATGACCCTAAAACGCGAAAACGATGAGTTTTTTGTCATAACTCTTAAACATGTATCGGGTCTTAGGATCGTTGTAAATCCCCCAAGAGCGCCAAAACAGTGTGCAATAGCTCACGTAAACGGCCATAAAACATGAAAAACGACGAGTTTTTGGTCATACCTCTCAAACATGTATCGGGTCTTAGGGTCGTTGTAAATCACCCTAGAACCCCAAAACTGTGGGCAATAACTCATGAAAACGGCCATAATATGCGAAATCGACAATTTTTTGGTTAAAATTGTTAAACATGTATCGGGTCTAATGGTCGTTGTAATTCGCCCTGAAACCCTAGAACTGTGGAATAGCTCATGAAAACGGTCATAAAACACAAGAACGAAGAATTGCTGGTCATCCCCTTAAACATGCATCGGGTCTAATGGTCCATGCAAATCCCCGTGGAGCACCAAAACAGTGTGGAATAACTCATGAAAATGACCCTAAAACGTGAAAACGATGAGTTTTTGGTCATAACTCTCAAACATGTATCGGGGCTTAGGATCGTTGTAAATCCCCCAAGAGCGCCAAAACAGTGGGCCATAAAACGTGAAAAACGACGAGTTTTCGGTCATAACTCTCAAACATATATCGGGTCTTAGGGTCGTTGTAAATCACCCTGGAACCCCAAAACTGTGGGCAATAACTCATGAAAACGGCCATAATATGCTAAATCGGCAATTTTTTGGTTAAATTTGTCAAACATGTATCAGGTCTAATGGTCGTTGTAATTCACCCTGAAACCCTGGAACTGTGGAATAGCTAATGAAAACGGTTATAAAACACAAGAATGACGAATTGTTGGTCATCCCCTTAAACATGCATAGGGTCTAATGGTCCATGCAAATCCTCGTGGAGCACCAAAATAGTGTGGAATAACTCATGAAAATGACCCTAAAGCGCGAAAATGATGAGTTTTTGGTCATAACTCTCAAACATGTATCGGGTCTTAGGATCATTGTAAATCCCCCCAGAGCGCTAAAACAGTGGGCCATAGCTCACAAAAACGGCCATAAAACGTGAAAAACGACGAGTTTTTGGTCATAACTCTCAAACATGTATCGGGTCTTAGGGTCGTTGTAAATCACCCTGGAACCCCAAAATTGTGGGCAATAACTCATGAAAACGGCCATAATATGCTAAATCGGCAATTTTTGGTTAAAATTGTCAAACATGTATCGGGTCTAATGGTCGTTGTAATTCGCCCTGAAACCCTGGAACTGTGGAATAGCTAATGAAAACGGGCATAAAACACAAGAACGACGAATTGTTGGTCATCCGCTTAAACATGCATCGGGTCTAATGGTCCATGCAAATCCCCGTGGAGCACCAAAACAGTTAAAACGAGGAAACTTGATATTATTGAGATACATAAGAACATTTTTCCCTCTCATAGTAACTTTCAGTATCATGCATAAACTTAACATTATAACTATCACAAGGGCCATCGTAGCAATGATCACTTATTCTAACAGAAAACACAGGAATACTAGCCCTCATAACACTACTATGTGAAACAATATTAGAGGTATCCTTACAAACGATAGTGTGTCCCTCTTCTTCATATTTAGTAACAAAGTCTTTCACATTTGCTATTATAGGTTCATCAACCATTTGTTTATCAGGTTCAGCAGTTTCATTTCTACTTTCATTAACCATACCAGCTATCATAGAGTATTCCTTTACCTTAACTAGGAAAGGCATTTTCTAAATATAAGGTTCAGGTAAAACATGATTAGCAGTATAAACTTCAGTATTTCTTGCAGGA
The DNA here is from genome assembly GCA_910589775.1 of Avena eriantha. NCBI lineage: Eukaryota > Viridiplantae > Streptophyta > Magnoliopsida > Poales > Poaceae > Avena > Avena eriantha. Next base: position 515,656 of record OU342745.1, on the reverse strand, counting down.
ACACTCTTAGCAATATCTTTATAAGGTTCATGATACTTATTCCACTTCTTTTTAGGCACTTCAATGTAGGAAGCAAAAGCCTTAAAATAAGAAGCAATAGCTTGAGAGTCTAGACCATAAGCTTTTTTAATATTTTAAAAGTCATCGGTTCCCATAAAAGATTAAATGCATTCATAACCATAATTTATACCTTACTTTCTACCTTTGTCATTCTCCCAAGCTTCAGCATTGCCTTGAATACGGTCCATAAGATCCCATTTAGCTTCTTATTCCATGCGAGTGAATGATCCAGCACAAGAGGCATCCAATAAATCCTTGTCATGTAGAGGGAGCCTTGCATAAAAGTTATTGATAATAATATTGTTGGGGAGCTCATGAATGGGACATTTGAGCATTAGTAACTTCAATCTCCCCCAAGCTTGAGTTGTACACTCTCCATCAAGAGGCCAAAAGTTGTATATTTGATTCCAATCTTTATGAATCTCACTAGTAGGATAAAACTTTGAATAAAAGAGAGGCACTATTGTTGGAGATATGCCCAAGAGGCAATAATAAAAGTGGTTATTATTATATCTTTGTTTTTATGATGAATATTTACATCCCATGCTATAATTGTATTATTAGGAAACACTAATACTTTTGTGTTTTGTAAACATAAGAGAGTCCCTAGTAAGCCTCTTGTTGAACTAGCTTGTTGATTAATTGATGATCATGGTTTCCTGGTCATGGACATTAGGATGTGATTAATAACAAGGTTATATCATTAGGAGAATGATGTGATGGACACACACCCATAGTAAGCGTAGCATAAGATCAAGTCATTAAGTTCGTATTGTTGTAAGCTTTCAAATACATAGTAACCTAATCCTTCGACCATGAGGTTATGTTAATCACCATCACCGGATGGATACTTTGATGACATCAAACGCCGCTTCGTAACTGGGTGGTTATAAAAGTGTCATTGGGTATTCTGAAAGTATGTGTTGAAGCGCATGAACCAAGATTGGGATTTGTCCATCCATATGACAGATAGATATACTTTGGGCCCTCTCGGTGGAATGTCATCTAGTTAGCTTGCAAGCATGTGACTAGGTCACAAGGGATGACATATCACGGAACGAGTAAAGAGTACTTATCAGTAACGAGGTAGAACTAGGTATGGAGATGCTGACGATCAAACCTCGGATAAGTATAGTATCGCGTGACAAAGGGAATTGGTTTCGTATGTAAGTGGTTCAATCGATCGCGAAGTCATCGTTGAGTATGTGGGAGCCATTATGGATCTCCAGGTCCCGCTGATGGTTATTGATAGGAGATGTGTCTCTGTCATGTCTGCATATTCACGAACCGTAGGGTGACACACTTAAGGTTCGAAGTTGTTTTAAGTAGATATAGAATATGTGTTGGAGACCGAATGTTGTTCGGAGTCTCGGATTGGATTCGGGACATCGCGAGGAGATCCGGAATTGTCCGGAGAATAAGATTCATATATTGGGGATCATTTTCTAAGTTAGGAAATATTCCGAAGTGTTTGTATGGAGATTCTAGAAGGTTTCGGAATGTTCTGGAAGGTTCTAGAGGATTTCTTGGAGTTCTTGAAAACCAAGAAAGGGTCAAAGGAAACCTAGTGGGGCAAGACACGGATTCGTGGGGGAGGAGGACTCCTCCCCCCCTTCCCACCGCCGGCCATAGGAGGGGAGTCCTACTAGGACTCCCCCTCCCCAGGCGCGCCTCCCCCCTTAAATAGAAGGGCAGGGGCGCCCCCTCCTAGCCCTGCTCCCATAACACCCAATCTCTGCCGCCTCTCTCCTCCACCATCTTCTGCACAGGCATAGGCGAAGCCCTGCAGAATTCTCTACTCCACCACCACCACCACGCCGTCGTGCTGCTGGGGTTCCGTGGAGAAGATCTACTACCTCCGCTACTCGCTGGAACAGGGAGAGGAAGGTCTCCTTCGACTCCACACGTGTGACCGACTGCGGAAGCGCTGCCGAAACGCAGCGCCGGAAGGATCATCCACACGATCTTGAGATCGGCAAGTGATCGACTATATCAACCACAAGACCTAATCTCGTTAACGCTTCCGGATCTACGAGGGTTAGTTCCTATCTATCTCGTTGCTCATGTCTAGTAGATTAGATCTTGGCTTTTATCTAGATTAGATCTAGGTTTTGTTCGTTCTTGTGGTACAAAATTTTTGTTTTCCATGCTACGAACCCATCAGTGGTATCAGAGCCGTATCTATGCGTAGTTCTGTTGCACGAGTAGAACATAATGTTTTTGTGGGCGTTGATGCTTTTGTTGTCGGTGTCTTAGCGTGTACTTTGCATCTTGCGGCATGGTGGGATGAAGCGGCTCGGGCTAACATTACATGTCATCGCACATGAGACTTGCTCCACGCTTGACGTGCAACTTGCTTTGCACAAGTGGCTTTGCGGGTGTCTGTCTCTCCCACCATAGTTAAGATTCAATTTACAATGAGCATCTTGACAACACTTGTATCAACGTTGTGGTCCTTGTTCGTAGGTAAGATCGGTCTTATGCGAAAGCCCCAAACCACGTAAAACATGCAAAGAAAATTAGAGGCGTCTAACTTGTTTTTGTAGCGGTTTTGTGATGTGATATGGCCATCATGTGATTGTGATTGTATTTGATGTATGCAATGATCCTTGTTGTAATATGGCAACCGGCAGGAGCCTAATGGTTGTCTTTAATTCTGTTAAGACCTGCGTGTCTATTCATCTTGTAATAGCTTTATTCCAAGTAGTTGTAATAGTTGCTGGTGATGATGGACAACCATGAAGCGGCGCCACTGACCTTGACGCAATGCTGGTGATGATGGAGATCATGTTCGTGCTTTGGAGATGGAGATCAAAGGCGCAAGAAGAAAGGGCCATATCATATCACACTAATTATGAATTGCCTGTGATGTTAATCCTTTATGCATCTTGTATTGCTTAGATCGCGACGGTAGCATTATAAGATGATCCCTCTCACTAAATTTCAAGTAATAAAGTGTTCACCCTTAGTTGGCACCGTTGCTAAGACTCGTCGTTTCGAAGCATCTCGTGATGATCGGATGTGATAGATTCTACGTGTGCATACAACGGGTGCAAGCCAGATTTGCACATGCGGAAACTAAGGTTATCTTGACGAGCCTAGCATGTACAGACATGGTCTCGGAACACGGAATACCGAAAGGTAGAGCATGAGTCATATAAATGATATGATGAACATGAAGATTGTTGGCCGATGAAACTACATCTTCTCTCGTGAAGATCAGACTTGGTGTAGTGGACTTGGTTCGTGTAATCACTAAGACAATGTGAGGGATGTTGTTTTGAGTGGGAGTTCACCTAGTTAGTTTAATAATTAAATTTGAACTCAATTTGTCATAAACTTAGTCTAAACTACTTGCAAATTGTTGTAGATTATGGCGACCCCCTCCATCAATTTCAATGCGTTCCTAGAGAAAGAAAAGCTTAAAAACAATGGAAGCAATTTCACGGACTGGTTCCGTGGACAGAAGATCGTCCTCAGGGCTGGTCAGTTGACCTATGTGCTCGATGCACCGCTAGGTGACCCACCTGCAGATAATGCCACCGATGACGAAAAGAATGTTTTCGCCACTCGGAAAAATCATTACTCCACAGTTCAGTGTGCCATCCTGTACGGTTTAGAAGCGGAGCTCCAACAGCGTTTTGAGCACCACGACCCGTTTGAGATCATTAAGGAGCTCAGGCTAATTTTTGAGACTCGCGCGGCCATGGAGAGCTATGAGGCCTCCGAAAAGTTCTTTAACTGTAAGATGGAAGAAGGAAGCTCCATTAGCGAGCACGTGCTCACCATGTCTGGGTACGCAAAGAAGCTCCAAGAGTTGGGAATATCGATTCCTAATGAATTGGGGATTCACCGTCTCCTTCAATCACTGCCACCAAGTTACAAGAACTTTGTGATGAACTACAACATGCACTGCATGAACAAGACGTTGCCTGAACTGTCGTCCATGCTGAAAACTGCTGAAGTGGAGATCAAGAAGGAGCAACAAGTGTTGATGGTCAATAAGACCACCAATTTCAAGAAACGGGGCAAGCCTAAGAACAAGGGCAACTTCAAGAAGGACGGCAAGAAAGCCGCCGCACCTTCTAAGAAGCCCAAGGCTGGTCCTAATCCTGAAACTGAGTGCTTCTACTGCAAGGGTGCTAGTCACTGGAAGCGTAACTGCCCCAAGTACCTGGCGGATCTGAAGAACGGCAACATCAAGAAGAAAGGTATATTTGATATATGTGTTATAGATGTGTATCTTACTAGTAATCGTAGTAGTACCTGGGTATTTGATACTGGTTCGGTTGCTCATATTTGTAACTCGAAACAGGAGCTGCGGAATAAACGAAGACTGGGAAGAGACGAGGTGACGATGCGCGTTGGAAATGGCTCCAAGGTTGATGTGATCGCCGTCGGCACGCTCCCTCTACATCTACCTTCGGGATTAGTTTTAAATTTAAATAATTGTTATTTGGTGCCTGCGTTAAGCATGAACATTATATCTGGATCCTGTTTATTGCGAGACGGTTACTCTTTTAAGTCCGAGAATAAAGGTTGTTCGATTTATATGAGTAATATCTTTTATGGTAATGTACCTGAGATGAATGGTTTATTCTTACTGAATCTCGATAGTAGTGATACACATGTTCACAACATAGATGCTAAACGAATAAAATTGAATGATAATTCTACATACATGTGGCACTGTCGTCTTGGTCACATTGGAGTGAAGCATATGAAGAAACTCCATTCTGATGGACTTCTTGAATCACTTGATTTTGAATCACTTGAAAGATGCGAAGCATGTCTAATGGGAAAAATGACTAAGACTCCATTCTCTGGTATAATGGAGCGAGCTACAGACTTATTGGAAATAATACATACCGATGTGTGAAGACCAATGAGTGTAGCATCGCGTGGTGGATATCGTTATGTTCTCACTTTCACGGATGACTTGAGTAGATATGGGTATGTCTACTTTATGAAACATAAGTCCGAAACTTTCGAGAAGTTTAAGGAATTTCAAAGTGAAGTGGAAAATCATCGTAACAAGAAGATTAAGTTTCTGCGTTCTGACCGCGGAGGTGAATATCTGAGTTATGAGTTTGGCATGCATTTAAAGAAATGTGGAATACTTTCGCAGTTGACACCGCCGGGAACACCACAGCGAAATGGTGTGTCCGAACGTCGTAATCGAACTCTCTTAGATATGGTTCGGTCTATGATGTCTCTTACAGATTTACCGTTATCATTTTGGGGCTATGCATTAGAGACAGCCGCATTCACTTTAAATAGGGCACCATCTAAATCCGTTGAAACGACACCGTACGAATTGTGGTTTGGTAAGAAACCTAAGTTGTCGTTCCTTAAAATTTGGGGTTGCGAAGCATATGTAAAGAAGTTACAACCTGATAAGCTAGAACCCAAAGCGGAGAAATGCGTCTTCATAGGATACCCTAAAGAAACTATTGGGTATACCTTCTATCATAGATCCGAAGGCAAAGTTTTCGTTGCAAAGAATGGATCCTTTCTTGAGAAGGAGTTTCTCTCGAAAGAGGTGACTGGAAGGAAAGTAGAACTCGATGAGGTTGTTGAACCTTCTCTCGGATTTGAGAGTAGCGTAGCACCGGAAGATGTTTTTGTGCCGCCTGCACCAATTGGAGAGGAAGCTAATGATAATGATCATGAAACTTTAAATGAAGTTACTGCTAAACCTCGCAGGTCAACGAGGGTTCGTACCACTCCTGATTGGTATGACTCTGCCTTGAACGTCATGTTGGTGGACAACGCTGATGACCCTGCGACGTATGAAGAAGCTATGGTGAGCCCAGATTCCGACAAATGGCTAGAAGCCATGAAATCCGAAATGGGATCCATGTACGAAAACCAAGTGTGGACTTTGGTGGACTTACCGGATGGCCATAAGGTTGTCGAGAACAAATGGATTTTCAAGAGTAAAACAGATGCTGATGGTAATGTTACCGTCTATAAAGCTCGACTTGTCGCGAAAGGGTTCCGACAAATTCAAGGAGTTGACTATGATGAGACTTTCTCACCAGTAGCGAAGCTAAAGTCTGTGAGGATTTTGTTAGCAATTGCTGCACACTTCGATTATGAGATTTGGCAGATGGATGTCAAAACGGCGTTCCTTAATGGTGACATTGAGGAAGAGTTGTATATGGTACAACCCAAGGGTTTTGTCGATCCTAAAGATGCTGACAAGGTATGCAAACTTCAGCGCTCCATTTATGGACTGAAGCAAGCATCTCGGAGTTGGAATCAATGTTTTGATCAAGTAATCAAAAACTTTGGATTTATACAAACTTATGGAGAAGCTTGTATTTACAAGAAAGTGAGTGGGAGCTCTGTAGCATTCCTAGTACTATATGTAGATGACATATTGTTGATTGGGAATGATATAGAACTTCTTAATAGCGTCAAAACCTATTTGAATAATAGTTTTTCAATGAAGGATCTTGGCGAAGCGGCATATATTCTAGGCATCAAGATTTATAGAGATAGATCAAGACGCCTAATAGCGCTTTCACAAAGTACATACTTGGACAAAGTTCTAAAGAAGTTTAGAATGGAAGATAGCAAGAAAGGGTTCGTGCCCATGTTGTCAGGTAAGACCTTGAGTAAAACTCAAAGTCCAGCTACGGCAGAAGATAGAGAGAAAATGAATAAAATTCCCTATGCCTCGGCCATAGGTTCTATCATGTATGCCATGCTGTGTACAAGACCGGATATAGCACATGATGTTAGTTTAACTAGCAGATATCAAAGTGATCCTGGAATGGAGCACTGGACAGCGGTCAAGAATATCCTAAAGTACCTAAATAGGACTAAGTATATGGTTCTTTCTTATGGAGGTGATGAACAGCTTGTTGTAAACGGTTACACCGATGCTAGTTGGAACACCGATCCGGATGACTCGAAGTCACAATCAGGATACGTATTTATTTTGAATGGTGCTGCAGTGAGCTGGAGGAGTGCGAAGCAAAGCGTTGTGGCGAAATCTTCAACTGAATCGGAATACATAGCTGCTTCGGAGGCTGCACAACGCAGGTGCCATAGCTAATACAAAGCGTTTGGATGAAGGAATTCATTACTGAACTCGGCGTGGTTCCCAGTGCGTTGGACCCGATGGCCATCTACTGTGACAATGCAGGTGCCATAGCTAATGCGCAGGAGCCAAGGTCACATAGCAAGCTGAAGCACATCAAGGTACGTTTCCACGCTATTCGCGAGTATGTCAGAGATGGTGACATAAAGATTTGCAAAGTACACACTAATCTGAATGTGGCAGATCTGTTGACTAAACCTCTCCCTAGGGCAAAGCATGACCAACACCAGAACGCCATGGGTGTTCGGTATATTACCATGTAATCTAGATTATTGACTCTAGTGCAAGTGGGAGACTGTTGGAGATATGCCCAAGAGGCAATAATAAAAGTGGTTATTATTATATCTTTGTGTTTATGATGAATATTTACATCCCATGCTATAATTGTATGATTAGGAAACACTAATACTTGTGTGTTTTGTAAACATAAGAGACTCCCTAGTAAGCCTCTTGTTGAACTATCTTGTTGATTAATTGATGATCATGGTTTCCTGATCATGGACATTAGGATGTGATTAATAACAAGGTTATATCATTAGGAGAATGATGTGATGGAAACACACCCATAGTAAGCGTAGCATAAGATCAAGTCATTAAGTTCGTATTGCTATAAGCTTTCAAATACATAGTAACCTAATCCTTCGACCATGAGGTTATGTTAATCACCATCACCGGATGGATACTTTGATGACATCAAATGCCGCTTCGTAACTGGGTGGTTATAAAAGTGTCATTGGGTATTCTGAAAGTATGTGTTGAAGCGCATGAACCAAGATTGGGATTTGTCCATCCATATGACGGATAGATATACTTTGGGCCCTCTCGGTGGAATGTCATCTAGTTAGCTTGCAAGCATGTGACTGGGTCACAAGGGATGACATATCACGAAACGAGTAAAGAGTACTTATCAGTAACGAGGTAGAACTAGGTATGGAGATGCTGACGATCAAACCTCGGATAAGTATAGTATCGCGTGACAAAGGGAATTGGTTTTGTATGTAAGTGGTTCAATCGATCGCGAAGTCATCGTTGAGTATGTGGGAGCCATTATGGATCTCCAGGTCCCGCTGATGGTTATTGATAGGAGATGTGTCTCTGTTATGTCTGCATATTCACGAACCGTAGGGTGACACACTTAAGGTTCGAAGTTGTTTTAAGTAGATATAGAATATGTGTTGGATACCGAATGTTGTTCGGAGTCTCGGATTGGATTCGGGACATCACGAGGGGATCCGGAATTGTCCGGAGAATAATATTCATATATTGGGGATCATTTTCTAAGTTAGGAAATGTTCCGGAGTGTTTGTATGGAGATTCTAGAAGGTTTTGGAATGTTCTGGAAGGTTCTAGAGGATTTCTTGGAGTGCTTGAAAACCAAGAAAGGGTCAAAGGAAACCTAGTGGGGCAAGACACGGATTCGTGGGGGAGGAGGACTCCTCCCCCCTTCCCACCGCCGGCCATAGGAGGGGAGTCCTACTAGGACTCCCCCTCCCCAGGCGCGCCTCCCCCCCTTAAATAGAAGGGCAGGGGCGCCCCCTCCTAGCCCTGCTCCCATAACACCCAATCTCTGCCGCCTCTCTCCTCCACCATCTTCTGCACAGGCATAGGTGAAGCCCTGCAGAATTCTCTACTCCACCACCACCACCACGCCGTTGTGCTGCTGGGATTCCGTGGAGAAGATCTACTACCTCCGCTGCTCGCTGGAACGGGGAGAGGAAGGTCTGCTTCGACTCCGCACGTGTGACCGACTGCGGAAGTGCTGCCGAAACGCAGCGCCGGAAGGATCGTCCACACGATCTTGAGATCGGCAAGTGATCGACTATATCAACCACGAGATCTAATCTCGTTAATGCTTCCGGATCTACGAGGGTTAGTTCCTATCTATCTCGTTGCTCATGTCCAGTAGATTAGATCTTGGCTTTTATCTAGATTAGATCTAGGTTTTGTTCGTTCTTGCGGTAGAAATTTTTTGTTTTCCATGCTACGAACCCATCAACTATTTCCTCCCATTCAAGAGCTTGACCATTCTTCAGCAGCTTATACCATTCCTCAGCTCTTCCTTTCAGTGATAATGAGAATAAATTCTTCTTAACTTGATCTGTAGTAATACCCGCACACTTGAACAACCTGCATAATTCGTGTATAAAGAGTAAATGATCACCGGGATGGACAGTTCCATCTGCAACATAGTAGTTATCCATAACACGATCAATAATTCTTGTAGGTATTTTAAAAATATCATTCTCAGAGGGTGGTGGTTCATCTACTACCTTAGCAGTGGTAGTAGCATTACAAAATAAGAAACTCAGCGAATTATCCATAACAAAAATAAAGCAACTAATAGAAGTAAACAATACTCACAATAGAAGTTTCCTTTACCAGTTCCACTCTCCAATAGCGCTTCACTCCCCGGTAACGGCGCCAAAAAATAGTCTTGATGACCCACAAGTATAGGGGTGCATCGCAGTATTTTCGATAAGTAAGAGTGTCGAACACAACGAGGAGCAGAAGGTGCTGGCTAGTGGTATGGATTAGGAATTCTCTACAAATACTTAGCAAACGGATTTTTAGGGGTTTTTGATCAAGCAAGTAAACAAAGTACGAGTAGACAAAAGACAGTAGGAATAAATGCAGCAAGTGGCCCAATCCTTTGTACCAAAGGACAAGCCGGTTGTATTACTTAAGATGACCAAACGTTCTCGAGGACACATGGGAAGACTATCAAGTGCTTTCGCTTCATATAGGTGATTAATCTTCTTTAGCTTGCTAAGTGTTGTGTGGGTGAACCTGTGCTAATGTACCAACCTTCCTACGACTAATACATACTTGTGATTATACCCCTTGCAAACATCCATAAGTACAAGAAATTAATTAAGGTAGAAACCTAACCACAGCTTTAAACTCTAAGACCCTCACGTCCCTTGTGCAATGGTTTCCTAACGGGGTTCAGGTTTCTGTCACTCCGGCAACCCCTACGATTAGTAGCCAAATACACAATGCATTCCCCTAGGCCCATATAGGTGAAGTGTCATGTAGTCGACATTCATATGCCACCACTAGAAGAAGTACACCACAACTTAAATATCAAATTATTGAATCTTTCTCAACACAACTCCACTACTAACAACATGACTTCTCCCATGTCCTCAAGAACAAAACGAACTACTCACAAGACATCATATGGATCATGATCAGAGATGGAATAATGATGTATAACAATCTGAACATAAACAATAATTCAATGGTTCACTCAATAGCATCAACTACAAAGAGTAATCAACACCGGGAACCTTGCCCTAAGAACTATGTAAGATTCAACCCAATTGTTATAGCAATATGGAGATGGTGATGAGGGTGCTGATGGTGATGATGGTGGTGATGATGATGATCCCGATGAAGTCCAGCTTGATGGTGGTGTTGATGGCGATGATCTCCCCTCTACGGGAAGGAAATCCCTCGGTAGAAATCTGTCTACCGGAGAGATCTTTCTCTCACGATGTTTTCCACCCTGCAGAGGCGACAGAATCTTTCTGTGGTCACTCCATGAGTATTAGGGTTTCGGGAGGAATATATACGCTAGAGGGGAGAGCCAGAGGTGGGCCAGGGCGGCCACACCACCTGGTGGCGCGGCTTAGGGTGGCCTGCGCCAGGGGTTGGTGTGGGCCCCCTATGGCCCATCTCCACTCCCTCTTCTGGCAGCCTTCGTCTTCTAGAAAAATAGGATTTTCCGTATATTTACCCGGATTTTCTGATCTTCGCGAATTTTGCCTCCAAACATCACCTTTTCCATCAGAATCCTGACTGCAGCGGTCCATGCTCCAAAAGTCATCAACCATGCAAAAATAGATGAAATAACATAAGTATCATCTCTTAATATGAAATATATCAATGAATAACAGTGAATTATGACATATAATAGTGATGCAAAATGGACGTATCAATGGACAATTCCATCTCCAAAATAGTAGTTATCCATAACACGGTCAATAATTCTTGTAGGTATTTTGAAAGTATCATTTTCCGCAGGTGGTGGTTCATCTACTACCTTAGCAGTAGTAGTAGCATTACGAAATAAGAAACTAAGTGAATTATCCATATTGAAATAAAGTAACTAACGGAAGTGAACAATACTCATAGTAGAAGTTTCCTTTACCAGTTCCACTCTCCAATAGCGCTTCACTCCCTGGCAATGGCGCCAGAAAATAGTCTTGATGACCCACAAGTATAGGGGGTGCATCGCAGTATTTTTGATAAGTAAGAGTGTCGAACCCAACGAGGAGCAGAAGGTGTTGACGAGTAGCTTGGAGCAGGAATTCTCTATAAATACTTAGCAAACGGATTTTAAGGGGTTTTTGATAATGCAGATAAATAAAGTAGAAGTAAATAAAAGGCAATAATAATAAATGCAGCAAGTGGCCCAATCCTTTCTTTAGCAAAGGACAAGCCGGTTGTATTACTTAAGATGACCAAACATTCTTGAGGACACACGGGAATATCGTCAAGTGCTTTCGCTTCATATAGTTGATTAATCTTCTTTAGTTTAATAAGTGTTGTGTGGGTGAACCTGCGCTAATGTACCGACCTTCCTAGGACTAATACATACTTGTGATTATACCCATTGCAAGCATCCGCAAGTACAATAAAGTAATAAAGATAGAAACCTAACCACAGCTTTAAACTCTGAGATCCTGACATCCCTTGTGCAAAGGTTTCGTAAAGGTGGTTCAGGTTTTTGTCACTCCGGCAACCCCTACGATTAGTAGCCAAATACACAATGCATTCCCCTAGGCCCATAAAGGTGAAGAGTCATGTAGTCGACATTCACATGACACCACTAGAAGAATAACACCACAACTTAAATAACAAACTATTGAATCTTTCTCAACACAATTCCACTACTAAAAACTTGACTTCTCCCTTGTCTCAAGAACTAAATGAACTACTCACAAGACATCATATGGATCAAGATCGGAGATGAAATAATGATAAGTAACAATCTGAACATAAACAATAATTCAATGGTTTCACTCAATAGGTAATCAACACCGGGAAAGTTTCCGCTAAGAACTATGCAAGATTCAACCCAATTGTTACAGCGGTATGGAGTGGTGATGATGGTGTTGGTGATGATGATGGTGGTGGTGATGATGATGATGATCCCGATGAAGTCCAACGTGATGGTGGTGTTGATGGCGACGATTTCCCCTCTCCAGGAAGGAATTTCCCTGGCAGATTTCTGCCTGCCGGAGAGCTCTTTCTCTCTCTGCAGTTTTCCGCTCCGCATAGGCGGCGGAATCTTTCTTTGGTCCCTCTCCTGAGGCTTAGGGTTTCGTGGGGATAATATACGCAAAAGAGGAGAGCTGGAGGTGGGCCAGGGTGGCCACACCACCTGGTGGTGCGGCCAGGGGTGGCCCGCGCCAGGGGGTGGTGTGGCCCCCCTGTGGCCCAACTCCGCCCCCCTTCTAGCATCCTTCGTCTTCTGGAAAAAATAGAATTTTCCATGTATTTTATGGGATTTTTTGATCTTCGCGAACAGTGCCTTTTCCATCAAACAGTGCCTTTTCCATCAAACAATGCCTCCAAACAGTGCCTTTTCCATCAAAATCCTGACTTCAGCAGTCCATCCTCCAAAAGTCATCAACTATGCAAAAACAGATGAAATAACATAAGTATCATCCCTTAATATGAAATATATCAATGAATAATAGTAAATTATGATATAGAATAGTGATGCAAAATGGACGTATCATACAACAGGCTTGGAACTCCTATGTTTTCTCGATGCATATTCCGGTTATCACCAAATCTAGATGAAGGAATCAGCCAAAGTCAAAACTTCATTCATAACCCCCTTCGGAACCTTCTATTTTGTTATGATGCCCTTTGGGCTCAAGAACGCAGGAGCTATGTACCAGCGCACTATGTAGCGTTGCCTCCACGACCAAATTAGAGGCAACATACATGCATATGTGGACGACATTGTGGTGATGTCCAAAAAGAAGGAAACTTTAATTTCTGACTTGGAGGAAACATTCGCCAATCTACAAAAATACAACATAATGCCTAACTCGAAGAACTGTTTCTTTGGAATACCAGCAAGAAAATTGTTAGGTTTCATCGTGTCTCAAAGAGGCATAGAAGTGAATTGGGACAAGATTAAGACTATACTCAATATTTCCAAGCCAACTCGCCTAAAGGATGTTCAAAGACTAACTGGTTGCATTGCTGCAGTCAGTCGGTTTGTAAGCTGGCTCGGAGAAAGATCCGCACCATACAAGCTCTTGAAAAAGACCAAAAAATTCGTTTGGACTGATGAAGCTGAAGCTGCACTACAAGACCTGAAAGAAGTACTCTCATCTGCTCCTATCCTTGCAACACCGGAACCACAAGAACTGATGTTGCTTTATCTCGCTGCGGTAAACAGAGTCGTCAGTGTCGTCATGGTGGTGGAGAGACCAGAGGAAAATCGGGAACACCTGGTGTAGTGTTCGACTTATTATCTTAGCGAGGTCCTAACTGAATCAAAGCAGCGGTATCCGCACTATCAAAAGCTGGCTTATGGTGTGTTTTTTGCATCTCGTAAGTTACGACATTATTTTCAGGAACATCCCATATACCATGGTGAGCACAGCTCCCATGAGAGATGTAATTAACAACGGCGATGCTATAGGACACGTCACAAAATGGGGCATAGAGCTTTCAGCTTTCGACATTGAGTATAAACCTCATACAGCAATCAGATCCCAAATCCTCGCTGACTTTGTCGCTAATTGGACAGAGACAACGGAAAATATGACCTACCAGAGTCGGAATACTGGACCTTACATTTTGACGGGTCTAAAGCGCTCGGGGGCTCGGGGCTGGCGTGGTGCTCAAATCACCCCAAAGAGACAAACATTTTTATGTGTTGCAGATCCACTTCACGGCGACGAATAACATTGCCGAGTATGATGCACTACTGCATGGAATCCGGATTGCTAAGGATATCGGCATCCGACGTTTGATGTGTTATGGAGATTCGGATCTTGTTGCCCAACAAGTGTCGGATATCTGTAATACGAATAAACACATGGCAGCAGCATATAGAGCTGTCGTGGATGAACTATCTAAATCGTATAGGCTCTACACGGAAAAAGGTTCCGGATGGCACTTTTTTGGAGCACCTTAAAGTTCACTCTATAAAAGGAGTAGACGAGGAATATCCGACCAAATCTGACTCACCTTTAGTAGTAGTTCTGGCTGTAATTCCCAGCTGGACTCAACCCTACCTTGATTACTTGGTAGACGGCAAATTACCCGAAGACGAAGTTCTGAGCCGACAGATCATCTAACGAGCAAAAGCCTATACTATAATTGGTAGTGAACTCTATAAGCGGAGCGTGTCTAGGGTCTTTCAGCGTTGTGTATCTCCCGAAGAAGGAGTGGAAATCTTACGAGAAATCCACGAAGGCGAGTGTGGTCACCATGCTGCAGCCAAGCCTCTAGTGGCAAAAGCTTTCCGACACGGTTTTTTCTGGGTTACAGCCAAGGTAGATGCCGAACGGCTGGTCAAGACGTGCAAATGATGCCAAAAGTATGTTAAACAAGCTCACGTTCCAGCTGATCAGCTGCGAACAATACCTATAACATGGCCTTTTGCGGTATGGGGGCTTGACATGGTAGGACCATTTAAACAGGATGTGGATTTACTCATCTCTTAGTGATGGTGGATAAATTCACAAAATTGATTGAGGCTAAACCCTTCACCAGTTGTGATGGAGCAATAGCCAGAAGATTTGTCGAGGATGGCCTAATCCAATACAGTTATCCGCATAGCATTATCACGGACAACGGGAGTAACTTCTCTATGGGAGAGCTTGCCGAATTCTACAGAGAACAAAATATCCGGCTTGACATTGCGTCAGTCGCACATCGACAGGCTAATGGACAAGTCGAAAGAGAAAACGGTTCAATCCTACACGGCCTAAAGCCAAGACTCGAAGCACCACTATGACGTGTTGCAGGGGCTTGTGCAGAGGAGTTACCCTCTGTAATATGGAGCTTGCGAACAACTCCGAACAGGTCAACCGGATACACTACTTTCTTCTTGGTCTATGGTGCCGAAGCAGTTCTTCCTAGTGATTTGGTTCACACTTCTCCTAGAGTTGCAGCGTATATTGAAGAGGATGCTAAAATCTCTCGAAGAAATGATCTCGACTTAGTCGAAGAAGTTCGCGTCATTGCTGAGATGAGATCAACAGCCTATCAGTAGAAGTTACGCAAGTATCATAGTCAGAGAGTCAGAAATCGGTCTTTCAATAAAGGGTGATTTGGTTCTCCACCTTGTGCAGAAAAGAAAGCACAAACTTTCCCCAGTATGGGAAGGGACCTTTTTAGTTAGCCGAGTATTGCACAATGGTTCTTACCATCTAACTAATATGCGGCTAGTGAAAGAAAGACCTGCTACTAAGAAAAGAAAGAGAGCTGGAGGCAGTATAGACCTGGAAGAGTTAGATAGACAATGTAATATTGCTCAGCTACGTCCCTTTTATTCTTAGTATATCTATCTTTGTAATCATATATGTGTACATGTTCAATAAGAAATAAAGTATTGTTTGCCTCATTTTTTCTGAGAAGTTTTATATTACCATCTTATTTCCGAATGATCACGTCACTGTCGAAAATCCAGAATACTTGAAAGTATTTTATGCTCATGTTTGTTCTGGTTTAGATTTCCGATTCTCAAATTCTACCTTCGGGTATAAATCTAAAGTTTCTAGTCTATACTTTGGTTATTTATCTGGTTGCTGGATGCGGGCATTTTCCGAGTAGTGAATTGTTGGTACTGGAAGCCGGCTTTGTTTCCAAGTTTAAACTGGTTTAGCAATTGAGCTCAGTTGCTCGGCAAAGTTTCCGTGTTGAAGGTCGGCTGGCTCACGAAAGGGACGATGCGGAAAGCTAGATAAACGATAAGTACAGACAAAAAATATAAGTGCTTATGCAAACATTTCAGGCACATAAAATTAAATCCAAAAGTGCTAAATAGAGATAACAAATCTTAGCACTAGCAAAGGTATTATACTACTCATTTACAACCCGAATTGTTTTCAGAATAACACATTGTTTTTCTGATGCTCTACGATGCAGGGGGAGAGGTAGGAGCTGCTAGCTCACTTGAGACATCGACCTCGCCTTGATACCTGCCCGAGACGTTCAAACCAGAAACTGTTTGTTCATCGTCGGAAACTTCAGCTGCTTCTTTGGCAGGCGGAGGAGGCATCTCCATGCGAGTGAAGAAGGGAGTTTCGTAGCTGGTGAGATCAGCTACGTGACACCCATATCTGGCATAGGAGTCCATGATGGCTTTGATGTTTTGCTCATGTCCATCTTCATCCACTTTACAATACCCTCTGGTTACTTGCCAGATTTCCATGTTTCCATGGTGGCTCATAACCATGGTGAGAGCATTCTGCGTTGCGGTTCGCACGTAGGACATGTTCTAGTCCTGGATGAGCTGGGGCATCTCCTTGGCCTTGTCTTGCACTTAAAAGCCGGACATCATATGCATGTCTAGAACCTTGAGAACTTCACCAATATCCTCAAAGGATTGGCAGAAGTCATGAAGTAAATCGCCAACTTGGGTAAGCCAGCTAGTGCGAGACTCAGCAGAGGCTGAATCCAGTAAATTCAGAGTACCTACGCATATAATGCAAAAGGTTAGTCAAATAAATCCGAGCTCCCAAGAGTCGGAAATTGTAGAAAAGTCAGAAAGAGAGAAACATACTGAAGATGACGTTGTCAACTTTGGTCTTCTCCTCCCGTAGGCTCTGGAGTTCAGCCCGGAGTGCCTCAGTGATATCCTTCTCTCTGAAGAAGGCCTCGTTGATATCCGAGATTATTTGATCCTGGGCCGTGAACCTTTGATCGCATTCACCGGTGGCCATGGAGGAGGATTCAAGAATCTAAGCAATGCTTCATTCATGATCCGCCTTCAGCTTGTCCAGCTCCTGACGTAAGTCAGAGTTCTCCACCTCCAGGGTCTTAAGATTTTCGGCTTCTTCAATCATAACACATGATTGCTTTACTAGTGCTATAAGCAAAAAGAACAAACAGTTGGGTAAATAATTCGACTATGATCTAAAGAGAGAGGTTCAAGGCTTGGAATGTTTACCTTCAGCCTCATCCCTTGACACTTTCAGTTGAGCATTTTCAAGCCGGAGAGCTTTGATCTCTCTCCACTTGTTGCAGATATTTTTCAACAATTCTTGGTTATATGAATTAACTTTCTGTAAGTCAGAATACCCAGAGTCAGAAGTCTAATAAAGACTCGGGCTAATATTTTAACTAATATCAGCAAGAGCCTTGGGGGTACACTAGTTCATTCTTTGGCATCCTATGAAAGCATAAATCCGGATTGTCTATCCAACTTCATGCTTGGGGGATAGAGTATATGATATAAAATAGCATAAGGAAAAAAAGTGAGTTGGAATTCGGACTTACATGTTGTTCATGAGTGAGTTTGCTCAAGCTCACATTCACTTCTGTAGTAACCTTCTCAGTGAGGGTGAGTGGAATTATTGGTGGTGGCGGAAGCACACCGGCTCTTAGTCCCTCGTCGCGAAGACGGAATTGCTCCAGGAGTTCGGAGTACTTGACGTCCTCCGCTTCTTGTGCCTCCTCCTCGGCAGTAATATTCCGGCTCTCCAAGCGTTGTCGGGCGAGCTGTTGGATTTCCTCCACTGATTTTCGAGTAATGCCAAGTTTCACAAGACCCAGATTGTTGAGGAGGTTTTCAGCGAAGACCTCTACCGAGGGATCATTACCCGAAGAGGGTTCACCCTTATCAAAACCGGAGTCACCCATGGTGACATCAGTTTGCGACCCAAGGATCGTTGGCTCTGCTTGTTGAGTCGGATATTCTACTACGGTCGGAGATGGAGTAACCTACGGCGTCGCAGAAGGCTGAGGAGCAGGAGCCACAGAGGTTTGAGGGGTGGGAGTCAGAGGTGTTGTGGCAGGAGAAGTCAAATTTAGCTTTGACTGGCGCAGGGGTTTCGACGAGCCTCCCTTCCCCTTGCCCTTGATGAGCTATTTAGCTCTGAGAAGGTAATCGAACAAAGAACATTACATCTCGAAAAGAATTACGCACGAAATACGAAAACCTTGTGAGGAAAGTTACCTCTTCACAATGGGCACCTCCATTGTGCCAATAGCCAGAGTCAGAGCCTTACGCTTCCGAGTAAGGGTCTCCGGCAGTGGAACCAATTCCCCATCATCCTGAGAAATCTCAGGAGGATATCCCTCGAGAGGAGCAAGCTCTGACTCGGGGAGGTCAGCAAGCTGAAAAGAAGAAATATCTCAGTGTTGCGGAAAGAAACAGTGATGTAAAGATGAACACATGATTCGAGTTACTGCTAGAAACTTACCGGTACCACAGGATCTTCACCCGTATGCATATCCAAAGATAGCTCCAGGATTTTCCTCTCGATCTGCTCCCTTATCAGCCATTTGATTTGAGACTCGTATTCTTTATCCGTGTAAGGCTAGGAGAAGATTCGGAGGGTATCTTTCTTGGACGCCGTAATGGAATGCATAAGTCGGTCTCCGTGATACTGAAGAGGCTAGATCCGGCGTGCCACCCAGCAGTGAACTAAGTCGGACCCCTTAAGGCCCTTGTGCTTCATCAAATATGCCGCCTCTTGGCAAGAAGTAGATCGTCACTAAGAGCCGGCGCATCTGCGTCCCAGGACTCTTGGGGCGTGGCGGCACCATCGACAAAAGCCGGCAAAGTAGTAGCTTTGCCGGGAGCAGGAATATCCTTGTGATAAAAGAAAGGGGACGGCCACTGTTTCATCGACTCACTGGCCTTAATCCGAGGATAGACGCGCTCTCTCCTAACGGAAAAACTAATGGTTCCGGTAATATATGGATTACCGGCGGTGATAGAATTTCTCCGGATATGAAAATAAAACCGGAAAAGAGTGAGACTCGGCCTAATGCCGAGGTATCCCTCGCACAAATAAGTGAAGGAGCTGATCTCTAAGAGAGAGTTTGGGGGAAGATGATGGAGTTGAACTTTGTAGTGATCTATAACCTCAGAAAAGAAATCTGAGGGAGGGAAACTCAAACCTTTGTCGATGTGGGTGTCAAAGTATACCCGCTCGTCAGCGCGAGGAGTAGGGACGGTTTGGCCGTAGTCGCTCCACCAGTCGCTGGCGCGGAGGAGCCCTTCATTCTCCATTACATAGAGCTTGGAGTCATCAAGGACGCAGGGGTCCAGATCCTGCGGTTGCTCTCCTTCTCCGCTACCGAAGTCGTCGCTGCAGTCGCCGACGCGTCGGAAGATGAGGTTGTAGCCATTTTCTCGTGGGCCAGTGACCTAGGATGGGCAGCGCTGGAGGATTCTGGGGAGGTAGAGGAGCTTTGTGTTCGTAGGAAGCATTGCGGAGAAGGAAACAGGGCAAGTGCTGGTGAAGAAGATGGGAAGGAGAATCCTAACCACTTATATCCTCCAGCGCCAACATTCGTGTAAACGCAACAGTGAAATGCTCCACGCAGCGTGGAAGGAGCTGGGTAACCCCCACGCGATGATTACGCCGCCTCGATCTCTACACACGCATTAAAATGACGCCTCGGTTCCGTGAAAGGTGGACCCACCAATGGTCGTGCTGACAGGAATGTCTGTCCGTGACGTAACTTGACCATGACTAGTGTCAGATTACGTCAGAGACTAAGTTCCGGCTTAGTTTGAATTTCGAGCTCGAAACATGAATAATAAATTAATAGGTCCGACTCATTTTGAGACCCAGATCGTATCTTTTCTTTTGAAGTTTCTCGAACCCTTCATTATTCTACAAGCCGAAGATCAAGCTAGACGATGATAAAATCCGACTCTGGATCTTGGAGGCTTCCGGGGGCTGCTGTTGGCGATATACTTTCTGGGTATCCTCACTGTACCTCACTGACCAGGGTGGCCCACTTCGGGTTAGAGCATTGCTTCATGGGCAGCCCAGTCAGGGAGAAGAGACGGAGTCTAGTCCGGCTATGGAAAGGCCTAGATGACTTACCGACATAGGCACATAGTGTTACTTGTAGTTCAAGATGTACTCTGTAATCGACTCTTAGTCGTAGCCGGATAGGTCTCTCCTGTAAACCCTAGGCTGGATATCTATATAAGCCGTCCTAGGGAGAGCCTTTAGGACACCCTCACAATAGTCTACAATCTCAAATCGCATAGGCGAAACCCTTGTAACCCATATTCTGGCTCTGCCATGTTACTGGATTGCTAGCAGGAGTAGAATCCGTCCAAAGCCAGCGGATTCGAACCTGGGTAAACTTGTGTGCTCACCGTCCCGGAATACCGTACGTCTCACACCCCTCTCTTCCACACGCCTCGAGGACCCCCTCACGGCGTAACTTTTCATCAATCTGACGACACATTCGGTTGTACCGGATACTTTTACATTATGTTGAGATTCATCTTTTATGAACTATTGATAACTAAGGTGTGGAAGCCTGCTAATACTATTCAGATGGTTCAAGTAAGGTACTATTCATGAACTTGTTCATATGTATCATATATGATAAACACCTGCTGCAACAGCCTCATTTATTTTAATAGACTCAGCTTCATGAATATGAGGATCACATCCATTAAGCTAAAACTTGCTCGGGACGAGCAAGAGTCTAAGCTTGGGGAAGTTGATGAGTGCATTTTTGCATCATGTCTTATATTATTATTTTGCATTGTAGATGTAGGATCTTGGCATTTTACGGTGCTCACGCGCATATTTTATGTCTGTTTTCACCAGGATCAGGATAGATGATGAATCCAATGGATACAATTCATGGAGCTGTTGTACTATGGAGAAAAGGAGTTAAAAACAACGTAAATCACTTATTTGGCAAATATGAATAATACTAGAAGAAAACCAGAAGAGAATAAGGGAGGCAGAAGGTTCAACGACTAACTATACGGCGGGAGAAAATTTTCCGCCCATATAGCTCCGCCCGTATAGTTGGCACCGCCTCCGCCTCGTCAAATAGTTTCACCCCGTGCAATTGGTCTGAGGAGATGACATGCAGAAGACCTAGAAATCGTGAAACCCTCACCTTCGGAAGGCATCTGGAGGAGGAACTCATCTGCCATCGATCCATCTTTGCTCTATGCAGATCCGGGAGGCTAAGGCATCGATCTTCATCAACCACCGCTGCTCCACCACTATCACCATTCATCCCATCTACATCTTGTCTAGATCTTGTTGTAATTTCCGTACTCATTGTGGATTTATACAAGTACTATTGACCTATGATTGTTTCCATTGCCATTGCTATGATGTTGATTGCCTCCATGTCTGAGTAGATCTCTAGTTCTTGGGGAGATGGAGAAACCCTAGCATATGATAAAGATGAGATAGATATTATTATGTTATACATCATTATGTGTACATGTTAATTGTCTTCATGTTGATATTGGGAGTTGTGCACCTCCTTAACATTTGCCTCTTATGGAGACTCGATGAAGGGGATTACTTGTTGGTAGATGGAGGGATGATATCACTTACTATATGGACACTCCATATAGTGGTGCGCCACGGGTATGCAACATACCCGTGGGGCACCGTATAGTGGTGCGCCACGGGTATGAAACATACCCGTAGGGCACCACAGGTAAGTATGTTGCCTATGTTTTCCAACTCCACCCCCCTGTGGATCGCCTTTTTAGCCTTAAAAAATAAAGAAAATGAAAAACACTTCAAATTTAAAAATCCTTTGACATCTAGGTAGGTAATGTGGTCTAGTTTGTAGGAAAATTAACAACCAAAAATTTCGACTTTTTCTGCAAAAAAAAGCTCATGCCACGGTAAAACAGCCATAACTTTTGCATACAAAGTCGGAAAAAAGTTTAATATACCAAAATGACGAGAACAAAATTACGCATCCGCTCGCAACTACCTCTGGTCGTTTGGCGATTTTTTAGATTTTCAAAATTCAAAAAGAATAAAAAGTTATGGTCAAAAGATCGCTTTTTCCTGCAGAAAAAAATAGAGGCCACTTACCCGTAGCGCACCACCATGTAGTGCGCTACGAGTAAGTTGGGTGGGATTCAAAATTCGAATCACCATCTCGGCACCTACCCCTCTCCTTTTCCCTCCCATTATTCTCCTTCTCCTCCTCTTCTCATTCTTCTCCCTTTTCCTTCTCCTTCTTTCCCTTCTCCTCCTCTTCTCCTTCTTCTCCTTATTCTCCGGGTCCTTTCTCTATAACCTCCTCCTCCTTCTTGCAGTGACAACGACGCTCCTTCGACCGCAGTCGCCACCTCCTCCTTCGGTCGCCGTCGCTCCTCCGGCAGCCGCCGCCACCTCCTTCGGCCGCCGCCACTCCTCTGGCTGCCGCCGCCACCTCCTCCCGCCGCCGCCGCCACCACCTCCTCCTCCTCCGACCGCCACTGCCACCTTCTCCTCCGGCTTCCTCCTCCTCCTCCGGCCGCCGCCACCACCTTCTCCTCCCGCTACCACCTTCTCCTCCGGCTACCACCTCCTCCTCCGGCCACCACCTCTTCCTCGGCCCGACACCTCCCGCTCGAGAACTAGCGCGGCCACGGCCTCCCACACCTCCGGCGGTGGTAGGTTGTGGCCGCGCCACGACCACCATGCTCTGGTGAGGCGACACGACGGTGGGGACCCAATTGCTTTTGAAATTCAAAACGAGGGTGTTTTTTGCATTTTTTTGTTTTTCGAAAAACATAGCCGTGGCGCACCTGGACCCCTTCCTGTGGCGCACTGGATGGTGCACCACGGGTAACTTTTTTAGCTATAGCGTACCAGGTAGTGTGCTATGGGTAAATTTTAGCCGTGGCGCGCGGCTCGTGGCGCACTGGTAGTGCGCTACGGATGTCCATTTTTGGTGCGCCACGGATGTCCATTTTCCTAGTAGTGAATACACTACAAAGATATACTTATTCGCCATGACTTTGAACTATTGAAATTTCTAGAAACTCGAACATGACATATCTCATATGATGTTGTTTCCATGAATCTTAGATGGTTTCTAGCCTACATCTAAATAAATTGAGTGTTTGCAATTTTGATCTACAATCCTAATGATAACGATAACCCGGTAAGAGATAATTTATAGACCATATGGTATCTGATACAATATGATTATGATGTCTTTAGATATATCAATACATTGTGAAATATCCAATCATTGTAATACACGGGTGAACAAATCCTGATCTTGATGCATATGCCTCATTATGTTCCTATGGAATACCCAACGTACACCTTTATAGTCACCCAGTTAAGGTCATGACGATTGATGCAGTCAAAGCAGGCTCAAGAGACAGTGATTAATATGCTCTCATCGTCAAAGGAGAAGGATACTCTGTTTCTAACTATTGCAACGATGAACCTTGTGACTTGATCGTGTTGAAATAGTTATATTGGGTAATGTCCATCACATAATTCACTAATGATATGACTTCATTGTCAACTGGCATAAATGTTCCATGATCAGGAAACCTTAACCATCGGTTTCCCAACAAACTAGTATAAATAGACGCTACTAGGGACTTGGTCTGTTTACATACCACACCTGTATCAATGTTTCTACTTGATACAGTTACATCATAGTATGAAACTATAATGAACTAAGTGAGATATGATTAAAAAATCTATTTATTATTTGCCTCTAGGGCATATCTCCTTCAGTCTCCCACTTGTACTAGAGTACAAATAATCTAGCTTGCATCTGCTGCTAGTCATAACATCATATGATGATATGAACAAGCATCCTAGCTCATGGGATGTTCTGTCATTGATCTATCTTACAAGATCCGTATGTGTTTTGAAAATCGTTAACGTCTCCTAATTTTGACATTTACACCATTATCGCATAATGTGTCGAAATATTCGTTTGGCAACAAAGTGAGACTTTGTTTCCTAGTGTTTACAATGATAGTCGATTAGTCAACGGAACTTTCATTGTTGTCATGTAAACTCCAGAAACATATTTAGAAGAATTCGAACTTCTTTAGCCAAACTTCTATACTATCCACTTTCAGAAGTAGCCATATACTTCCATATCCATGTAGATCCTAATCGATAGTGCATTGAATGCAACTTCGATGCCTAATCTTCCTCGTTAAAATTTAAGGACAAACTTAACTCTGATTCAGTGATTAACTCAGGAATCACTTCAAGACATGTTCTTACAACTAAGAACTTGTTTTCCATCTAGATAAACATGGGTCATATTACATCGAGTATACAAAACGGTTATATGGAAGAACCTATGACTCGGGCGTAGGAGATGCAACACATCTCTTTTCTTACATTTAACCATAGTTGTAATACTGAGTAACTCAATGCTTCATCCAGATATCCAAATAAGAACTATTTCTTGCCTTGTTCCATTATGAACTTCTTCAGAACCTTATCTAGGATCGATATTCCGAACAACTTCAGAATCAAATCCAGGAAGCATTTTGACTCTAATGTTTATTAAACATATTAATCTATATCGATAGATTTCAATGTTTAATAACTTGTTCAACTTCATCCATAGAATATTTACTAACTTAAATATTATTAATACCAATTCCATTAGTCATCATATGTCATTCACATATTTAAGAATGGTGTCATGCTCCCAATCAAATATGGCATCCATATATGAGATCCAGGGATTTCACTAAGCTCCCACTCAAAATATGTCGTCTATATATTAAGATTCAGGCAAGCTATTTAGCTCCCACTCAAATGTAGGTCCTCTCAATATTTTGGTAATTCCAAAATTCCTTTGATCATCCATCAAATCGAGAATTTCTAGCTACGAGACACTATCATCCAGATGGTTCGACAAAACCTATTTTGTTTTATCAATTACAACCTTTCTTCAATCTTGTCATTGAAGAACACACAACTTTGATAACCTTACTACTAATCATCAAATTGGAGTAATTGCTGGTGTTAATCTAATAGACTCAAGCATCACTACACATTGTAGTCAAACCTTTCAATTTTTCAAGACATACTTTTTGAAAAATTGAGATTTTGAAGTCTTTCTTTAAGTTTCATTTCTTCCTCGTGACTTTGTAATCATTTTGAAAAATCAAGTAAACTTATTTAATTAATAAGATCAAGTAACATATTACTTTACAATCTTAAATATAACTTAATATAGGATTTTATAACTTAAGTCATTTCTCGTACTTAGGTCCGTCACGCTTCTTCGTAGTTCGTAGGTATGTCTTGTTCTCAATCAACAGGACAAGTGAATCAATAATATAATTCTGCAAAGGTGCAGAATAGATATTCTTGAATCCTACTTTCTCTAGTAAAAGTATTAGCTGAAACTTCATGATCATTTATCATTAGTTTCTCCTCTATTTGTAGAGTTTGGTTTCTGGTATTCCGCTGCACCACTCGACAATCTGGACGTAAGGTCAAATACCTTGTTTTGAGCTATTACTTTCTTCCACTCGTATCTTCATTGAGAAACCATTTCTTGAGAAAACATAATACCTTGGGTAACAGGTGGTTTTCCCTTTACACTCGTGGAAGATGTATTCATAGTTGCCTAGGAATATACTACAAAGATTTGTTTATTTGCAACAACTTCGAATTATCAAAATCTCTAGAAACTCGAACATGCCATAACCCTTATGGTGTTGTTTCCATGAATCTTTTAGATGTTCCTTATATTTCTCTAACTCTAAACGATAACTATAACTCGGTAAGAGGTAATTTCATACCATATGTATTCAATATACTATAGATTATGATGTTTAGACATGTCAATACACTTTGATTGTCCAATCATCATAATTTGTGAAACATCTTTCACAAGTCTTTTATGACAAAAACATAACTCGAATACTTAGTCATATCAATCAAAACAGAGAGACTTTATATTCATGTTAATTTAAAAAAATTCTTCATTAAGGAGGCTAACTACTGATGAGCGGTGCGAGGTCCGTCGTCGGTAGGCTAGGGTTGAAGTGGGCTAGAGTCTGAAGTTAGCCCATACGATGCCCAACAAGGATGCCTAGGGGTTGGGGGCGTAGCCCCCACTTTATAGATCCTTAAAGACCTAGGTTTCCCACCATTATATATGCCTCTTGTAAGCTACTGGTTGGGATGAGTCGCATATGAGATAATCCATGGCGTTGTGTAAACACTCCCCTTATAATGAAGTTTCACTCGCTAGCGCTCATGGTTTTTCCCTCTCTTTGTTGGAGAGGTTTTCAATGTTACACATGTGTCCCCATGCTATGATTTTGTTTTTCGTTCTTTATCATTTGCTTGTCGTGTTTATAACAGGAGTGACTACCTACTTGTTCTAGATACGAGCACTATGGGGTTTTCATATGTCCACATTCTCACCGGCTATCATTTGCAACTCAAAGATTTGTTTGACCAGAGATCTACCATTGGTCGTTGGTGTCTGGGTGTTGTTGTTGTGGACAGAGAAGGAGCCCTTGGGATCATTTCTCTTGTCTTTCAAGACGGATCCTTTACTCTCCGCCATACATATCTGTAGAATGATTCACATGAATGGGAGATAAGATCATACCGCAGCCTGGCCAGTATGTGGACTACTCCATTTCCATAGTGGGTGCAGCCGATGAATTCTTATTTTTCCAAGGCCTTTCAAAAGGCATTAAATAAGATGGCTCTGTGTTTTTTGCAAATTTTTCCTATGAAGTGGTAGTGTAGTTTAATTATTTTGTTGTATGTTACCACTAGTGCATACTTTGCTAATCCTAGTCGCATTGCTATGTAGAAACTAATTATTGGTACTAGCAAAATACCCGCGCGCTGCTACGGAGCAACAAAAAAATATGAAAAGTTCAAGAAAGTTTTATATTGAACATTGTATTTGGAAGTAACATACACTCTTGCTGCGTAAGAACATGACCACATGTAACCAATTTTATTGACCCTTTTAATAGTGGTATATGTAACTCCTATGTTGATATCAAGTATATTGCTATCAAGGAGGAACTTCCTAGTGCTTGCAAGACAAAAGAATGTAAAAGGTAATACAAATGAACAAAAATTTCTACCACCCATTTCTCAATATGTATCACCTCTTTGTCTCCCTCTCTCCTCTCTCTCTCTCTCCTCTCTCCCAGTATGATCAATACATGGTGCATGCCAGAATGGTGTAGCAAAGACATCAAGACATGTCTATGGCTTCTCCATTGGCCATGAGCTCATTCACACAAATTATCACAAGTAGATCCTTGAGATTTGTTTTTAATGTTTTCTTATATGCATATATACTTTGTAGTTATTAGTATTCAGAGAGGCGAGGGGGAAAGTACAGTAGCATGTTTTATAAGGAGAGGTAATGCAATTAATCACTATTGAAAAAATAATCATAGGCATGCATTGTATGGAATTAACTTTGTGACTCTAGGTAGGGGAACAAACCAATACAATCACCATCATCGCAGACTCTCCTTTCGTAGTAAATATTGTAGTTATCAATCGTGTGCGAGTAACTGATGCATTATGGGAGGTCCCACTGGTGGAAAAATGGCCTCTAGTCCCAGTTCATAAGGGCACCGGGACCAAACACTTGGGACTAATGCTAGTCCCGGTTCGCGCACGAACCGGGACCAATGGGTCTCCACGTGAGCGGGCACGCGACGAGGGGGGTGGATCATTGGTCCCGGTTCGTGGAACAAACCTGGACCAATGGGTCTCCACGTGGCAGTGCCAGAGACGGGCGGGGATGGATCATTGGTCCCGGTTCTTGGCATGAACCGGGATCGTTGGTCTCTGTGCCGCGGCAGGGTTTTGTGCCGTGGCAGGATTTTTAGGCTATTTTTCTGCCGTGGTAGGGTTTTGTGCCGCAGCAGGATTTTCGAGCTATTTTTCTGCTGCGGCAAGATTTTTTTATCAATTTAATGGTACTACATATATACAGCAATAATGAAACCACGGTATATATATTACACATCATGCATGATCACAAATATATACACCGTCTCATCCGTCTTCTTGGTCGAAACATATTATAATTACAAACGATACTCTCACACGAATTTGATCTAATTTACATCTTCTTTT
The DNA here is from genome assembly GCA_910589775.1 of Avena eriantha. Lineage (NCBI taxonomy): Eukaryota > Viridiplantae > Streptophyta > Magnoliopsida > Poales > Poaceae > Avena > Avena eriantha. The sequence continues at coordinate 487,423 of OU342745.1, read as the reverse complement.
TTACACTTCAACCTTCCAAATGAAGCGGGTAATAGTATTCTCCTTTCGGATCTATGACTTGTTCTAACAAGAATCCAGCAATTTCCTCTTGAATTGCTTGCACGCGTTCTTGTGATAGAAGACCATCTGACATCTGTTCGGTCTAATATAAAGAAGGGGATCAATATATATGAATGAAACTAAACACAATTGGTGGTAATAAAATAAAGTTGTGATTATTGTTTATCGTACTTCAATTTTTTTGATGTTCCGGTATGCCCCCTTCTCTTTGGTCGTCTGGCGAATGAACTCGCAGACATAGTATCCATATAAGTTATTCCCGGCTTCCTGCCTCAAGCACTTTACGAGAACGAAGTTCAATCAAAATAATAATCAAGCATGATAATGGTGGTATTTAAACTAGAATCAAAGAGATGCGTGGATCTAGCAAGTAGTACTTACAGTCAATGGTTGAAATGTAAGCTCTGGCTTCCAAACACCCCTAGTTTTGGTGGTGAAACCGTTTCCAAGCCTTCTGGAGGCATTCCTGCATGTCCGCCCACTTTTCTAATGGTGTGTGTTTCGAGTCCAGGACTTTTACTACTCCGGTGTCAACAACAATGATTAACAGAATATAGTAGAAGCTTGACACACTAACAAAATATAACACGAGTCAAGTATACGCTTAACATCGAGTAAGCGAAAATAGAAAGTGTACAAGACAGTAACACTCACCCAGCGTTGTAAGGAAATAGTATTTCCCTTCTGTTGCTGAAATACTTCAGCGCTTGGAACAAGTTATCCTCTGTCTCTTTGGGATTTGTTTTTAGAGTAACTTCATGAACGAAATTACAGTCGACAAACCCAATGTCATAGATTTATCCTTTGTGGCATTCTTGAATCTTCATTCTGCATATATAATTAGTATAGTGATTAGTAAGATTATCCAAGCAACGAATGAGCTGAGCTAGAAAGACTTAATTACAGAAATTAATAATACTTACAAACAATAGGCACTGACGATAGCTTTGTCGGGGGCGTTTTGTTGGTAAAACTGAAATAATTCTGGAAATTCGATCAGTATGAAGCCATCTCCATGACCGTAATGGTGGTGTTTATATGCAGCATAGATCCAGTTTTTGGAATCAGCACATGCTTGGATGTACCAGTTATGCAATCTTCGCATTTTTGTTGGTAGATCTTTGACTAACTCGGGTTTGACGAGTGGAGCCCCGTACTGGTACACGTATGTTGTTTCTTGGTACCCCTCGAACTCATGCATACGGCTCATGTACTCAGTAATAGACAGCCCATATAATTGGGCTTTTTCTCCGTAAAGTCGAACAAACTCCGGATCAATGTTCGGATCATGCCGCTCCTAGATCATCCACTCATTGGTATCGTACACTTTGAGCAGTTTGATCAATTGATTTTTCTGTTGTCCGAGCTGGGCAACTTCTTTCCCGACTCTCCGCTCTTTTTCCTCAGCCGACTTGGTAATAGAGCGATTATAGTCTGATGTGAGCGTTATGGGTTGGTGAAGCTGAATCTTAAGCGCGGCTGCTTTGGCTTTATCTTCTGCGGTGACCGGGAAAAATGCCTCTATCGGCTTTTTCTTGTTAGCCATGTCAATCTTCCACTTTTTATAATGGGCAGCTGCGGCCGCATCAGTTTCCTCATATGTCTTCTCGCAAGGTAGCTTCTTCATATTCTGATGAGGTACTCTTGGGAGGGGCGATAGCTTACGTTTCGGTGATCGGAATGTGCTCTTGCTGCTGCTGGTGGTGTTGCCCCCCTTAGTATACTTCCGCTTTTGTCTCTGAGGCTCAGGGGACGGAGACGGCTGACGCGGCAGTGGAGACGGCTGAGGCGGCGATGGAGACGGTTGCGCTGAGTCGTGAGGCGGTGAAGGCGACAGTTGCGCTGGAGAATGTTGAGGTGGCGGTGAAGGTGGATTGCTGCTCTGAGGCGTGGGTGGCCTTGGTGGCACATAATTTGGAAGCATGATGCGCTCCTTTGGCCATAGAATAGTCCCCCCTTTGGCTTCTCCTAGTTGAGTCAGCTCCATATCTTCCCCTGCAGGGTGGTCTAGCTTCAGCTCCTCAAAATCTTCCTTCACCTCATCCACCGTGACGGCAGCGTACCCTTTTGGAACCGGTCTGCAATGCCAAGTTGGGTTAGGCGCAATTGGTACCACCATGCCGACCGCCGCCGTCCCCCTTAAGTTCATAACCTGCACCTTTAGCTCACAAGTTGTTGTCTCCGTGATATCATCCACTAGGTAGCGTTTAGGAGATGTCGTCGGTGCATCATCATCAACATCATGGAGCTGCGTGGAAGCGACGCTGCTTTTCTTATTCGATAGGGCGCCGGTACCCTCGAATGCAGCTTCTACCATGTGCCGCTGAGATTGGCCGCTAGTGCCTTGCTAGCTAAGTCTGTCGAGTTGATCCTGGTGCCGCTTTAATGCTTCTTCTACATTACGCAGCCGGTCTACAGCGGGCGCTTTTTCAGCTGCCTCCCTTTCCTTTCTCCTCTGATGGATTTTATCAGGATATCTCTTCATTTTCAGGGGGAAGGTAACCTTCCATGGCTTGGAGCCTGGTGTGCCTCGTGCTCGTCCGTCGTGTTCAGGATTTTTAAGGGCCCGTGTGAGCTCGTCATTCTCTCTATCGGGAACGAACCGTCCCGCTGCAACATCATCTACTGCATTTCTAATATCATCGATGGACAGTAGGGTATCATCTTTGTGTTTCTGATTATATATTGCCCTCCCTTCTTTGTCCAATGTGCCCCCATGGCCATAAAACCAGTTTCTCGCCCGTGGTGTCCATGTTACGGGCTCTGGTCTGATCCCGGCAGCTATGTAATTGACCTCAAGTGCATCCCACTTAGGCATGCAACCGGCGTAGCCAGCAGGCCCCATGTTATGATGGTACAGTTTCTTAGCAGTGTTCTCCGTATTTATTCTAGACCTTTCCTTAGCTTTCTCCGATGTATTGTACTTCACGAAATCCTCCCACTGGTGTCTTAACTTAGCATAGCCGGCTTCATTGAAATTCGGAGTCTTCTCTACCTTGACAAAGTTATTGTACAGTTTGTTCTTCCAGTTCTTGAATGCATCAGCCATCTTGCTGAGAGCAAACTTCTTGACTCTTTGCACAAGCTCCATTCTTGCTCTCTCCTCCTCATCTGGATTCACATCTGGAACTGGCAGGAGGAAATTAGTCATGAGCTTGTCAAAATCTTATCTTTGGCGTTGTCGCCGACATACGGGACTCCACCGCCGCTTGGCCGATTCCATTCTTTAACGGTGATCGGGATGTAGTCCCTCACAAGAACTCCGAATTGCTTGACAAATTTTCTTGTGACATCGACGGGAGCTTGCGGTTCACCATCTACACCGACCACGTCGATCCTATACCTCACAGTGTCATCCAACTTTTTTGTTGGGCCTCGTTTCGTTCTTACGGAAGAAGTTCTCGATCCGGAGGGATAAAATAAGAAAGAGTGTTAATATATGCATGTATATATATAGACAGCAGCATTTTAATTACAAAAATACATATATACACCTTGCCGGTGTTTGCGAGATTTAAGGTTCCATCGGAGCCGTCGCCTTCTTCCTCATCGGCTTCTCCCCTATCCTAGGCTTCGGCTTCTACCTCACCGGATCCGTCTCCTCGGTTGAGAGGCTCATCTCCCTGACCGGAATCGTTCAGAAACTCACTCGTGACATCGATATCAATATCTTCATTTTTGCAGATCATCCCTTGGAGGATGTTTTCCTGATGTGTTGGATCCATAGTATCTACAAGTTAAAAAATCAACACATGGCATCGATACTGATATGACAAGTTAAACATAGTTGAAATTTAACCCTAAGGCATGCTTGGCAATTTAAGTGGGATCCGAAGGGTCCAAAACCTAGTACAGGAGAGACCCCGAAATCACCTACGAGGGGTTGATTTCATTCTCTTATTAAACTTGTAATTAAAGTTGTTGAACAATGCATGATTATGAGTCTATTTTGCAGATCTCCTTTTTCTGAACATTTTGATATATTGTACATATTTTTCTGACTTAGAAATAATTAGTTATTGAATTTATAAGATTAAACTCTTTTCTGAAATTATTTAAACAATTATTAAACTTTTATTGCGTCAGCATAGGTAAAGGCTGATGTCACCTAAGACTGGGGAACCTTTTCTCACTGATGCATCGCCTACCCACAGTGACTGATTAGTGGGGCCAGGGCCATGTCGGGTTGCCACGCTTGTAGAGCTTGCTCGACGCCCACGTCAGGGCCACATGAGCGCCACCTTGGCGCCACATGGGCTCGCCGGAGGGCACGTCGGCCAGCGGTGGTTAGTGGCACTAGAGTGCTTGCTGGAACACGCAGAAGGTCGGGTTCGAACGAGCGCGTCGCAAGGAAGCTACCGGTGGTCGCGCCGCCCCTTATTGGTCATCGGAGCGTCGTCTGCGACGGCGTTCGACGGCGGCGGATAGTGGCGCTCGGCGATAGAAGTAAACGAAGCAAGACAGAGAGCGAGAAAGGAGAGGTCCTGGAGGACCAGCGGCTCACCACGAAGACGATGGACGGGTCGACGAGGCCGGAGGAGCTCAGAAGCAGCAGCAATGGCGACGGCCGGAGTCGGAGCAGACGGTGACCGTGGCGTCGATTTCCAGCGTGCGCGGTCGATTCCTCAGAAGGTGGTGGCGCGGCGACGGCGGGCGTCGACGGCGTGAAGCGGCCGCTCTGGATTTGGGCAGCCTGCCGGCGTGATTTTTCTCCGCCGCAAATTTTCCTTAGCCACGCGTCAATGTGCTATGTGAATTCGGGGGAGTTGGAGGAGGAAGCCTCGGGGCTGTTAACTGTACAGACCATTGGTCCCGGTCATCCCAACAACCGGGACCAAAGGACCAACAGTCCCGGTTCGTGCCACCAACCGGGACCAAAGGTCTGGGGCAGGAACGTTGTTGTGCTGCCACGTGCGCGGGCCTTTGGTCCCGGTTCGTCCCACCAACCGGGCCCAAAGGATCAACGGTCCCGGATCGTGCCAACAACCGGGACCAAAGGCATGTTAATGGCAGTGCGCGCATCCAGGATCATCGGTCCCGGTTGGTGGGACGAACCAGGATCGTTCACCCGTTTTTTAGATTTTGGCAAACCTTTTGGTCTTCCCGCCATTTTCAAATTTGTTTTCTTCTTTAATTAATAAGATGTTTCAATTTAACATGATTATTTATTTGGAATTTCAAAAAACTTTCAATAGGAAAAGTGCTTCAATTTACATAACTAATCAAAAACCATTTCCTGTTTTCAAATATTTTTATTTGAACTATACAATTTTACTATTTTCAATTGAAATTGCATTACCAAATATTTATTGCATAATTTGGAATTTGAAAAAAAATTCAACAGGAAAAGTACTTCAATTTAAATAACTAATCAAAAACCATTTTGTGTTTTCAAATATTTTTATTTGAACTATACAATTTTACTATTTTCAATTAAAATTGCATTAACAAATATTTATTACATAATTTGGAATTTCAAAAATCTTTCAACAGGAAAAGTGCTTCAATTTACATAACTAATCAAAAACCATTTTCTCTTTTCAAATATTTTTACTTGAACTATACAATTTTACTATTTTCAATTAAAATTGCATTACCAAATATTTATTGCATAATTTGGAATTTGAAAAAACTTTCAACAGGAAAAGTGCTTCAATTTAAATAACTAATCAAAAACCATTTTGTGTTTTCAAATATTTTTATTTGACCTATACAATTTTACTATTTTCAATTAAAATTGCATTAAAAAATATTTATTACATAATTTGGAATTTCAAAAAACTTTCAACAAGAAAAGTGCTTCAATTTACATAACTAATCAAAAACCATTTTCTGTTTTCAAATATTTTTATTTGAACTATACAATTTTACTATTTTCAATTAAAATTGCATTACCAAATATTTATTGCATAATTTGGAATTTGAAAAAACTTTCAACAGGAAAAGTGCTTCAATTTAAATAACTAATCAAAAACCATTTTGTGTTTTCAAATATTTTTATTTGAACTATACAATTTTACTATTGTCAATTAAAATTGCATTAACAAATATTTATTACATAATTTGGAATTTCAAAAAACTTTTAACAGGAAAAGTGCTTCATGCCCGCTGTTTTGAATATAGTTTGAAACGGGCAAAAGAAATTAAAAAATGATCCAAACAATGTGAAACCTTCGCGTGGTGTCATATTATGTGTCACAGTTGCAAGGAAAAAATATTAAACTTGAAAATTGCAAACATCATATAAAATCCTTCACAAAATGACCTATCATGTTCGAGGTTTCATGGCATTTAGGTCAAACCACCAATGTTATGGCTAGAATCATGGCATAGTTTGTGATAATGTGCCCATATTGTGCACACATGTGCATCTTGGGATGGCTTACGATGTTGCAGGAGGAAGTTTTCCTTTTCTACGCACAACAAAGCCAAATTCCATTTTTGAGGTGCCGAAATCAGGGTGTTCTGTGAAGAAACCACCAAATTAAAGTTTGGCATTGGTACCAAATCATTTTTCAAAAATACTATACCACCTTATATGCACAATTTCCCAACCGGTGTATCCAGAACCTTTATGTCCATCCCTCATGAAAAAGACAAATTCCTGCCGAATCGGTAGGAGGTTTCCAAGATTTGAACTACAAGTACATGATATAATGCTTGTGAATTTTTTTAAATCATTTATAGGTTCACAACATGCTATTTCATCAGAGATCCACTTCAAGTTCAGCGAGGCTCAGCCCCGGGCTAAGAAGCTTCATGCCCGCCCTTTTGAATATAGTTTGAAACGGGCATAAGAAATTCAAAAATGATCCAAACAATGTGAAACCTTTGCGTGGTGTCATATTATGTGTCACAGTTGCAAGGAAAAATATTGAACTTGAAAAATTGCAAACATCATAAAAAATCCTTCACAAAATGACCTATCATGTTCGAGGTTTCATGACATTTAGGTCAAACCACCAATGTTATGGCTAGAATCAGGGCATAGTTTGTGATAATGTGCCCATATTGTGCACACATGTGCATCTTGGGATGGATTACGATGTTGCAGGAGGAAGTTTTCCCTTTCGATGCACGAAAAAGCCAACCAAGACGTGTGGGTAACCTTTAGTCCCGGCTGGTGGGTGCAACCGATACTAAAGCTGTCAGTGGGATAAGGACGCGTGGGTAACCTTTAGTCCCGGCTGATGGGTGCAACCGAGACTAAAGTTGTCGGCGGGATAAGGACGTGTGGGTGGACGCACTGCTCGATGAGATAAAGCATGTAGCGCATGACGCCCTGTCGAAGGAACAAGACAAAGTAGAAGCGGCGCCGTGCCTATAAAAGGACCATCGATACGCCATGGCAAGCAGCTCAACAAGCCAACATAGGTAGAGAGAGTTTCATCCCCATGGATGGAGGGTTGGGAAATCTCCCATGGCGGAGCTTCTCGAAGATGTCGTTGGTGCACACGCCCTATGGCATCTTCGGAAGCTCTGCCTCGGAAATCCCTGCAAGCCCGTGAAAGACTCCATCTCCTCTAACAGTGTTGGGGAAAGGGTTGAGAAATCTCCCGTGGCAGAGCTTCTCGAAGATGTCGTTGGTGCACACGCCCTATGGCATCTTCAGAAGCTCCACCTCGGAAAAATTTCCCTGCAAGCCCGTGAAAGACTCCATCTCCTCTAACAGTGTTGGGGAAAAGGTTGAGAAATCTCCCGTGGCGGAGCTTCTCGAAGATGTTGTTGGTGCACACGCCCTACGGCATCTTCAGAAGCTCTGCCTCGGAAAAATTTCCCTGCAAGCCCGTGAAAGACTCCATCTCCTCTAACACTGTTGGGGAAAGGGTTGAGAAATCTCCCGTGGCGGAGCTTCTCGAAGATGTCATTGGTGCACACGCCCTACGGCATCTTCGGAAGCTCCGCCTCGGAAAAATTTCCCTGCAAGCCCATGAAAGACTCCATCTCCTCTAACAGTGTTGGGTAAAGGGTTGAGAAATCTCCCGTGGTGGAGCTTCTCGAAGATGTCGTTGGTGCACACGCCCTACGGCATCTTCGGAAGCTCCGCCTCGGAAAAATTTCCCTGCAAGCCCGTGAAAGACTCCATCTCCTCTAACAGTGTTGGGGAAAGGGTTGAGAAATCTCCCGTGGCGGAGCTTCTCGAAGATGTTGTTGGTGCACACGCCCTATGGCATCTTCAGAAGCTCCGCCTCGGAAAAAATTCCCGGCAAGCCCGTGAAAGACTCCATCTCCTCTAACAGTGTTGGGGAAAGGGTTGAGAAATCTCCCGTGGCGGAGCTTCTCGAAGATGTCGTTGGTGCACATGCCCTACGGCATCTTCGGAAGCTCCGCCTCAGAAAAATTTCCCTGCAAGCCCGTGAAAGACTCCATCTCCTCTAACAGTGTTGGGGAAAGGGTTGAGAAATCTCCCGTGGTGGAGCTTCTCGAAGATGTCGTTGGTGCACACGCCCTACGGCATCTTCGGAAGCTCCGCCTCGAAAAAATTTCCCTGCAAGCCCGTGAAAGACTCCATTACATAAAGTTTCGATACATCACATAAAGTTTCCATACATAACATAAAGTTTCCATACATTACATATATTTACATAGGGTTTAGGGTTTAGGATATGAATCCTTTGTCGCGTATGTCGATCCCTTGCCTATGATCGCTTATTAGGCCGTAACCATGGAGCATCTTATTTGCTTAACGGGATGCTTGGGTCAGTTTTCACGGTGAAGTGCGGAATTTCATCAAACTTATCATAATCTGCTGACATGTCTGTCTTGTCCTCGACTCCTGTGATGTTTCTTTTCCCTGAAAGAACTATGTGACGCCTAGGCTCATCGTCTGATGTATTCGTTTCCTTATTTTTTCTTTTTTCGTTCTAGAGGACATGTCCTTCACATAAAAAACCTGAGCCACATCATTGTCTAGGACGAATGGTTCGTCTCTGTAACCAAGATTCTTGAGATCCACTGTTGTCATTACGTACAGCTGGTCTACCCTTACCCCTTCTCCACTCATGTTGACCCAACTGCACCGAAACAATGGGACCTTAAAAGTAGGTCCATAGTCAAGTTCCCATATCTCCTCTATGTAACCATAGTATGTGTCCATTTTCCCATTCTCGCATGTTGCATCAAAGCAGACACCACTGTTTTGGTTGGTGCTCTTTTTATCTTGGGCAATCGTGTAAAATGTATTCCCATTTATCTCGTACCCTTGGAAAGTCAATACAGTCGTAGATGGTGTCGCGGCCAACAAGTAGAGCTGATCTCCAATAGTGGTGTCATTCATGAGATGTAATTGCAACCAAGTGCCGAAAGTCTCCATGTGATTTCCTTTAATCCAGTAGTCATCCTTCCCCGGGAACTTGGAGCGTACAACATTCATGTGTTCCTCAATATACGGAGCAACGAAGGTAGAACTTTGGAGAACTATGTAGTGTGCTTGATTCAAAGAATGTCCGTCTCTAAATATCATTGCTTTCTTTCCTAGCGTGCCTTTTCCACTCAGTCTCCCCTCATACCGTGATTCAGGAACACCAATCGGCTTAAGGTCAGGAAGAAAGTCTACACAGAACCCAATGAACTCCTCTGTTCCATAGCCCTTGGAGATGCTTCCTTCTGGCCTAGCACGGTTATGAACATATTTCTTTAAGACTCCCATGAACCTCTCGAAGGGGAACATATTGTGTAGAAATACAGGACCGAGAATGTAAATCTCTTCGACTAGGTGAACTAAGAGATGCGTCATAGTATTGAAGAAGGACGCGGGAACACCAACTCAAAACTGACAAGACATTGGACCACATCCTTCTGTAGCCTTTCCAGACTTTCTCGATCGATTATCTTCTGAGATATTGCATTGAGGAATGCGCATAGCTTCACAATGGCTAATCGAACATTTTCCGGTAGAAGCCCCCTCAATGAAACCGGAAGCAACTATGTCATAATCACGTGGCAATCATGAGACTTCAGGTTCTGAAATTTTTTATCTGCCATATTTATTATTCCCTTTATATTTGACGAGAAGCTAGCCGAGACCTTGATACTGTAAAGGACTTCAAAAAAGATTTCCTTCTCTGCTTTGGTAAGAGCGTAGCTACTTAAGTATTTACGTCCTTTATCAGTATGCTTGTTGTATGGGTCTTTGATACGTTGCTGGTCCTCCCATGCTTCTGGTGTATCTTTTGTCTTCCCATACACGCCCAGGAAGCCTAGCAGGTTCACGCAAAGATTCTTCGTCACGTGCATCACGTCGATTGAAGAACGGACCTCTAGGTCTTTCCAATACTCAAGCTCCCAAAATATAGATTTCTTTTTCCACATGGCCATGCGTCTGGTAATGGGGTCTTTGGGAACAGATTGACCGCCAGGACCCTTTCCAAAGATTACTTCTAGGTCCTTCACCATACCAAATACATCAGCACCTTTAGGGAGCTTAGGCTTCTTCCGGTAATCTGCCTCACCGTTGAAATTCTTGCCTTTCTTTCTTACTTGATGATTGGTCGGAAGAAATTTACGTTACCCCAGGTACACAACCTTCTTACATTTATCCAAATATGTACCTTTAGTATTATCTAAACAGTGCGTGCATGCATTGTATCCCTTGTTTGACTGTCCTGAAATGTTACTAAGAGCAGGCCAATCATTGATGGTTACGAACAACAACGCTCGTAGGTCAAATGGCTTCTGTTTGTGCTCATCCCACACCTTTACACCTGGTTCTTCCCACAACTGTAAAAGTTCATCGACTAATGGCCTTAGGTACATATCAATGTCGTTGCTGGGTTGCTTCGGTCCTTGGATGAGCACTGTCATCATAATGAACTTCCGCTTCATGCACAACCAAGGAGGAAGGTTGTAGATACATAGAGTCACTGGCCAGGTGTTGTGACTACAGCTCTGCTCCCCAAAAGGATTCATGCCATCTGTACTTAGACCAAACCATAAGTTCCTCGCATCACCTGCAAAGTTCGAGTACTTTCTCTCGATGCTTCTCCACTGCGACCCATCGGCGGGGTGTCTCAGTTTCCCGTCTTTCTTACGCTCTTCTTTATGCCATCGCAACAACCTGGCATGCTCTTTATGATGGGTTCGTAGCATGGAAAACAAAAAATTTCTACCGCAAGAACGAACAAAACCTAGATCCAATCTAGATAAAAGCCAAGATCTAATCTATGAGACATGAGCAACGAGATAGATAGGAACTAACCCTCGTAGATCCGAAAGCGTTAACGAGATTAGATCTCGTGGTTGATGTAGTTGATCACTTGCCGATCTCAAGATCGTGTGGACGATCCTTCCGGCGTCGCGTTCCAGCAGCGCTTCCGCCTTCGGTCAAGTAGACGATCCTTCCGGCGTCGCGTTCCAGCAGCGCTTCCGCCCTTGGTCAAGTTGACGATCCTTCCGGCGCCACGATTCGGCAGCGCTTCCACAGTCGGTCACACGTACGGAGTCGAAGCAGACCTTCCTCTCCCCGTTCCAGCGAGCAGCGGAGGTAGTAGATCTTCTCTACGGAATCCCAGCAGCACGACGGCGTGGTGGTGGTGGTGGAGTAGAGAATTCTGCAGGGCTTCGCCTATGCCTGTGCAGAATATGGTGGAGGAGAGAGGCGGCAGAGATTGGACGTTATGAGAGCAAGGGAGGAGGGGGCGCCCCTGCCCCTCTATTTAAAGAGGGGATGGCGCCATGGGGAGGGGAGTCCTTGTAGGACTCCTCTCCTCCCTTGGCCGGCAGGTTGGAGGTGGGGGGAGGAGTCCTCCTCCCCCACGAATCCGTATCTTGACCCACCAGGACTCCTTGATCCCTATCTTGATTTTCAAGCAAACTCCAAGATATCTTCCAGAACCTTCCGGAACATTCCGAAACCTTTTAGAACTCTCATACAAATACTCCGGAACATTTCCTATCTCATAAAATGATCTCCTATATATGAATCTTATTCTCCGGACCATTCCGGATCTCCTCGTGATGTCCCGGATCCATTCCGAGACTCCGAACAACATTCGGTCTCCAACGCACATTCCATATCTACTTAAAAACAACTTCGAACCTTAAGTGTGTCACCCTACGGTTTGTGAATATGTAGACATGATAGAGACACATCTCATATCAATAACCATTAGCGGGACCTGGAGATCCATAATGGCTCCCACATACTCAACGATGACTTCGCGGTCGATTGAACCATTTACATACGAAACTAATTCCCTTTGTCTCACGATATTATACTTATCCGAGGTTTGATCGTCGGTATCTCCATACCTAGTTCTTCCTCGTTACTGATAAGTACTCTTTACTCGTTCCGTGATATGTCATCCCTTGTGACCTAGTCACATGCTTGCAAGCTAACTAGATGACATTCCACCGAGAGGGCCCAGAGCATATCTATCCGTCATATGGATGGACAAATCCCAATCTTGGTTCATGAGCTTCAACTCATACTTTCAGAATACCCAATGACACTTTTATAACCACCCAGTTACGAAGCGGCGTTTGATGTTATCAAAGTATTCATCCGGTGATGGTGATTAACATAACCTCATGGTCGAAGGAATAGGTTACTATGTATTTTGAAAGCTTTCAGCAATATGAACTTAATGACTTGATCTTATGCTACGCTTATTATGGGTGTGTGTCCATCACATCATTCTCCTAATGATATAACCTTGTTATTAATCACATCCAATGTCCATGATCAGGAAACCATGATCATCAATTAATCAACAAGCTAGTTCAACAAGAGGCTTACTAGGGACTCTTATATGTTTACAAAACACACATGTATTAGTGTTTCCTAATAATACAATTATAGCATGGGATGTAAACATTCATCATAAACACAAAGATATAATAATAATCACTTTTATTATTGCCTCTTGGGCATATCTCCAACACTTCATTTCTGAACAGACGTTTCAACCATGGTATTATAGGAGCATACCACATAACCTTAGTAGGAACCCCCTTCTTGGAGGGCTCGTCATCGCCCTCAACATCACCATGGTCATCTTGTCTTATCTTGTATTGACATGCATTGCATACCGGGCATTTATCCATATTCTCGTACTTCTCACCCCGGTACAGGATGCAGTCATTAATGCATGCATGTATCTTCTCCACATCTAATCCTAGAGGGCAGATAGTCTTCTTTGCTTCGTACGTTGTCTCAGACAGCTCGTTATCCTTTGAAAGCTTCGGCTTCATTATTTTCAGTAACTTCTCAAATCCCTTGTCAGATAAGCCAGTCTCTGCCTTCCATTTCAGCAGTTCAAGTGTGGTACCGAGCTTTGTGCTGCCATCTTCGCAATTTGGGTACAACAACTTTTTGTGATCCTTTTGCATGGCCTCCAACTTAAGCTTCTCTCTTTCTGTATCACATTGTTGCTTTGCATCAAAAATGACCCGACCAAGACCATCAGTGAGCTCATCTGATGCCCGTTGTTCTTCTTCATTGCCACCTCCCTCTTCTTCATTGTCTTCCATTGCAGTATCACCGTATTCTTCAGGAGACATAGGATAGCTATCATCATCCTCCTCTTCTTCATTTTCTTCCATCCTAACCCCTCTTTCTCCGTGCATGGCCCAATAAAAATATATGGGCATGAAACCTCTCCGAAGAAGATGGCTTTGAAGGATTCTCGGGGCAGAGTGCTCCGCCACGTTCCAACAGTCGACGCAGGGACAAGGCATAAAATTATCCACTTTGTTTGCCTTAGCCAAATCGATAAATTTATGGAGGCCTGCAATAAAATCGGAATGGCGTCGGTCGCCATACATCCATCGCATCCATGCATCGATCTGCGTCATAATAATTAACCATTACAATAACATCGTGAATAGTAAAATAACCACCCTACATGGACAGATGCAATATTTTTGTATCAGTTACAGATAAAGAAGATAAGGTTGCTAACCTCAGCCGAGGATACCGTGTTGTGCAAACTAAAGTGTGGCTCGGACATTTCGTCGAACACCTTGTGTGCAATCAAAGAAAAAAAAGCTAGCACCCACACCTCACACACAATCCAGCAAAATTTGGTGGGCAAAGGGCTGGGCTTATATATAGCCAGGGGAGGGGTTTTGGTCCCGGTTATTGCCACGAACTGGGACCAAAGCCCCTCCCGCGCGACACGTGGCGGCCCAGCAGCTCGCACCCCACCCAGGTCATTGGTCCCGGTTAATGGCACGACCTGGGACCAATGACCTGGATGGGCCACGTGTCGCTCAGGAGGGGCTTTGGTCCCGGTTCGTGGCAATAACCGGGACCAATGCCCACCGTCTCTTCGTCATCCCCGTGTATAAATATGAGGCCACGACGCTTGCTTTCGCCATCGCCTCTGCCTCTCTGCAGTCCCTCTCCACCCCACACCTTTAGCCATCGCTTCTCCACCGCGCCATCGTCTCGCCTCCCCTCGCTCTCCAATCTCCACCGTGCCATCATGGAGGTGCCCACGCTCAACCACTACGAGGCGGCGATGTTTGCGTACTATGGCATCCTCGCGCCGCCGTGCACGACCGTGCCCGCCGGATTTCGCATCAGCGAGGCGGGTGTGCCGGTGGCTCCGCTCCTCAACCCCCGCGGATACGAGATGGAGTACGTCATCGCGGAGCGTCGCCGCCAGCTGCCCGCGTGCATGAGGGCGTTGCCCCGGTATGCGGCGGCTAGCGAGTACTGGCCCCGGCTGTTCAAGAAGGAGCGGAAGGCCAAGCTTGGCAACCACATCGTGGACGGACGCCTGGTGTACCCGGATTGCCGCAACCAAGATGTTCTGGTCCGTCCCTAGACGGACCATCTACACCGCCATCGACGCCGCTAGGCGCGCAGAGGAGCTCCGTCTCCCGAACAACGCCGAAATCATGGAGATTTCGTCCGACGACGACGAGGAAGCCGGCGGCTCGGAGGACAGCGGCATCGGATGTGTTGTCGATTAGGAATTTGTAAAGTTGCATCTTTGTATGGAAAAATTGGTGGTCGAATAATAAAATGTCTCAATTTAGACCTTTGTCTCGATTAATTCGTGAAAGATTTTTTCAAAAATACTGATCAATTCAATTTCTACATTGAATTAATTTCTGCCTCGAATTAATTTCTGCCCCAAATTAATTTACATTAATTATCCTGGACTGCTGACCGTCGCGGGGGTTTTGGTCCCGGTTCGTGGCATGAACCGGGACCAATGCCCCGCAGAGCGCCACGTGTGCGTTGCGGGGGCATTGGTCCCGGTTCGTGCCACCAACCGGGACCAATGCTTACAGATGAACCGGGACCAATGCCCAGGCGGCATGAACCGGGACCGGTGCCTGGCATTGGTCCCGATTATGGAAACAAACCGGGACCAATGAAATTTAGGCGCTGGACCAAAGGCCCTCTTTCTACCAGTGTCCGTGGAAGTTAGCTAGGACAATGTGGTGGGCAGGAAATGACATGCTTATGTTATTTTCTCTCGACATAAACAAAGAGGGTTTCTTGAGATGAAACTGGAAAACAACACACATCCTGCTCGGATGCAAAATATTTAATGAATTCTATGGTCTATTAGAACAATAGAGTTTTAAATATTTGCAATATGTGTAAATTATTGTAGTTTCTTATACTCATTAAAAACTGTACTTACGACAAACCTGGCCAACGGGCCGTGCCCCCGGCGGGCCAGCCCGCGGCACGCTATTTTGGCCTGGCAAGAGCCCGGCACGGCACGTGGAAGACGGGCCCGTGCCGGCCCGTGGCCTGGCTGGGGCCGTGCCTGGGCCGCAGCCTCAGGCACGCGTGCCGGCCCGGCACGGCCCGTTTAGCATTTGGCTGGGACTACAAGATAATACTAGTCAAAAAAAGAAGGGACTGGGGTTCAAACTTGCAACCTTCCCCGTTCCGCACAGCACTGATCCACCAGACCACGAGTCCTTATGTGCTATATAAGAAATTTGCCCGAGCTTAACCATTTCCCGCTCCGCGCTGCTCTAAAACAGAAGGTGGGCTGATGTGCTTCGTGTGCCTAACGGGCCAACGTGCCGGAGTTGGGGCCGTGCCCGGGTCTCGAGGCCAGGCCCCCGTGCCGGCCCGGCACGGCCCGCGAGCTTGACGGGCCATGGCGTGCCGTGCCGGGCCAGGCACGTGAAGGCAGTGCCGGCCCGTTGGCTAGGTTTGACTTACGAGATACCACGATATAAATCGGTGGTCAAGTACCACGGTATGCATATACTACATTTTTGTTCACGACATTTGAAATACTACCAAGCATTTGGTGGGTTATTTCTTTAGCAAAATATTTTTCTTAAATAGACATCGGATCTATGTAATCAACTGATGCAAGATATGCATATAAATCTGGTAATTAATTTAATACGTATATCCAAGTATATACAATGCCATGGAACTAAACTTAGCCATATTTACACTGGCCTGCTGGCCGAAGAAAAAAATTGTTACATTATTATCTTACCAGTATGGTGTACGTACTATATTTATGGAAAGGATGGATTGACTGATATGGTCCAAAATCTTGTGATACTGACATATCTGGTCAATCATTTATTATTACAAATGGATCCTATAAAAGACGTGTCTTTAGGAAGCATACAATGGTGAAAAATAATTAAAACGAAATTACGGTAAGAAACCAATTAATAATGGTGAATTCTAATTAATTAGCCCCCTTAATTATGCATTTTTTACCTTATTTTTGAATTTATGTGGTGTCATATATCTTGCCTTTTATTGATGCAGAACATGCGTGATATCATATGTAGATCAGACGGTCTAGATGCACCCGATGATGAGTGTTGAGTATTGAGCGATGACCTACCATCACCAACTCCTATTTAAATGGTTGAAAATCTTGTGATATTGACATATCTGGTCAATCATTTATTATTACAAACGAATCATATAAAAGATGTGTCTTTAGGAAGCATACAATGGTGAAAAATAATTAAAGCGAAATTACGGTAATAAGCCAAATAATAATGGTGAATTATAATTAATCAGCCCCTTTAATTATGCATTTCTTACCTTATTTTTGAAGTTGTGTGGTGGTCTTCATATATCTTGCCTTTTATTGATGCAGAACATGCGTGATATCAGATGTAGATCAGACAGTCTAGATGCACTTGATGATGAGCGTTGAATGTCGAGCGACGACCTACCATCACCAGCTCCCATTAGATAGGGAAGGTAGTCAATTCATGGATCGTTTGTGTTGGCATTTTCAACATTTACAGTATGTATATATGATTGGGATTGACAACCTGGTCAAACTAGATAGGGAAGGTAGTCAACTCATGGATCGTTTATGTGTTGACATTTTCAACATTTACGGTATGTATATATGATTGGGAAGGCAAAAAAAATAAGGATTACATGCTAGTTTGGTAAAGCTAAGTATTTTATTGTTCCCATATATCTTAGAAGAGAAAACGGCTTTCAGGCTTGCAAATTCATATGGTGCATCTTTGGTCATGCTTGGTACTTCTGCTTCATTCACTCAGCTGCACATAGAGTTCACATGTTACAGTGTGCTAATCTTTGTGTATGTTGCCTCTAAACTGCAGTAAGATGACATTGTGATTTTTGAAAAAAAACATGAATAATGCACCTTTATTCTTAAGCTATTGTAGTTTGGCACTTGCCTCTTTACTAAGAAACTAGGATAGCAAAGATTTATGTTGCATTTTGTAACACCTTGTCCACTGTGCTCGGGGGTGTCACTCCTGGCAGCTTAATAGGATATCTATACTAGCCTCACAGACCAACACTAGTCATTTCTGCGCATTTTGTCCTCACTCGTGCGCACCCGGTACCCACTTCCCGGTCGGTCACCCATCCTAGAATTGCTCTAGGCCAAGCACGCTTAACCTTAGAGTTTTTTTCGAATGAGCTTACGAAAATGAAGTTACAACTTGTTGGTATAAGTATTCTATCAATCCTATTAAGCCATGTGCCCGGTCTCACATACACCTACCCTTTAAAAGATCGATGCCCTCATCGATCAAGCACACCCCAGGAACGTTCCCTCTTGGCACGCGTCTGTGCATCCAGTGCCGGCACATCTGCCATGCCATGTCCACTTTGGGCCACACGCACCATGCTCGACATGTCCCGCCACTGACCCACACACACCCGTTTAACCACGAGGATCAGCTCTGATACCACTTGTAACACCTCGTCCACTGGGCTTGGGGGTGTTACTTGTGGCAGCTTAATAGGATATCTAAACTATCCCCACAGACTAACACTGTCTTTTCTGCGCACTTTGTCCTCACTCGTACGCACCCGGTACCCACTTTCCGGTCGGTCACCTATCCTAGAATTGCTCTAGGCCAAGCACGCTTAACCTTAGAGTTCTTTTGAAATGAGCTTCCCGAAAAGAAGTTACAACTTGTTGGTATGAGTATTCTATCAATCCTATTAGGCCATGTGCCTAGTCTCACACATTTGCAGTAGTTTCCTCAAAATTGTTGTATGAGTATACGTATGTAGATCTGAACTCTTTTACTTCTATAGTCTTCTTGGACCATAACATCCAGGAGTTGGATGGAGGATGATCAAGACGATGGTGCTGCAAATCTGCTAGTTAGATGTAGTAGTTGGTCCCTGAAAATATCATTAGAAATTGGTCATTATGTAGTTTGATACTTTGATGTATGCCCGCATTAAGCGTATGTATGTATGTATGTAAGCATGATATGTTGTAAGCAAGTTGACATCTAACCCTGCTAGTGCTGAAAGATTGGCTAGACAAATTCTGCTGACTTTGATCATATTCCCATGTGTTCTCTTTTCATCCGTGTAATTAATCTTAGATGGTCTATCAATACCTTAGCACTAGATTTTCTCTACATGAGTGAATGTTCGAGTTTATTTTTCTTAATTAAGTTGCTTTTGATGAATTTATATGTAAATGCCTGCCAATTTATGTATGAGCCTTCCATTTTTTTTTCTTAATAAAGTTGCTTTTGAAGATTTTAAACCCTGAGACCAATAATATCCAAACATATCATAGATAGATCAGAAATTTGCTTCAAAAGATATAATAGATACTCTCTCCGTTCACTAATGTAAAACATTTTTAGTCTTTTTCTAAAATACATATGTATGTAGACGTGTTTTAGTGTAGGTTCACTCTTTTTTTTGCGAATCAGTGACTTCCATTCATTAATCATCGGGCTTATTATCATTCTGCGAACATTGAAATAGAAAGCTAGGAATAAAATTAATCCAAAGACATCTATGTCTACTAGTCGATGCTTTCTTAGCACAAAGATATGCTCCCTCATTCGCCTCACGCTCGATGAAATCCAATTGGAAAACTTGCATGTTACTAGACAACTATTCAATATCCTCTAAGATCAAAGAGATCTTAGATATCCCTTTGTCACAGTCCTTCCAGATCTTGATAACTTCACTAGCATCCATCTCAATTTTGAACCAGAGATGCCTGAGTCACATCTCGAACCACCAGTGCCTCCATAACCAGTGAGTTTGTTGGATGTCCATACCATATCGAATGTCCTCTCAAGAGATCACCAAGATGGTTATGCATCACCATGCCTGTAGAGCCTTCCTTGATAATATACAGAAACCTGCATCAACATTCATTTTTACAACTCCTTTAGACGATAGCTTCCATTTTGGCCTATCTCTTGGATTTTGTGATCTTGGTTGAGAAATGAGTGATAGATCCACAACAATATCAACTGACCACTTTATAGATTCAAATACTGTTCTCGATCCTTCTCCATGGTTTCTAGCATTTCTTTCAACTCAGACCGCATAGCCACCACATAAAATCATAGCCGCATCCTCCGCATCCACCCTACTACTTTCAATAATATCAATGGCCCACGTAGTAGGATGTAGATCCGGTACTTTGATACCAGTTAACTCCTTGATTTCTTGCCAAACAAATCTTGCCTAGGGACACTCGAATATAGCATGTTGAATTGTCTTCTCGGCTCTACACTCATGGCAGAAAGGAATTTACTCCATATGTCTTCTCTTCAAGACCTACTTACACAGAATAAAACTTTTGATGACTCTCCACCAATAATTTCGTACATCCGGTGGTACTTTCATGTTCCACAACTTATTACAATAAGGTTGTTCATGTCCACCCGCGCCAACCTCTAGATTAAAATCAGTATTTTCTTGCGGTAGTGCCCTATAAGCAGACCAAACCGTAAAATTACAGGTTTTTCAAGATGATATGCCCACACATCCTCCTATAACCCCCTAAGGCCTTGTTTAGTACTAGTGTTTTTGTATGGATTAGCGGGGATAATCCCCAAAGGGATTGTGTGAAACCCTCACCTTCACTCAACCCCCGGTAAACCCCAATTCCCACAAATCCACTAGGTATGCGTCATGTCATTAGAAAAAATACGTAGAACTTGAGAAAAGGTGGGGATAAGTGAGGATTAAACTATCCCAATACTACAGAACCAAACATGTTTTTAGCCATAGGTGGGGATCTGGGGTTCGGTGGGAATTATCCCCTCTAATCTCCACAAATCCACTAGTACTAAAGAAGTCCTAACTGGGATCTTCATTATTGCATGCGCATCAGCATGTTCAAATTTTGTAGCAAGTAAGTCTTCCTTCCACTCCCTCATTGATGGATCAATCAACTATTATACGATAAGAACATATGAATCTGGTTTCCTAACAATCGGTTTCCAACCAGGATTAAAAGGAATCGACGGTTCATCCCAAATTCTTCGTATTATCTCCATCACCGGTACGCTTGATCAAACCCAATTACAAGGCTTCACGACCATATAAAATTTCTTTCCATGTATGTGCTGAGTTATTTTTTTTCCTTGTAGTCATAAACTGTCCCTCATGAAAATACTTTCCTTTTAACACTCTAGCACATAGTGATCCTGGATTAGAGATCAATCACCCTCGTTTCACTAACATAAATTTGTTGAAGAGCATGAAATCCTTAAGACACATACCACCACATGATCAGATCAGCCCATTTAACCTAGTGCATTTGTAGCACCCCGGTAAAACCACTACTAGAAAATCGCTTTGTTATTTCTAGTTTGTGCATCATCATGACCGCATGCTCAAATCACCATGCCACATTGCATTTGAGCATCGTCATCATCATGCATAAGTTTGTCTAAAACTATTTTATAAAATCCTATGTTTGTTTTCTTAATATCCCCCGTCTTTATTTCAAATTAAAAACCCTGGTCTTTTGTGGATCTTTTATTTGCCTAAAAACTATTTACAAAAATATTCTAAAATAAAAATAAAGAAATAAAAGTATTTTTAGGGGAGGCAGCCGGCCAGGCCCAAAAGGCCCAACCAGCCAGCCTACCACCCAACAACCACAGCCTTAACCTAACCCTAACCTGACCTGACCAACCACTCCCTGCCGCACACAGGCGCAGTCGTCGCACACCCGCTACCTACCCCGCGGTGCACTGCAACCCTTTCCCCTCGATGCAACGCACCAACAGGCACGCTACCGCAACCCCGCGCGTGATCCAACCCACTACCGATTGTACCCTAGGGCCACCAACCCCCGTGGTCAACCCAGCGCGCGAACCGATGCCCCCCGACCCCGCGATTCCTCACGCCTGCCGCCCTCCTCTTCTTCCCCGTGTGCGTCGCTGCCGCTCTGCCCCTCCACTTTGCCGGCCTTAGCCGAGACCTCTGTCCCTCGAGCCCCGTGAGCTCGCCTCCTTCCCGAACGGATCCCGACCGCCGCTGCGCCAAGCTCCGCCGCCCGTCGCCTTCCCCGTCATGAGTGCCTCCACCCCGTTCTCCGGCCGCTGCCCCGGGCCTCCTCTGTCGCGGACTCCCTGCATCGACCTTGCCGCCCTTGTGGCCTCCGTCGTGACCCTGCTCCACGTCGCTACCGAGCCGAGCTCCTCCTGGCCACGCGACCCGAGCCCCGGGCTCCCCCCATCTCCTTCCTCTGCCCAACCACCGTCACCGGGCCCCTGCGCTGCCCCGCGAGGCCTCTCCTCACCTCGACCTCCAGACGCCGCATCCCCTGTTCCTCCTCGACCTGGCCCCGCCCCTGCATCCTCGACACCGCCTAGGTCCGGCCCGCCGCCGTCCTTGGCGCCTCGTCCGCTATCGCCCCGTCCTCCGGCCTCGTTGCAAGCCACCACCGTCATCCTCTCCTGCACCATCCGCACGGGATGCCGCTACTCCGGAGCTCGAGCTCCCAAGCTCCTCTGCCCCGCTAGGCTCCGCCCCCATCGCACCGCCCTCGGCCTCCCTACAACGCCCGTGTCTGCCTCCGCGTATGTGTCGCCCGGATGAGCACGCCCACGCGGCTACCCTCTGCTCCTGGCCTTGCCCTATGTTGCCCCGTCCCCACGCAGGCTCATGTATCTCTTCAAGTGCTAGTGGCGCTACATGTGTGGTGAAATACAGCGATGTTTGAGGTGAAGATGCCTTAGATGTGTTGGCAGCATGGAGAGATTGGTTACCTCGGCAAGATCTATGTCGCCCGTAGAGATACATGACCGACCCTGTGACAAGTGCATCGATCCCCGCCAAGATCTACTTCCGTGCGTGTCAACCACTTCTTGCAACCGGTGAACGAGTTGGAGCCTCAAGATCGCCTTCGCGGAACCCGAACCCCGGAACTCCAAGTTCTTCTTCGTGGACTCAAGATCTCCTTCCCGGATCCGAAGACCGATCCGAAACGCCTAGGTCTTCTTCACGGCGTGGAATCGAAGACCGATCCCAAGCTCCATCGAACCTCAAGACCAAGATCGTCGAGCCCGATGTGTGACCCTATCCGAGACCCCTATTTTTATAATATATGATATCTATCTTATTGCATATTAAATTGTTCATGTCGCATACATATTGTGGTTGTTTGGGGTATTAAGACAATTCACCTAAATTAAATATGGAGACCATATGCGGGCTTTTCTAGTCTTATATTAGCTCCATTTAAATTTGTGTAGCAAACTGATGCCATGCTTTGCCTTGATAAGACAACATTTAAATTGCAGCGCAGCTAAACAACTTGAACCTTTTAATTAATTGTCGGGACCCTGGTTCTGCTTAATATTGCCTAATTGCATCGCATCTTTGCCATGTCGTGCACCATACCTCCATCATGCCTGATCTTCTGCCGTAGTATTAAATAGTGCATCCGGTGTTTATTTTAGTGCTTTGGTTCTTCGCGGATTAGGCCGTTGAGTTGATGCGAGTATCGACAAGTTCTTCGGATATGAATCTTCGGCTATATTTCCCAGGCGAGCAATCTCCCCCTTTCTACCTATTTTGCTTTTATAGTCTTTATTTCCTCCTGTTGATCTATTGCTATCTGGATTGCGATGCTTTAGTTTCCGTGCACCATTTATACTCCTTGCAACCTATATATTGCCATGGACACATCCTATTGCCTGTTGTTTGATAGATAGTCGGCCTTGCGAGTCGTAGTTGCTTGCTTATGTGTTGCCTCGCATTGTTGTCTTTCCACCGTTGACGGCAAGTTGGCACATGATAAATGGTGGAGATGCTTAATGGTGGAGATGATCATGACTTTAAATACAACTTGATTAATTGCTGGGAATAGATATAACTAATGTAGAGGCATCGGTGGGCAATAGCAAATATTTGGTTCTTCCACGCTCACTTGTGTCCCGTAAAACCCCGAGTACTTGATACCTGTTCCTTGACTATCGCACTATCCGCATATGGGACCATGAATCCCCTTAGCCAGAGCTTGATTCATTTCTTATTTCTTGGGGCCACAAACTAGTTTGGGGCTTTATTACTATCCTGTACCTATGCCATGCTTTACTGCTTTATTTACGATTGTGTGTGGAGCACCTGTACTGTTTTGGAACGTGGAATGTTTTCGCGGTATCGACAAGCCCAGTCACACTTTCGGGTTCCCAGTCATTTACAACCATTGTCCAAAACCCTGGGCCCGTCTCGGAGCCGGCCAACTTCGTTGCGGGTAGCTTAGTGGGGTGGCTCCCTGAAATGTTTTATGAATCTTGTGATTGCTTTGTCGTGAAAGCCTCGTCGGGTTTTGATTTGGTTTTTCCGAGGTTGATCGTGTGTGTGTTGCTATTTGTGCACCCCTATAGGGTAAATCTTTCTGAAAGCCGTGTCCATGGTTATGGACGACTTGGAGCACAGTATCTCGATCATAGACAAGCATAACTAAAGTAGTGCTATAAATTTGACTTAACATGTGACTAGTAATCAGCTTCACTACAATGGAATGGATAATAAAAGTCCCAACAACTGGTGGAACTGGGTTGTATCGTGTCATGTTATACCTGCCTAGTAAGTATCGCAACTCCAATGGAATGAAATAAGAGTGCCAACAATTGCGGGGTTTGGGATGTCACATGCTAATTGTATCTGACTAGTAAGTACTGCAACTACAACTGAATGGTTAACTCAAACTGCCCACTACTTATGCTATCAGGATTACTCGTGCTATCTATATCTGACTAGTAAGTACTTCAACTATAATGGAATGAATAAAACTGCCAACTGTGTGAGTTCCTCGGTTTGACTTCCTCGTTTGGTCTCGAGGGGGAATACCAGGACGGGTATGATTGGAGATAGTATCAGGTGTTCCCAGATAGGTCTTTCTTATCCCTCTCTAATAGCCGACAGTTGTATCGAGTCTCTATAGGTTGTTTAGTGCATGCTTCACTGCCGCTTCAGTCCACCATACTTATGTAGGCGAGAGCCGCCGAATTCTAGCCTCGCCGTGTACTAGCCTCAGTACTGACGCTCCTCTTTTTCCTTTGCCCTTTGTCAGCACCCCTTTTGTTTTAGCGGGTTTGAGATCGACGTCGTTAGCAGGGTTACCCTTTCGGCTTGGCCTGGGCAGGGTTATGGACGCCATTGGTTATTCTTCAGGGCTCTTAGCCCTATTTGCATCGTGTCCATAGTCGGACGCTCTATCATTTTCAAGGTGATTTGAATCTTTGTATAGTATATCTGTATTCTTGACTCATGGAGTCGTTGTTGTATATATATGGTTTGTGGTTTTCATCATGGACTAATGTGTAATGGTATTACTTCGTTTTCCACCCGCACGAAAGTGCCTGGTGGGCGTCCTTGAATCGTTTCTATGCGGGTTTAGCAGGAAGCGCTAAAACTTGCATAGGGCCGATTCGAGGGTGTTACAGCATTTTCCTCTTCTCATCATCTCCTCCCCACCAGAAAAGGGCCACTACATGTAATTTTCTTACACAACTTATTGGAGAGTTTAAAGCAACTCATAGAGCAAGTTGGTATTGCCTGCCGAATTGCTTTAATCATTACTTCTCTTTGCACTATTCAACACTCTAGGGGACTACCCTGCTACTAACTTCTTGATAGTCGCAATTATATGTTCAAATTGTTCATCCATGGACCCGCTAGAGCAGTAGGTAGTCCAAGATATTTTTCCACCAATGCCTTGATTGGTATTTTTGTCCCTTGATACATAGCCTGCTTCATGTTATCATATGTATTGGCACTGAAAAATATAGCAGACTTTTGTTTATTCACCATTTGCCTAGATCCAATCCGATACCTATCCAAAATTTCATGGAGCCTATTAGCACCTGCAGCTATCACATGTGTAAATACCATAAAGTCGTCTACAAACGACAAGTGCGGTATCCATGGGCAATGACGAATACCAACCGGAACTCCACACGACAAATGACCAGCATCATAGTATTTCAGCATACAAGAGAAACCTTCTACACACAATAGAAATAAGTAAGTGGCGAGATAGGGTTTCCTTGTCGTATCCCTCTATAAGGTTTGGAGATATTAGAGTAATTTCCATTAACTCTAACCAAGAAGGACACCGTCTCCACACAACACATGACATGTTCAATCCATTCACTCTCAAAGCCCAATTTTGTCATGATAGCCCTCAAATAGGACCAGTCCACACGATTATAGGCCTTGTCCATGTCCAATTTGACGGTACAAGCTCCTGACTTCGCTTTCTTCCTTTTTAGATAGTAAATACATCACAAGAAAGCAATACATTTCTGAAATCAATTGCCCTAGAATGATAGCGCTCTGTTCTTCCGAAATTAACTCCTCTAGCAATGGTCTCAACCGCCATGCTAATACTTTGAAAGCCAACATATATAACACATTACATAAGGAAGTAGATCTATACTGAGATAAATATTGCGGGGGGTTTACCTTCGGGATAAGAACCAACAGCGTTGAATTCACGATTTCCGACATATCTCCACCGGCCAGTAAATTGCTCATTGTTGAATACATGGATGTCTTCATTACATTCCAGTGACGTATATAAAAGACATCTGTTACACCATCCGGTCCTAATGACTTGTCTGAATGCATTATAAATAAATCTTCTTGTATTTCCTTATCAGGGCATGTACATTAGTTTAGACAGGGTCGTCTGTACTATTTATCCACGTCATTTATAGACGGTATTACAGACACATCGTTGTTTTGGGTGTCTATATATAGGAACCCACGTGGCTAGCTGTGGAGGATTGGAAGTCTAGGAAAAAGGGGCAGTTGCACTCATGCAGACTCACGCACGATACAATGGTAGAAAGGCAGTCGGTAATGACTGATATTTTAGCGCTATAGACCGTCTAGAATTATACAGACGACATGTTTCTCTCTCTTCCTTCTCTTTCCTCCACTTCATCTAAAATCCTAGTTGTTATCTCTTCCAGACAGCTGATTAGACACTATTGTACATCCCCTCACTAATTGGAGCACACAAACGAATATTCATCGAATCATCAACATTCCTTTCCACCCAATCGGTTACCAACCTTGCATCCGTACCTTCTTGTGCCGTAAAAAGATTTTGGTAAAAAACAATAGCCTCGGACTGCATATGTCCTCATGTGAGGAAACAACCGTTCCATCCTCTTTCTCCAAAGATTTTATATTTTGTTTTTTCTTGCCCTCTCTTTTGTTTTAGCATGGAAAAATGAAGTATTACTTTTACCCGCTCTTTCTTTTTGTAGGTTCACATATTTTAGAGTGTATCTAGTTTGTTGTAA
Source organism: Avena eriantha (assembly GCA_910589775.1). Taxonomy (NCBI): domain Eukaryota; kingdom Viridiplantae; phylum Streptophyta; class Magnoliopsida; order Poales; family Poaceae; genus Avena; species Avena eriantha. The sequence goes on along the minus strand of OU342745.1, from coordinate 460,372 downwards.
AATATCTAAAAGGTCTTAGTGAACAGAGGGATTACAAAAGTTTAGAATAAAACTAAAACGAATGGGTGATGAGTAGAAAAATACATTTCAGTCTAAAACACGCGCACCACTCAATTGTACTACTCACTATGGTCCAAATTAATGTTCTCATATTTGTCTAGATTCAACTTATAATTGGAATGTCAAGTAATACTTTTTTTTTGCACTAATGCATCGTACACAATTTTTTTTGGACTAGGTCTATTGTGAAATATCTAAATGGTCTCGGTGAACAAAGAGATTACAAGTTTAGAATAAAACTAAAAAAAATGGGTGGTGGGTAGAAAAATACATTTCACTCCAAAACACACGCACCACTCAATTATACTACTCACTCTGAACCAAATTAATGTTCTCATATTTGTCTAGATTCGACCGTATCTAATCATGTTTTAGTGCTAGATACATCTGAATCTAGCCAAATCTGAACATTAATTTGGATCGGGGATAAATTCGAATCTAGCCAAATCTAAACATTAATTTGGATCGGGGAGTATAATTGGAGTTGCCAAACTTATGGTTCCAGGTGTCATACACAGGATATGATAGGTGGGTTGGGAATGCCAAGTAATACTTTTTTTTTTCAGTAATGCATCGTACACAAAGAAATTTGGACTAGGACGCCGGTTCCATCGGAACATCCGCGTGTTCACTGTGCTGTGTCCCCCGTCCCCTCTCCTTTATAAGCCAATGGATGTAGCAGTTACGCCAGGAAACCAAGCGGCGTTGAATCCCACCGAGCACATCATGGACGCGAATGATTTTTGGGGGACTCCAGTCCTGCAGATCGGGTCGCCGCCGGCGCACCTCCCGGACGATCTGATCCACCATGGGATCCTCCCGCGCCTCCCCTTTCGCGCGCTCCTCCGCCTCGCCGTCGTCTGCAAGGCGTGGCGCAGCCTCATCCTCGACGACCCCGCCTTCGCCCGCGCGCAGGCGCGGTGCGCCTCGCCGGCCGCCGCCGTCCTCGCCCGCTTCCACCGGGGCCGCTTCGAGGTCCTCACCCCCGGCGCCGTCGCCGCCGCCGCCGCCCCGCCGGACGCCTCCCTCTCCTTCCTCCCCGCCGCCGGCGCGCGCCTCCGGCTCTGCTCCGCCACCAGCGGCCTCCTCTGCCTGGTCGTGAGCATGGTCAGCGGCGGCGCCGGCTTCTTCGTCGTCAACCCGGCGACCCGCGCGTTCCGCGCCGTCCGGTACGCCGGCGACGCGGAAGATGGCTTCAGGGCCTGCCTCGCGTACGACCCGTCCACGGCGCACCGCGATGGCTTCCACATCGTGGTCCCCGTCCAGGAAAAATGGAACCTGTGGAGGTTCTGGAGCTTCTCGAGCCGCGGCGCCGTCCGGCGCGTGTCGGAGCCGGAGGTGCGCCTGGCGCCCTTCGACGTCTTCCTGTCCAAGCCGCTGTACTTCGGCGGGCGCGCGCACTGGCTCTGCGACCGGGGCGGCGTGGTCTGGTACGACGCTCGTGCCGACGCCGTGGGCGAGCTGCCGACGCTGCCGCCGTCGTCGCTACTGCTCGCGGGAGAAGGAGGCGGAGGACGGCGCCTGGAGGGCAACCGAGAGCTGGTGGCGTGGCACGGGCGGATCGGGATTGTGTCTGCGGGCATCGACTCCGGGCTGTCCGTGTGGGCGCTATCATCATCGCCGGCGCGGTGGGAGATGGTGCACTCGAGGAGCTGGGACGCGATCCCCGGCGTCGTGCGCCCGGCGTCGCGCTTCCTGTGGTCGGTGGTGCCGGCAGGCCTGGAGGGCGGCGGGGAGGAGGCGCTGGGCCTGGCGGTGCGGGTCGCGCACCGGCCGCGGCCTCACCCGCAGCAGCAAGCAGGCGTCAACGGCGCCGGTGACTCTGGTGAGGAGGAGGCGGACGTGTGGCGTCGCGAGGTGTTGCGTTACGACATCCTCACCGGAGGCACGACGAAGGTGGCGGAGCTGGTCGAGAGGGAGATCCACGACGACTTCGGCGCGGTCTTCGGCTACCACTCCAGCATGGCGCCGCTCAACTAGCTTTTGGATTTTCGACATGAGTGAGATCTGCTATGCTGCATGGCGGGGCACAGTTTGTTTCTGCACTAGCTTTAATAAATTATAATATAAATCATAAAATCTTGAGAGTACATCGTTAATAACGACACAAATGGCAAAAGCTGGGCAGTTGGGTGGATCCAGTGTCGGATCCCGCTATCCCGTATCTTTTTAATATTTGTGGCTGATGTTCTCAGCTTTGCTCCTTCACAAGGCCTCACCTACTTCTACACCCTTTTGATGTTAGCCTTCTTCCTTGTTATGTTCCGTGGTACCCGGGCAACACCCTAATTATTCTTAGGGCAACGGTAAACTGTGTTCACAACCTGAAACCTTTTGTCGAGCTTTCTTCTGGGTTGGGGACGATCATGTCAATGGGGGCAATGCAAAGTAGCTTCGGATGTTGTTTGTGCCCCAACCCATAAAGGTGGTCTTGGGTTCCGTTGTCTTGGTACGCATAATAGGACACTGAACTACGTCAACCCCTTTGGGGAGGTTTGGTTCCTTTGCGTTATGGTTATGGTTGGAACGAAACTAGAGATTTGGGTGACCCTAGCCGGCTAGATTCGGTTGTTTGGAGAGACTTGATCGCTTTTCTTTATGATATCCGCAAGGTCACTACGGTCATGGTCGGGTTGGGTGCGCTAACTTCTCTCTGGCACGACATTTGGTGGGATAACGATGCCCTGGCATGTAGATTTCCCGCTCTGCTCTCTCACGTCACTAAACCAAAATGTTCTGTTGTTGCGGTCTACGCATCCCAGTCTATTAACTTGGACTTACAATCGCGCCTCGCGCGCCGCTAGTTTGGAACTATCAAGCTTGAAGTCTCTTCTAGCCTCGGTCCAGCTGGTAGAGAACGCCGCCGATGTTAGAGTTGCATGGATTGACAGCAAACCACTAACCACTAAATCAACATATTCGACTACCTTTGAACTTTTGCAGGACGTTCCTTTCGCAACACCGTCGTGGAAGAATTATTCGACGAATCGTTGCCGCATATTTATCTGGATGGCCGATCGCGGAAGGCTTTTCACAAACCAACATAGGTTCGGAAGGGATTGGCTAACTCGAAGATCTGCCTGTTCCGCCATGCAACTGAGACGATCGAGCACATGTTCCTCCACTGCCCCACTGTCAGCAATTTCTGGCTGGCGGTCCCTGCCATCCAGGAAGACACTAAATATTGCATTACTCCCTCCGATTCTATCCGAATCTAGAAAAATCTGAGAACATTAATTAGGATCGGAGGAAGTAGCATTAAGGATCTTTGGGAGGGCTCCTGTTTGCAAAGTCCGGTCTACTATTATCATTTGCGTCATTTGGAACATTTGGAAAAGGCGAAATGCCAAATTCTTAAGGGATATTGATGAGCCAATGCAACTTGACTTTTGCAGATGCGCGGAAGTTCTTTAGCTTTGGAAACATATGTGCAACAAGCCTCATCGAGCGCTGCTACACGACTGAGTAGTGATGTTCGCGCACCTTGCAAGGAGAGTTCTCTTCCTCTTTCGTAGCCTTCCTCTGAGCCGACCGGCACCTTGTTCGGCCAGACAATTTTTCATTTTATTTACAGCCTTTTTTTAGTTGGGGCGTTTGGTTAATAGTTTTTCTCTCTTCACTTTTATTCTTTTTTTTCTGCCATGTAAAGTCAGGCCGGCTTTTGCCCGCCGTAGTAGAATACCTAAAAAAAGAAACTTGGACAGTTTGATTTAGAAGTTGACTTGACCTGAGTCTAGTATTCTCAAGTGTAGTACTACACGCACCGGGCATGGACGGTGTAGTGGACCGTTTGCATTGACAGGGCTGTCCATGACTTGATGCTGATCAACTCTGGTATCTGCATTTACTTTGTCCGTAGTAGAAGTAGAAAAACTAGGCACTTTCTTGGCAATTTCTTTGAAGCTTCCTTCACACCACTCTCTATCTTCACTATGGCCGTCACTCTTGTCCTCATCCATTATTTCACACCATTCTCTCTCGAATATCAAGTTCTAATTTGTTTTCATTGTGTTCCCGTAAGTTTCAGTGCAGTATCATACTCTCTTCTTCCCTAAATAGGTGGCGTTAATCATTTCTAAGTTTGACCATATAAAGGGAATATCAACAACTGCAATATCGAGTAAACACATTATGAAAATATATCTTACGGTGTTCTGTAAATCATTATATCTTGAATGGTCAAACTTAGAAAGTAGTATTGACATCTTGACTCAATTTATATGCCACCTATTTGGAGGTGGACGGGTGTAGTGTCTTTTTTGCATGTTTATATTTCAAATGGCTTCCAGAATCACATAAGTTTCATTTGAATTTGTTCTTATATTTCATTGTGGTTTCACACCTCTTTCACTGTAGTTTTGAAGTAAAAAAATCAGAAAAAAAAATTCAAAATCAGTCTTATTTTGAGAATCCAGACAAAAGAAACACTTCCACATTAAAATAGTTCATAAATCCAGTCGTTGGTTTAAAATCTGTTAAGTACGAATCTAAATAATAAATTCATTGGATTAATTGATGGGTGGATTCAAAGAGAAAGACTGATGGGACAAGGAAAAGAGAATTTGTGGCTATGTTATGGAAACCGATACATATCCCCCGGGGATCCCGTGACTCGATCCCCCAGGTCGTTGCGTGTGAGACGCACACCGCATATCGTGGTGGCCCCGGTCCCCATCTTCATCTACCTTATCTTTTCCCTCGATCTTTTCTCGCGTGAACCGCCGGCCGCCCGCCCATTGCCATGCTGCTACCTCACCGGCGCGCCTTCCGTCTGCCCCCATGCTGCTACCTCGCCTCGCCCCGCGCGCCGCCGCATCCGCCCCCTCCCCCCTCCGCCGGAGCTCGCCCCGCGTTTCGCCGCGTCCGTCCCCTCCGCTGCCAGAGCTTGCCGCGCGCCGCGCCGCAGCTGGTCACGCCGGCCGCAGCTTGCCGCACACCGCCGGAGCTCGCCCCGCCTGCTCCTTGCCTCGCACCACCGCGTCGCTGGATCTCGCTGCCTTTCCCATCTTGCTGGCCAGAGCTGGCCGTCTAACAAGTGGAACACCGGCGCAACGAGATGGGGAGCACCGGTCCTGGGAGGAGAACGACGGACGTCGCCTTGCTGCTTCGACCTCCGAACACCGGTTCAATGTGGTGCCCCGTGCATTCTACTTACACCGAGAGATTTCGCTACAAACAGTCGGTGTTTTAGCTACCTACGGCCATCGTCGTTGCTACCGATGGTCGGCGGATTTGCTACGGATGGAGTGGCGGATTTTCATGTTGGGGATTTTTTGCTACAGTCGCAGGATTTGCTACATACATATTTTTTTTTGCTCCAACTGTTGTGTGATTTTGCTATAATATTGTAAATATTTTGCTACAAGATGACCGATGATAGTCTCTGGAGAACACGTTTTGCTAGGTAGCAACTTTTTTGCTATAAGGTCTCCGGCGATGTCTCCGGCGAAATCTATTTTTTTGCTACATCAACACATTTTGTTCGCTATCACCGTTTTGTGGTTTTGCTACAATAGCGTAATGTTTTTGCTACAAGGTCTTCGGTGACGTTTCTTCCGGCGAGTCTCCGGCGAAGTCCGTTTTGCTACATTAGAACATTTTTTTTGTTCTAAGGTCGCCGACGAGATCTCCGACGAACTCTCCGACGAGGTCTTGTCTTTTTATTCTTTTTTTGGATTAAACCGTTTTTTGCTACATATAGCAAAAACGGGATAAAAATATAAAAACAAGATCTGACCGTTGATCTGGGCCGATCGGACAGCTGGAGACAGTTTCCATCCCCGGAGACGCCTAGCACTGCCTCTATGTTATCTCCACGGTTCTCAAAGCACGTATATGTATTGAAATGGAGGGTTGCAGATGAGAGCGATGGCAAAATGGTCATTTTTATTTCTTTGCCTCTGATGTGAAAAACCAATAGAGCAGCACAAAGCAATCCTATCTCTCACTCTCCTCCTGGACCGCATTCCATGCGTGTGTTTCTTGTCTTGGCAACAACAAGCGCAATATGTCCAGGTTGCTGGAATGTCAGAGAACTTTTTGTGAATTGTTTGAATGTCAGGAGTCAGGACTTGGCGATGATGTTAAGTGCGAGCTGATCCGGAACACCCTTTTCAACGCACCACTTTGATCTACTTCGTCGGATTCAAATTAATATTCTCATATTTATCTAGATCCGAATGTATCTAGTCGTATTTTAGTGATAGATACATTTGAATCTAGCTAAATCTGAGAATATTAATTTAAAAGTAATAATATTGCGTAAAAAGTTACTCCCTTTAATTCATATTAATTATCGTAGAAATATATGTACTCTTCTCCACTCTGCTTTCATCTCATTTAGTTCTAAATTAATATGGATCGGAGGAGTACTCTTCTCCACTCTGCTTTGATCTCATTTAGTTCTAAGAAACTAAACTTCACGGCGCCTCGAATTAGAAAAAAAATATCTCACCACCTTCCATATATTGATGAGTTCGAGCATAGGGATGGCCTAGGATATTTGAGAGGTACTCTAGTGGCTTGAAACTAAAAAAAAAACTATTTCTCCTGTTGATTTTATTTTTCCTAAAGACAAACTAAGTAAAGTTTAACTAAGTTTTTACAAAAATATATTTGTATTTACAATACGAAATCTATACCTTTTGATACATCACCGAACATATTTTCACATGATATATTTATATAATATCCTAGTTCTTGATATTTTTTATAAAAGTTTGGTCAAACTCTAGTAGCTCGATTTTTAAAATAAATAAATTAGATAACAGGTCAAAGGCCCGATGTTAAATTAATAACATTAAACGGTGAAAGGATACAAGGTGCTACACCCAGCTTACACAAACGACCCCCCACACAAGATGGCTACCAATGAAGCTACAACCGGAAGCGCGAGCAGCATGAGAGGCCATTACAGTTACTACAAACGCGGAAGGCAAGCGCAAGACGTCTACAGTATCGGACCGGAGCTCCTCCAGAGGACGACCCATTTTCACGCGCGCCGTCGAGATCCCGCCACCGCTGCAACAACGCCACCAGACGCCGACCACCTCCAGGAACCAAACCGAGCTACCCATAAACCCCCAAGCAGCGCTGACTGAGCCCCAAGAAGACCCGGGGGTGCAGATCCACAACAAGCCTTGCCGAGGGAGACACAACCTTCCTCGGAGAGCCACACGTCGAGAGCTCCAAGGCGGCGTCTTCAAGAAGAGCACGACGCCAGAGCGCCGCCACCGCCCGATCCGAGGATCAGGGTTTTTACCCGGAGCACGATGGAGACCGAAGGCACCACATCGACGCCTTCAACAAGGGAACGACGTCCGTATATGACGCCGTCGTGGCCCAAAGGGCAGGGTTTCCCCTTGGCAAAGCCTTCTGCCTCCAACACGAGGGCCGGACCGCCGCCGAGACGGTAACCGCACCACCGCCACGATGAACAACTCTCTGGACACCACGCCGTCGACACGGACCATGGACACCAGCCACGCCACCGTCGGAGAGCCACATGCCAAGAGCTCCATGGCGGTGTCTTCAAGAAGAGCACGACGCAGCAGCGCCACCACCGCCCAATCCAAAGATCTAGGGTTTTCACCCAGAGCCGCCTCCATAGCACGCAGCTCGCCGGCCAACACACCGTTCGCACGATCGTGGTCTCTGGCCAGCATCTGAGTTCCTGGCTCACCCACCAACCAAGAGGACTCCCGCCACCCAGGGCCGCTGCCCCGGTGTACCCAACTTTGCACCTCGCCACCTGAGAAAATCATTGTGAGGACACCGGAAAACAAGGGCACAGGTCGGCTTCCACACCCAGCACTACTAGAACCAGACAGGAGGGAGCTCTAGCAGAGCCAGATCGACCTCCAGCAGCCCCCTTGGCTACCGAGGCCCACAGATCTGGGGCATGAACGATAGGCTCGAATAGGCCCAAGGGCCCCAGCCCCAGCCCTAGCCCGAACTCAAGGGGAGCACCATCTCCACGCCCGGACCCTTCCGCCATTGGCAGTACGTGCACCGCACCACCGCATGCCGAGCCGCTTGCCGCGCCCGTCCACTCCCTCGACCTCCACCGGTGGGCTAAGGGCAGAGCTCGCGCCGCCTGCCGCCGAGACCGCTCCAGGGAGCTGCCGCCACCGCAAGCACGCACAGGCCACTCAGTCGCCACGCCGAGGTCGGAGCTCCGCGCCGCCGCGCCCCGCGACCAGCACGGTGCCCTCACCGGCCGCAGCGGCCCGCGTCGCCACCACCGCGCGAGGGGGAAGAGAGGCCCCGCCACCGCCGGCGTGCGGGCTTCGCACGGCGATGCCCTCTGGCGGCGGCGAGGAGGGGGGGCTAGAAGGGGGCGCCGCCAGGGGCTCTCGGTCGCTCGCGGGAGCGACGCGAGAGCCAACCCTATCTTGCTTCAGCTGGCGGGCACTCCTTTGAAACGGAGGTAATAAGATACATGAACACTTTTTTCTGTTGACATCAGCTGGAACACTTTCTAATTTGGAAGAATAGCTTCAATTCAGCTCGAAAGTCGAATGAACAAAATTAGAGCTACGGTTTTAGGTCTACTCCTCCGTTCATGTTTAGAGTGTAGACTTAGAGTGAACTTACACACTAAGATGTCTATACACATTCATTTCATAAAAGTTAAAACATATTATATTTTAGGAGGACTACATGGGCTCTTGAGATACTGAACCGTGACTTGTTTTTGACAAAATTCAGGAAATCCAACCCATATCTCGGTGTCTCTATATTCTTTTACTCCCTTTGTGTTAAAATAGCTGTCGCAGATTTGTCAAAATTTAGATTAATCTAGTCACTATTTAGTATATAAATTCATCTAAATTTTGATAAATCCGCGACATCTATTTTGAGAGGAGGGAGTAGTATATTTTCTCTCTGGATTTGTGACGTGTTAAAATATTACATGTAATTGTTCTTATCCCTGGGCGAAAATTAAACATTCAGTTTAAGAAAGAGTGAGCTTGAGTCGGTCATAGTTACTACCTTATAGTGTATAGTGTTATAGGATGTTAAATTAATTAGACTATAGACTCATTAGTCTCGGAGCATCTCTAGCCGATCCCTTATCCATTCTGAAACTATAAAATAACCATCACTTTATGGTTTCGATCGGAAAAAGTGACCAGGCCACACCTTGCAAAACACCCCCGAGCTATAATTTTTTTAGGGGGCCGAGAAAAACACCCCCAAACCCGTAGATACACGGTTTTCGCCTCCGACCCAACGTCGACCCGACGCCGCACCTTATCCCCACCCCATTTGCTTTGGCAGGAGGGACATTTACGCCGAACCATTACTTCCGCCGCTGCTGTCGATCTCCCTTCCTCCGCCCTGCCCAGCATCCCCACGCCGCTCTACCGACGCCGTGGACCCCCAGCAGCCGTTGGCAAGCCCTAGAAAGGTCACGCTAGCGCAGGTTACCCCTCCGCTAGATCTGGCAACTGCCCCCCTCTACCACACCCATCCCCACATCGATGAAAGGCTCTGGGCATCGAAGCGAAAGCCGTAGGGCTCCATCGTCATCTAGGGAGTCTGTTCTCGTCATCGTGAACCCCGCCACCACAACCAAGTCGAAGAAGAATCCGACGATGAGGAAGGTAAGGAACGCGGTGCCGAAGGGAAAGCAGGCCACCTCGGAGGCGACCACCACAGACACCAAAGTCAACAAAGCCGCCGCCGCGAGGTATGAACAATTCGCCCCCATCTGACGTATTTCATTTCGTACATGGTAATTGTAGTGAAATTGTTTCGACATGCCACTGTATAGTGGCGATTTGCAAGATGTTCCAATGTCGATCGTGAGTTTGTTGAATAAAAATGCGGTGGACATCAAGCATGCTCCGATCAGTGACTTCGAAGATGGCGAAGGAGAAGCTAAAGAAGCAAGCCAATAATTCAAGTTTGAGAGAGAAGATCAATCGCATGGTGAACTCAAATGAGTTGATGGTGACCAAGACATTGGAAGCAAAAATGGCCTTGGCCGAGAAGAGAACTCTTGATAAGCAAGCAAGGTGGGAAGCACTCTAGGAAGATGTCTTGTGCAAGGTAGTCGTGGAGGAGAGGAAAGCAAAGGCCGAGGTAAACAAGGTCATGGTCAAGCTCCTTGCCGACGAAAACAAGATCAATTCCCATGGACCGAAGCGTTATGGACACCATCACTCTAGAGTGGCATGATGTTGCAAGGATGGACATCATCGAGAAACAGAGGGAAGCAGCGAAGAAAAGAGTCCATGCTCGGCCTAGGGTGGATGCTCCTTCTAGTGATGATTCTCAGACATGCGGTGGTGGTGGTTGTGCTTGATGATCATAATTGTTTATGGGGATGTGTGATATTTTGGATGTTCTTGTGTGATGTGGTTACGAGAAACTATGTTAAACTTGCTTAATTGTCGCGTTTGAATATTACAACGGTCGGATTTGCTTAAATTGTTGTCATTTGTGTTTTAGTTTTAAGGGTTCGCGATTTGCGCCCTAGCAGACTGTATACGTGAACGGTAAAAATAGAATATTCTCTTTTGTGATTTGCATATAAGGGGTTTGTTCCGCCCAAGTCCGCGTGGACGGGAAAATGAACTTTTCTCGGCCCGTATACGCGTTTTATAGGCCGGAAGGATAAGGAGTCTGCTAGAGATGTGATGGCATAATAACATAGCTAGTTAGAGCATCTTGAATGGCAACTTCCAAATAATGTCCTCTTTTGTTCGATTTGGGGGAAGGAGGACGTGTGCATGGCCTCGGTCCGCCCTTGCACCCAACCCCCAACTCCGATCTTATCCTCCTACAAATTTGGCCCATTTTCTCATGTTTTGGCCACTTTAATCAATTGATGCACATATCTTATATAAATCATGCATTCAAAGTTTAATAATTATTCAAAACATATAATCCACGATAAATTTGAAACTATAATTGTTAAAACTAGACTTCTCTCTACGTCCCTCCGAGCGCGGTTGAAAGTAGGACGGCGGTGAGAAAGACGGAACAAACCATATGTCCTAAAACGTATGTGTCCATCGAATTAGCAGCAGCTCGCACCCATGTGTCACGTATAATAGTCAAAATGCTGGCTATTTTTTTCAGCCAGATCATCATACGAAAAACGTTGAATGGATACGATACATACGTCGAACGATGAAAAGAAGCGAAGTTGAGAACAAACTAAAAAAAGTACAATGATACGACAATAAAATCTAAAAGAACAGTAAAGAAGTGAACTTTGATGTCTATGTCGCTTCCATCCTCCAACTGACCTTCCTCGTCGCGCGTTCCATATCCCTCCGGCGTACGTGTGAAGGTGGATACGTAGCTCCCTTGATCTTCTTCGTCAATGGTTGTACCGGAACCACCGCTGGATGTAGGTAAGCGCTAAAGGAGATATGCCCTAGAGGCGAATAATAAAGGGGTTTTATTACCATATCTAATTAATTCATAATAGTTTTATATCATGATATAAATGTATCAAGCGGAAACATTGAAACAGGTGTGATATATAAACAAACCCAGATCCCTAGTAGCCTCTATTCAACTAGTTCATTGGTCAGCTGATGATCAAGGTTTCCTGATCATGGTGCTTCTGTAGCCAATTGACAATGAAATCATATCATCTATGATGTGATGAAAATTTTCTACCGATGATTGTTGCAACATGATCATGTCACTTAATTCATAGTTGCAATTGTCAGAAACAGAGTGTCCTAATCCTTAGATCGTGAGATCATATTAATCATTGTTACCCTAGGATTGCTTTGACTACATCAACCGTCATGTCCGTAACTGGGTGACCATAAATGTGCATGTTGGGTATTCCAAAGGGGCATGTTGATGCCTATGCATCAAGATGGGGATTTATTCTCTTGTATGACAGGAAGATACACTGGACCCACTCGGTGAATTACATCCATAAGCTGTGCAACGTATGACTAGGTCATGGGGATAGAATACCACGTGAATGAGTAAAACAATACTTGTTGAAAACGAGACTGGACAAGGTATCATGATACCTATGATCAGATCTCGGACAAGTCTAGTATCGAATAACTAAGGGAATTTGATATATCGTTTAAGGTTCAACAGGAAGGTGATTCTTGGAGTGCATGGAGATCAATATGGGTATCCCGATCCCGCTATTGATCATTGATCGGAGATCGTCTCGATCATGTCTATAACATTCCCGAACCATAGGGAAACACACTCGAGGGCACTACGACGCTTAGAGATCCTCCTATAAGATGGAATCACATAAAAGAGAGAAACCGGAATCGTTCTAGAGAGATCTGAAGTTGTTCGGAGAAAGAAAGAAAAGACCGAAAGGTGTTTCGGATAAATGACAATTTATAATATGCATTTATTATATGTTAATTATGAATTAATATATACTAAATAAGTATTTAAATTAATATTTGAGGGCAACTTCCTCAACATGGCCAAAACCCTAGAGGGAATTGGCCTCGGAGAAAGTCACCCAGAAAAAGGCAGAAAACAGCACAGCCAAATCGCAACTGGGCCGCATTGACCGGCCCACGCAGGTGAGCGGGAGGGCAGGTGCTAAGTGTCGCTTGGCGCCAGTGATGACTGCAAGTGCACAAATCATTTGTAGCTAGTTTCGAAATAAAGATATCGATCCTACAGGAAGCAGGAGTCTGAAGTCTAATAACTCCTGAAATAAATATTACGATAGAAATGCTAAATAAAGTTCTAAGTAACAAGATAAAATGTGAGTATTGTGTAAAAGGGTGTTTTTGGGTTTTAGGTATAAGATCAACAATAAAGTAAAGTAAAACAACTGAATGCAGAAAGTAAGTATCGCGTATGTAAGAGAGATTGGAACTGCAATAGGGAAAAAGCGTTCTCAGGGAGTAGCGGATACACCACTAGCATTATAAGGAGCTAAGATAAATATTATCATGATTAACATTCTCAACTATGTATGTGTGGGAGGAACTCCGTATTTGGACAAATAGGCAGCAACCGCTGCTCACATCATCCTCATAACTACAACAGTCAGCAATCGACATTAATGAAATTACTGCGCTATTAAGGGACGTAGTCCCGTAGGATGTATCCCATTGCATGGATAGTGTTCTGTGAGTATCCTCAGTTTCCCAAGTTGATATGTAAGGAGTTCCAACATCTTTATAGTCACTGTAAGTGCTAGCACGCCTCCGTCTACTAACAAGTAGTTCCCTCCATCAAGTCCCCATGAGAGGCAAATATTAAGAGGTCGACTTCTCTCAACATCAAGATGAAGACAATCTAACACATGGTCACAACGATGAATATCATAATAGACTTTATATTATTTCAATCTCATACTAGGGTTTCTCCATCTCCCCAAGAACTAATGATCTACTCAAACATGGAGGTAATCAACATCATGGCAATAACAACGGGATCTATCATAGATGAATAGTACTTGTATAAAACCACAACAAGTACGGAGATTACAACAAGATCTAGACAAGATGTAGATGGGATGGATGGAGATGGTGGTGATGCAGCGGTGGATGATGAAGATCAATGTCTTAGTCTCCCGGATCTGTGCAGGGCAAACATGGATCCCTGGTGGATGAGTTCCCCCTCCAGATGCCTTCCGTAGGTGAGGTTTCAGCAATTTCTGGGTGTTCTGTATGTCGTCTCTCCGATCCAATTGCACGGGGTGAAACTATTTGAGGAGGCGGAGGCAGCGCTAACTATACGGCCGGAACTATATGACCAGAAAATTTATTCCGATCGTATAGTTGGTCGTTGAACCCTCTGTCTCCTTTATTCGCTTCTGGTTTTCTTCTGGTATTATTAATGTTTTCCAAATAAGCAATTTACATTGTTTTTGACTCGTTTTCTCCATAGTACAACTCCTCCAAGAATTGTATCCATTGGATCCATCATTTGTCCGATCCTAGTGAAGATAGACATAAAATGTGCGCGCGAGCGTCGCAAGTTTTAACTTAATGGATGTGATCCTCATATTCATGAAGCTGAGTCGATTAAAATAAATGAGGCAGTTGCAGCATGTGTTTATCATATACCATACATAGGAATAAGTTCATGAATAGTATCCTAGTCTAACCATCCGAATAGTATTAGCAGGATTCCACGCCTTAGTTATCAATAGTTCATAAAAGATGAATCTCAACATAATGTAAAAGTATCTGGTTCAACCGAATGAGTTAGCGAGGTAGTCCAAGTGTTTTAGGATCAACGTATTCACTTGGGATTAAAAATCTGAAAAGTGTCTCTTTGTCATACTACAAGACAGTGGTATATGCCTATTTGCTCTTTGCACACTCGCCATTTTTCTTCTTTCTTTTCTTCTCTTTTGTATATATGCTCACACTTTTGTTTAAGTGTTTTGCAAAGGAGCTAGCTATACATTCAAAGTTTAACGATCTCAATTATCAAATTCCAATTGTATATGAAGCATTCTTATGACTTGGAGATTCTACCTTGACTTGTTCTCACTCTATTTTGATAGCACTCTCATTTTCCTTTGTTCAAGGTTTCTTTTTCAACTTAACTGTATACATAATTTTTCTTTGTAAATCAAATTGTAGACTTACAACATATTGACCAAATTATCTTTATATGTTCCATTAATACCAATAGTGTGGAAGACTCCTATTTCTATCATCAAGTGCAACTAAAATTATACTCAAGTCATTCATATATCAGTAAAGCAAACACAAACTCAATATTGCTCCATATATAATAATAAACTCGGAATTTCATTAAAGGGATCGACTATTCCTGAAGGGAATTCTAATTATGATAACTTTATTTCTAATTTGAACTAATGCAAAACTAAAATAGTAATGTAAAACTTATAAGATAGATTATAGGGTCTTAAAGATCTCCCCAAGCTTGGAATCAAGCCAGGCGGGATCAAATAATCCCTTGTGATTATTTGATACCGTGATTATTGCAGATCGCTATGGCGCCATGGCGTGCAACACCGCAGTGCATAGCTTCTTGTTGGTATCCTCTAGGGCAGTGATGCGACTGTAGCACCTACGAAAATCAGATTGCAGAGTGTCCACTCTATCTGCAAGCTTAGTCACCAATGGAAGGAGGTTTTCCTTCTTCTCCATATCATTGAGACGGTGATGGACTTCAACGTGATGGAGTAGCTCCTGCTTCTGATATATCTCCAGTGCCTGCACGCGATCCCTGGTCCTGGGGACAGCTTCTTCTTCCTCATCCATAGTGGATGGATCGGGGAAGTGGAAACTGTACCACCACTCTTCTTGAGGCTTAACCTTCATACGAGCACCAATAGTTGGCTTCAAGAGTGGTGCCTTCGATCCCTTGCTAGCAACTGCACCAATATTAGATAATGTTGGGTCCGTAGCATAGAAAACAAAAAATTCCTACGATGAGAACTACACGCCAAGATCTATCTACTAGGTACAAAGCAACGGGTGGACATACATCCAACGAGAACTTACCCTCGAAGACAACGAGTTTTGTTAACGAGTAGGAACTCGTGGTTGATGTAGTCATACACTTGCTGATCTCAAGATCGTGAGGAAGTCCGAGCGCCGCAACTCAGCAGCGCATCCGTACTCGCACACACGTTCAAGCCACCGGACAACCTCCACCTCCTCGCTCCAGCGATCCAGCGGAAGCAGCAACTCCTTCCAGACGAAATGCCACTGGGAACATTTATCTCGCTAATCCGAGACCATGGGGGAATAATTCTAGAGGGGGAGAGAGATCCTTCACAAGGAGGTGTGAGGAAGAAGGAGGAAGAGGGTGGACTTTTATAAGAGGAGGGGGTGCCCCTCCTTCATGGCCGGCGCATGGTGGGTGACTCCTCACCTCCCCCATTCATGTGCTGGTAACCCCTCCACATTAAAATGCCTCTTCACATTCCCCTTTAAAGTCCCTACTTTAATTGCATTAAAATTCTCCAAGTTTAATGCTCTCTCATTTAATAAAACTCTTTTATTAAATTTATTCAGAATTTTGTTAATTACTTTAATTAACAAACATTCACATATAACCCCTTGCAATATTTCAATATCACATGCAGAACCACTTTCTGCAATTTCACCCGAAACAATTTTCGGTTTCTATCGAAACAATTCCTGCGCTTTGCAATTCTTTCGTCTGAAACATATGTGCTCCAAAATGGTGTCCGGTAACTCTTAAGTGTGCCACCCTACGGTTCGCGAATAATGCAGACATGATCGAGACCCCTCTCCGATCAATAATCAGCAGCGGGACCTGGAGATCCATACTGACTCCTACACATTCAACGATGACTTCTGTGATCGTGAGAACCTTTAACGCTAGTAACTAAATCCCTTTGTCTCGCGATATATTACATGTCCGAGATTCGATCATTGGTATCTCCATACCTAGTTTGATCTCGTTACCGACATGCACTCTTTTCTCGTTCCCGTGATATGACATTCTAGTGATCACATCACTTGCTTGCAAGCTATCTTAATGTGATGTCACCGAGAGGGCCCAGAGTATATCTATCCGTCATCGGGATTGACAAATTCTACTCTTGATCCATGAGCCTCAACATAACACCTTCATAACACTGAACCCATCTTTATAGTCACCCTGTTACGGTGTGCCGTTTGATGTTATCAAGATACTCTTCCGGTGTTAGCAATTAACATGATCTCATGGTCTAAGGATAAAGATTACTTTATATGGTGTTATAGCAATATAAACATAATGACTTTGATCGTAATGCTATACTTCGGATGAATGTTCATCACATCATTCAACTAATGTTGTGACCTTGTTATTAACAACATCCAATGTCCATGATCAGGAAACCTTGATCATCTTGTTAATCAACAAGCTAGTCTATAAGAGAGGCATAACTAGGAACCCTTTTTGTTTATTAAACACACATGTATTGATGTTTTCGATCAATACAATTATAGCATCCAAAATAAACATTTACAATAGACATGGAATAAGATAATAACCACTTTATTATTGCTTCTCGGGCATATTCCCTTCAGATAATTCCTTACACTTGTGCGGCCTTGGATCCGTGGTGATGAACTTGAACATCTCCACACGCCCTTTTCCATGAGGCTTGCAATCTTCTCTCTCTTGTTGAGCTTTCTTTATTGCAGCCCAATCGATCTCCGATGGATTATAGACATCACGGCCGATGTAGACGTCAACCACATCATCATCGGAATCGTTGTTGTAGTAGCTTGGCTCAACATACTCCTTATACCTCGAGCTAAACCTCTCCACCTCCTCGTCATCGTCCTCCATGGACAGGCTGCTAGAGCGGCCCCTGGAAGGAGCAATGAACCCCATGGGTTTCCCACGGCCTGGGACGGGATACGCATTGCTAGATTGGTTCTTGGAGATTATGATTAGAGAGAGAGAGAAAATGGCAGTATATAAGGGGTGTCAGAGGTCGGTAAAACTCGCGAGAAACACAAAATTTTCGCCCAAGAAAAGAATCTTAACGAAACAGGGAAAGAAATCACGGATTTGGAAGTGCCCTGCCACGTAACAACCAACTATATGGGTGCGACCCGTATAGCTCCGGCCGTATAGTTGGTTCCGGGAAGATATTTCCAAATATCTCGAGTCCAGGTCGATTAAATCACGACTCGAAACCGACAATAATGTTTTTTTCATGAATAACGAAAATACAAACGAAAAGTGTCTGAGTGTTTAACGACCAACTATACAGCCGAAATTTTGGCTTCGGTCGTATAGTTGCAACCGTATAGATACATACATCGAAAATCAAAAGTGTTTGAGAGTTTAACGACCAACTATACAGCCGGCATTTTGGCTTCGGTCGTATAGTTGCGACCGTATAGATATAGACACCAAAAATCGAAAGTATCTGAGAGTTTAACGACCAACTATACAATTGGAATTTCGGTTCCGGTCGTATAGTTGCGACCGTATAGGCTCAGATATCGAAAACAATTTCACGAAGATGATACAGAGAGTTTAACGACCAACTATACGGCGGGAGCTTCCTCTCCGGTCATATAGTTCCGCCTGTATAGTTGGTAAAAACCCTCTAAAACTTCAGAAAAACACAAGGAATTCAAAGGCAAAATTTTCAGAAGTAAAATTTGTGAAGACAAATCACTTATTTAGGTAAGAATACTTACCTTGCGCTTACCATTTTCTTATTCGAGGATGAAAAGCTCCTCCAACAACAAAGACTTATTCTCTTTTAGAGGAATTAACCTTAGTTCATTGAATAATTCTCGTAGACGAAAATCTCCAAGACCAAAGTTCCTCTCAAAAGGATTGGTGTCTTGCTGTGCAAACATGGACACTACATCAACATCTTTATTTTTTTCCTCTGCATAATGTGCAACTCAAATTCTTGAAGTGAAAGAATCTAACAGATCAGTCTTGGCTTATGGTCTTTCCTCTCAAGGAGTTCTTTTAAACCATCACGATCCATATGAACTCTTACCTTTGCAGCAACTATGTAAGAACAAAATTTATCACAAGAGAAAAATACAGCAAAAAGTTCCCTTTCTTCCTTAGGGTAATTC
This sequence comes from Avena eriantha, assembly GCA_910589775.1. Lineage (NCBI taxonomy): Eukaryota > Viridiplantae > Streptophyta > Magnoliopsida > Poales > Poaceae > Avena > Avena eriantha. The sequence continues at coordinate 441,791 of OU342745.1, read as the reverse complement.
TTCTGAGCACCATTTAGAGTTCTACTAGCATGATGTATAATATTAAATCTGCGACCAATGTGTTGTCCCAGAGGTACTCCTACAGCATCATCACTAGCTTCACATATTAGGTCAAAGGTTGTATCCCAAATATGTGGTTTAATAATAGGAGCACGAGATAAAACATTTTTAGTTTATCAAAGGCTTCAAGGCATTTATCATCAAAATTAAATCTTACTCCCTTTTGGAGGAGGTTAGTCAAAGGTTTAGATATTCCAGAGAAATTTCTAATGAACCTTCTATAAAAACCCATATGACCAAGGAAACTTCTTATACCTTTAATATCCCTAGGTTGTGGAATTCTCTCTAGTGCTTCAACCTTAGCTCTATCAACTTCAATTCCCTTACCTGATACCTTGTGTCCAAGGACTATACCTTCTTTGACCATAAAATGGCACTTCTCCTAGTTTAGAACAAGATTGGTTTCTTCGCATCGCTGCAAAACTCTTTTGAGATTATCCAAACAACTAGTAAACGAAGTTCCATAGACAGAAAAGTCATCCATAAATACTTCTATTATAAGTTATATAAAATCCGCAAAAATAGCAGTCATGCATATTTGAAAAGTAGCTGGAGCATTACATAAACCAAAAGGCATACGTTGGCAAGCATGTAAACCATAAGTACTAATGAAAGTTGTTTTAAGTTGGTCTTCAGGATGAACAACTATTTGAGAAAAACTAGAGTATCTGTCCAAGTAGCAAAAATGAGTATGGTTTGCTAAGTTTTCTAAAGTTTGATCTATGAACGGTAAAGGATAGTGATTTTTCCTAGTTTCTTTATTTAATTTTCTGAAGTCTATGCACATCCTATGTCTAACAATAGTTCTAGTAGGTATCAATTCATTGTTTTCATTAGGAATAATAGTAAAACTGCCCTTCTTAGGGACACAATGGACATGACTTACCCATTCACTTTCTTTAACAGGATAGATTATACCTGTGTCCAGTAGGCGTACAATTTCTTTTTTTACCACTTCCTTCATTTCAGGCTTCAATCTTCTATTAAATTCCACAACTGATTTAACACCTTCTTCCATGAATATTCGATTGACGGTTATCATGGGACTAATGCCCTTCAAATCATCCATTGAGTACCCAAAGGCCTTGCGATGCTCCTTAAGTATCTTCATGAGTTCTTCTTCTTCTCCTGAAAGTTTAGCACTAATAATAATAGGAAATTTATTTGTATCATCTAAAAACCTGTATTTAAGATTATCTGGTAAAGTCTTCAACTCTGGGGATGGCAGTTCCTCGTCCCCTCTCTTTTCTGGCTCTTCAAAAGCCTCATCAGTTGGAGGTCCCTGATACATTGCAAATGTATCTATAATTTTTGATGTTCCATGCTTGGTTTTATATACTTTCTTATGTTTTATTCCAACTTTGGAGTACTTTTCATATGATTTCTTGGACTAACCTATTAACAAGAGCCACATTGTCAGTTGCATGTTTTCTGCTGTTTTTGGTTCCAGGAAAGTCAGAAAATCAATATTCTCGGAATTGGACCGGACAAAAGCCAAAGTTGATATTTTCCCGAAAGATTCATGGAGCCAGAAGGAGAGCCGGAGAGGGGCCACAGGGTGGCTAGACCACCCTTAGGCGCGGGCTAGCCTTGGCCGCACCACTACGTGGCGTGGGCCCCCTGGCCGCCCATCGACCTTGCCTCTTCGCCTATAAGAAGCCTCCTGATGCATAAACCTTAAATCATCCAGCCTCCAGCCACGAAAAGTTCCGCAGCGCCATTGCCACCAAAGGGGAGATTCGGGGGACAGAAAGTCTCTGTTCCGGCACCCTGCCGGGATGGGGAAGTGCCCTCGGAGCCATCTCCATCGATATCCACCACCATCTCCATCACCATTGCTGATTCCCATGATGAGGAGGGAGTAGTTCTCTCTCGAGGCTAAGGGTTTTACCGATAGCTATGTGTTCATCTCTCTCTATGCATGATCATATTGTGATCATGAGCTTTGTAATCAAGTAGATCTACCTTGCTACTCAAGTGCTTTAATAGATCTCTGCTCTCCCCATGTGTGTGAAAGTGACAGTGTGCACACCATGGTGGCACTTAGGCTAGAGATTACAAATACTTGTTATGAGTTATATTTGCAGTTGGATGTCTTTATGAAATTTTGGTGTTTGTTGGACTCATCTAGAGCTCAAGGTGACAATGTGGGGTTATCTAGATGGGAAAGCGGACTTTGAGGAGTGCTGTTATAGCCCTACCATCGATTAGAGTGTTCAACCGGAGAGTAGTTAAGAGTAGTATCATAAAGAGAATATATTTATATGAGAGTGTTCACTAGTGAAAGTATGATCCCTAGGCCTTGTTTCTAAGCACTGAAACACTGTTCCCTATTAGATTTGTTACATGTTTGCTTGCTTCCATCTTTATTTCAGTTTTACTTTAGTCTTTTCCATGCCATCAAGCTATCTTCTATCACCGTTACCACTTATAATTATCTATACCACTTTTATTTCACTATCTCTTCACCGAACTAGTGCACCTATACACCTGACAAGTGTATTGGGTGTGTTGGGGACATAAGAGACTTCTTGTATCTTGATTGCAGGGTTGCTTGAGAGGGGATACCTTTGACCACTTCCTCCCTGAGTTCGATAAACCTTGGGTGATCCACTTAAGGGAAAACTTGCTGCTGTTCTACAAACCTCTGCACTTGGAGGCCCAACAACTGTCTACAAGAATAGAAGTGCGTAGACATCATGCTCTTTTCTGGCGCTGTTGCCGGGGAGGTAAGGTAAAAGGTATTCACACTAGAGGATTAAAGAAGAAGAACCTCCCACGGCAAACGCCTATTTTCTGGCGCCATTCCCGGGGAGGTAAGGTAAAAGGTATTCACACCAGAGGATTAAAGAAGAAGAACCTCCCACGGCAAACGCCTATTTTCTGGCGTCGTTGCCGGGGAGGTAAGGTAAAAGGTACTCACATCCTCCGGTGTGAGTGCTCGAAGTTATTTCCTTTAGATTCTGCAATTTTGTCTTTTTGTTTCTTGTTTTCACTAGTTAGGCTTAATGGAAAATAATAAAAAAATTAGAGAGCTTTGTAGTATTTATCTTGAGTTAGGACATGAAGTTTTTGAAGAGAAAATTAAAAAACCTATGGAACTTTATTTGCGTGCTAATTCAATGTTATTAGTATGAATTCTTTGAACACCATTATTGCTAATGCTATGGAAAAGTCTAAGATTGAGGAAGCTAGTTTTTATGAAAATGATCTTTTTAGTCCCCCAACTTTAGAGGAGGAAATTTACTTTGATGATACTATGCCTCTAATATATGATGATTATAATGATGAATATGAGATTTTCAGTCCACCTACTATTGAGGAGAAAATTAATTATGATTACCATATGCCTCCTATATTTGATGATTATGGTGATGAGAATAATAATGATAGCTATTTTGTTGAAATTGCTCCCACTACGATTAATAAGAATGACTATGCTTATAGGGAGAGTAATAATTATTTTATGCATGTGGCTCATGATAAGAATGTTTTATGTGATAGTTATATCTTTAATTTTATTCATGATGCTACTGAAAGTTATTATGACAGAGGGGAGCATGGTTTTATGTGTCTCAACAATGTTAAGTTTGCCCTCTTTATGTTGAAAGTCTTGGCGATGAAATCGTTCCTATGGGATCGTGCGTGGCAGCTGGTATAGATGATGATGAAAGGCGAGCCGCTTGAACCGGGATCTATTCTCATAATAGGCAGCAAGCAAAGCTAAATAGGAAAGGGGGCGACTGATGACTGCCTTTTTCGTCATAAATCAAAAGGGTGGAATGTGGAGCTAATATGGTTTGTCGAGAGGAAATCCCTCAAAATGATGATACCTTGATTTTCTGTTTGATAGTCGAAATTCTCTACATAACAAAATCTGTGTGAAGGTGCTCTATATGGCAATGTGAATCGATATCTATTGTAGATGAAAACGGTGTATTTATGCATCAAATACAAAAACGGGATAGGTATGAGAAACTAGAAATAATCAACAACAAATTGAAAGCTTTGATCTAATAAGCAGAATATGAAATACGTGAAACCACGTTCACTTCCAATTAAGAGATTATTCAGCTTTCTATCCAGTTTGTTTATAAAGTTTGTTTTTTCATCGAAAAGGAAGAAGGCCGAGGGGATAGCAGCCTTCCTTCGGGCTTTGCCTGCCGATGTTCTAATAAAGAATTCCGGCTCGGCCCAGGAAAGCGCTGGCAACAACATAAAGAAAGGGGTCCATGTAGCTGCTGCGCCCGCCGTTGATGCCCCTCTATGACCTAAGAGCTGTCTTCCTGTCCCCTACCCCCATGTGAAAGCAACCGAGCTCCGCTTGAAGATCCAATAGATGGAGCAGCCGGCCATTGATAGTGAAAGATTTAGATATAGAGAAGAATCAATCCGTGCGTTTTCCGTTGGTACTCCTTCATGTCCCCCGCACCCCTATCTAAAAAAGATCCAGTCTAAACTGCACTTGTTTTGCTTTCCTATGCTTGTTGCTTTGTGCTTTCATGACTTGTTTCTTTACAAGATTCCTATGCACAGAAAGTGGGTTAGACTTAAATGTGCTTTGAATTTGCTTCTTGATGCTCTCTTTTACTTCAAATCATATTTCTTATGTGAGCATCTTCTCAAACTATCAAGCCTAACTTAAAGGCATTAAAGAAAAGTACTTATTGGGAGATAACCCAAAAGTTTTAGATGAGTCTTGGAAGTTATTACCTCCGTAATAACCGCTCATTATCCTTTTTATTTGCTTTTTGTGCTAAGAGTAACCTCTAATGAGAGAGAAGTAATGATTGGGAAAGTTGCTGTCCCGAAACATATTTCTGTGCTTCACCGTAAAAATTCGTGTAAAATCTCTGAACGTCTTTTTGAGGCGTGAATTTTTGTGCTTCTGCCCCAGGTTGTTATCTAACTTACGTTAGTTCAACACTTTTTGATTTGACCAACAGAAGGTCTTCAAAAAAAATCGTCTTTACCTGCTGGTCTGTTTTGACAGATTTCTGCCATTTTCTGCATTTGCTTCCTTTGTTTGATCTAGAGAAATTCCGAAGTGATGCAATGGCTTGTTTTTGTTATTTTTATTGGGGTAAAACCAGTGTTCACCTTGATAGGGGATAAATGCTAGATGGTAGGCCTACGGATATACTTTCAAGGGAACTTGGTTTTATCCAATTTGGAGATGTGTAAGTCACTGAGGAGATTATTTAGTGTAAAAGATACTTTTTAGAAGATTAAATGCCAGAAAATAATAAAAATTATTCTTGGCAAGGTTCCAGTTCTACAAGTTGCATAAAACATGAAGGAACCATCAGAAATTTGGATCTGGACCAATTATTGTAATTTTCATTTTTAATTGGATTTAATCCTAGCAGGTAGTTTTCCGATCTGGAATAAATGTTTACAAGAAAGGGGTAACTAGGCCGGGGTTTCTAGGGAGGCTAGGCCGCATAGGGAAGATGCAGCCCACCTGAGACGGCGCCGCGGGTGGGAGCTAGGTTTGAATTGCTGACGGGCAGGGCCCGCTCGTCAGCCACTAGGGGAGGGCAAAGAGGTATTGGCGGATCTCGGCCGTTCGATTAAAACAAGATGGACGGCCTGAGGCCGTCATCTCCATGCAAGCTGGCGCGGCGGCACGGAAACCCTAGGAACTGCGCCTGCGGGTGCAGGGCTCACCTGGGGTGCTCCTCAGGCGTCGACGAGGTAGCAGATGGACGCGGCGCATCGCGACGACTCTGGAGAGGGGCGGCAAGGCGGTGCCCGCTTCAGGAAGAGGTCTCGCATGACGGTGGCCGAGAGGGGGCTCATCGTAGCTCGAAGGCGCCATCGGAGAAGGTGTTCCTGGGCAATAAAAGAGGTGGGTTAGATAGACTAGACTGAGGCGAGTATAACAGGGTGGCATGCAGAGAAGGAGGGACAACGGAGAGGGAGCCTTGCTCAGATCTAGACCATGGCCGAAAAATGGTGGTTCTTCTTCTTGTGACCAGAGGAGAGGGAAGGAAGGGATGGGGAGCTCGGGGGAGGTGAGCTCTGGGGAAAGGAGTGAAATGAGGTGGCAGAGGCAAGCTGGATAGCCTCTGGCCTATTTAACTCGAGGGGGATTGGTTCACGGTGGATTTGGTCCAAGGAGAGAATGGGAAGGGGAGCTGACCTTCCATTGGGCAGTAGGGGTGGTGGAGAGGGGGTGGAGGTGTTATCTGGGATCGTTCTTAGGGCAAAGGGGCAGTGGGGCTACTGTCCTAAGCTTATATTCCCAAGGTAGGCAATAATGTCTTGACCCTCTCTCTCTCTCCTTCCAAGTACTAATGACAGGTGAGGGGTGAACTACTGGGTTTTCGACCAGGAGTGAGATAGGTGCTAGAGAGAGGTGCTGGTCAAGCTTTTGATGATGGCTTGATCTTGATTTAACTCAATACTAGCTAGGTTTGCTAAATTGAGTAAATAGGTGATTATGAAGGAAGTTCAAAATTTTGCATAGGACAAGGTGAAGATGGTACTGGTGGACAGATGAGGACAAGGTAGATATCTAGGAATTATTTGGGATTTGTCTGAGGGTTTTAAGTCCACTTAAAAATATTTATTCAAAAAGTACAGAAGTAGTTTCTAGAAGATCATTTAATAATATTACATTGGACAGGTGAGGTTTTTGATGTGAGATGGTCCCAAATGTGAATACACACTTAGGGGAATTTTCCCAAGATTTATTGGAAGATAGAAGTATTTAAAACAATTATTATTCCATTTCTGCCATTTAAGAAAATAGGCAAAAAGAAATAATACAACTCTTCAAAAATATTTATTTTTGAAGTGGGATGATAGGGTATTATATGTAGATCTCAATTGAGCCAAAAGTTGGGGAAGTGTTTTGGAAAAAACCAAACTTTCCTTTAGGGAAGAAGTTTTTGAGATTTGGTCTATTAAAGAGATTTAAATAGATTTAGGGCCATAATAATTATGGGTAATATTTGTTAAATCTTGATGATAAAGTTAGATGATGTAGACAAGGTGTAGCAAGCATTTGCAACCTTGGTATTAGAGAATCCAAGTTGATCTTGGTGAAAACTAGAGATTTAAGGATCTTGGGTAAGATTGTTTTCATGCCACCAAAACCTTGTTGGATCCTGGAGTTCAGATCTCCCCTTGGGGCATGGGGTAGATGGATGGATAGAACAAGTGATTTACATCAACATGGTATAGAGGTTTGACCTTGATCTTGCTTGAGTTCACCAAGACGTGCTTTCAAACTTTGAATAAGATAAGCCTGCCAAAGCAGATTATCAACTAGCCTTCAAAACCTTGTGGGTTTAAGAAGCACAAAGATCCAATTGGAACAAGTGAAGTAGATATTGATAGACCTTAATGAGTAGAACATAACCATGCAAAGATTTGGTCCATAGAAGGTTGGATGGTGGTGTGAGCTTCTATCAAAGTAGGCATGTTGACTAGATTTGCAGGAAACGTTATTTTCTTGCCTGCAAAACCATCAACAACAAGTGGGTTGGAGGATGATCTATCCAAGGGCAGGAGTGGGCCTTGGTATTCCTTAGTATGGTTAACAAGATGGTTCAAGTGCATTACTAAAAATACACAAGGGTTGAGAAAGGGAGACATCCAAAAAGGTGATGTTGAAACAGATTCGAGACTTGTGTCAAATTTGGTAGTTTTGAGGATTTTGGCTAGAGTATGAGAGGGGATGTTTTTGATGGGTTGCAAGGTACCCAAGCATCATCAAGTGGATGATGTTGAAAAGTGTAGATTGAGTAGGAAGGATCCTTGCTTGATATTGATCTTCATTGACTTGGAAGCTTCTAGAAGGGATACCTTCAGAATTTGTCGTTGTAATGGGAACGGCAGTACCTAAGAAGGTTAGATAGAGGTGTGGGGACTAGCAGGGAAGCTATCGACGGTGTCCACAAGCGGGATTGGATACAAGCAAGCGTAACGGGACACAGGAAGTACCCAGGTTCGGAGCCCTCGTGATGAGGTAAAACTCCTACTCCTGCCGGATCTGACTACGGGGGATATACGAACTACAAGTGCTCCTTGAGCTGTATTCTCTAGCTACTGTCTTAAATGCAATGAGACCAACCCTTTCTATTGAGGCCTTGCCTCTCCTTATATAGGTAGAGAGGCAACGGTCTCACTGGCCAGTCCGACTGGCGGGCCCCCAGGCGGGTCCTAGCCGGCTGGTCATCTACAGTATCCGGTATGGTATGTCGCATCTGGGTACAAGCGGTATGGCTGTCATAGGCACAATGGACGTCGTGCGAGCATGTCGTCAGCACCGGGCCACTGTTCCTGTGTCATCCTCGCAAAGTCTTCGGTATGGCCGAGTAATGGCCGGTCTTGTCATCGTACAGGCCGTACCGTGCACTGATACGCACGTCGTCCTATCTCCTTGATTGGTTCCGGCTATGTCGCCATAGCCGGCTACTTCTTGTTGATCCGGCTACCGTGTGGTAGCCGGCCTGTCTTGCTTTGTCTGGCTGCGTCTGGTCAGCCGGACGCGATCCGGCTGCACGTTTCTTGTCCGGTTGGGGTATCTAGGGATCATCCCCCCGACAGAATTGATCTGGTTAAGGGGTTCAGATGATCACCCAGTGGATAGAGGTTAGATCCAGATTGTATTCTTTCTTAGGGTTCGGTGATTTTAAAGTATCTTGATCCTAGTGGATGAGCTCCTAGAGTAGCTCATACTACTTCCAAGCAATCAAGTCAAGCAGCAGATCAAGGCAACCTGAAGGAGTGGGTGTGGACGATCACCAAGGAGCGGCTGCCGGAGGGCTGGAAGTTTAGTCTGGCGCCCTACAGCCGGGAGAACCGCGTGCCCCGGGTAGGTCCCTCTAGCCGGATTTTTTCTCTCGTATTTCTTGCCCTTCTTTCTTGTTTTATCCGACTGATCTCTTGTATTTGGCAGATGTTCCCTTGCATCCTTCGCCAGGAGGGGGAGGCTCCCCACGAGGAGTTCACGCCTGACTTGCCCAAGCCGCGTGCTCGGCGGTCTGGCGAGGAGTCGGACGGGGACGGGGATGCCTTCCCCAGCCGGAACGACGAGCTGGCTGCCGACCCCCACCCGGAGAATGACGAGGAGGAGGAGGCCACGCCGACCACCGATCCAGCGCCGTGCCCTGCGACGGACGGTGATGCTGGCGGGAGTGGCTCCAGCCGTTCCGGCTCCCGCCGGCCTGCCACGGAGGAGCCGGACCAGCACCCTGCCGCCGAGCCGCCTTGGCCGGAAGAAGGGGCCACCTCCAGTTGTGCCGGGGTACGTCCCTGCTTCCCTTTTCTGTCGCTGTTTTCTCCCTGCTTCTTTTTTCTCCCTTTCTGCCTTTGGTTTATTTGCCTTTTCTTTCTTTCCTCTTGTCTTTTGTCTTAGCGTGCTGGTCTCCTTTGGAGCTGCGAGCGTGGCGCGAGTGCCAACCGGGTCGCCACCCCCGCGCTCCAACTGCGTCTGCGCGTGCCCCTCCTTCTCTCGCGGCTCCGCCTCCGCCTCCACCTCGATCCGAACCGGCTGTCTCAGCCGGAGTGGAGGGTCCGTAGCCAGACGTGGTGACCCAGCCGGAGGTGGATCCTCTGCCGGATGGCTCTTCCGCGGGCGCGCAGGGAGCCGCTACCGGCAAGGAGCTCGTGGTTGTCGGTGACGACAACTCCGACAAGGAGCCGGGGGAGGAGTGGAGGACCGCGGTGGTTGCCGCGAAGGATTCCTTGGCCGTCAACGCCGTGGATGACGACGCTTCCTCTGCCGCCTCGCTGACGGACCTTGCTGCCACCCTCGAACTGGCGGTGAAGGAGATTCGGCTGCTGGAGGCCGCAGCCGGCAGGAACCGGTCGCTGGAGCAGAAGCTCGCTACTGCCAACGGGACTTCCTAGAGTAAGTTTGCTTCATCCATTTTCTCTCATTTTTTTTACTGATAGCCGGTTTTGCCGCAACAATCCTCGTGTGTGCTCAGCGCGAGATCGATCGCTTGAAGAAAGCGAACGACAGGCTGAGCAAGTCCAACTCTACTCTGTGGCTGCAGAACAAGGATTGGCACGCGAGGGTAGACGGCCTGGAGGCTACCATCAAGGAGCGCGATGCCTCGCTCGCCAGCCGGACCGAAGCCTTCAACCTTCTCGTGGCCCAGAACAAGGACCAAGAGAAGGAGATCAAACGGCTGGCGACGAAGGAGAAGGCTCTGGTGGAGGAACTGATGCAGGTTGGCCACACGGCTAAGGGTGAGTTCCTCTTCTCCGCCTTCTTTTCTTTCCGGATCTGGTAGCCGGATCTGACTCTCTTTTCTGACAGCGTTTTATGCCGGCATAGACCTGCTGGCATACAACCGGCTGCAGGAGAACTGGTCGGGAGCACAACCGACGACTCAGGAGCTCGTCGTCCTTCTTGGCGAAGAAGCTGCCAAGCTTCGTCAAGTGGCACGAGACATCTTCTCCTTCCTGTGGCCGGATGCTCCGGTTCCGGAGATGATGGCGCAGCTGGCTGCGAAGGTGTGGGAGGTGCCGGCTGTGGTGGACCGACTGAGGGACTTGGCGGTGTGAGCCAGAGCGGAGATGGCTCTGGCCCTCATGCTCTCCTGGTACAAGGACGCCCGCGTCGAGAAGATCGACGGAGGCTTCTGTGACGGTGCCGACCTTGCCGCCATCCGCCAGGCCCATCCGGAGCTCCGGGGATCCGCCATCAAGATCGCCGACTACGTGGACCCCGACGAGGTGCTCACCGACTCGGAGTCTGTCAGCACTCCTGATGTGGAAGGCCCGACGCAGCCGCCTGCGGGCGCCGGAACCGGATGGAGCGCCACGCCTCCTCCTCTGCGTGAAGCTTCTGCTGGCCAAGATGCTCCTCACGGCAAGGGTCCTACCGCTTAGTCGTTGCCCCGGGATGCGGGGTGTATTTGTCTTGCTTTAGTTCTATTTGAAACTTGTCTGTCTGTACCGGCTGTCTTCGACACCAGGTAAACTTATGGGAGCTTCGCCTCCTTTTTTCTTTGCCCGTTAATATTGAACTTTGCTTAGTTTCCTTCAACTTGTGTGCTTTGAATTTTCTTTCAACATTTCGCCGGTTGACTTTATCCGGCTTACTTCGTCCGGCTACACACCTTTAGCCGGAGGAACTGCACCTGCTGTGGGGGTGCGCTAGCGCACCCACTGGGTGTAGCCCCCGAGTTTCGTAGTAGCTGGCGTAGCCAGGTGCTTCGAATCTTCCTTCTTTTTCCCAAGTCTTCTAACTTTATCTGACTAGACTCGTCTTAGTCGGCTGCTTTCGCTGGCTGAACACCTTCAGCCGGGGAACTAACATTCCAGTGGGGGCGCGCGAGCGAACCCACTAGGTGTAGCGCTCGAGATTCGGAGTAGCTAGGGTAGCCAGGTGCTTCGAATCTTTCTTGCCTTCTCTTGCTCCTGCCCTTGCCCTCACCTAGGCTCCGAACGGCTGGCTAAACGCCCTTAGCCGGTCAGGAACTACAAGATTCCACTGGGGGCGCGCGAGCGCACCTAGTGGGTGTAGACCCCGAGATTAGGAGCGCTTGATGAAGGCAAGGACTTCGAATCTTCTTCTCCTTTCCTTCCTGAATTCCGACTCAAGGTAGTCGGACAAGAATATACATACGCACACACATACATCCTCACAGGTTAATAGGTTAGTCTGCCAAATTGTAGCCGGAAAACAGACTTGTTTTTTGGAAAACTAGCTTGTGCCCCTCTGGACACTTGGTCGCTTTCCCGTGTGCTCTGTTGTTTTCGCTGCGTCCCTGCCGGGCATCCGGGTTGCGGTCTGCAGCCGGAATTGAGGGAGCTGACAATACATTATGCATGGTACTATCGGCTTAGTAATCGGATTGGCTTAAGCTAGTTGCAAGGCCAGGACGCCCGGTCTGTCGCGTCTCCTCCCCGTTTTTCGTGTGGGATGCCTCGGGCTTTTTCTCTTGCTATCCGGATAGCCGGGTTGCGGTCTGTAGCTAAGACGAAGAGTGGGCCTCTGACATCGTCGCACACTACTCAGTTGGTTTGTTGACTTAGCAGGCCGGGCTAGCCGGCGAGCCCCCAGGTAGGGGTTGCTGAAGCCGGAAAACCAGAACCGAAAATAGATGCGAAAGACATTTCTAGCAAGGAGCCCCCGAGCATCTTGTAAGGGTCTGCATTTTCATTAATAGGGTTTGCGGGATACATACACTGTTTGGCGACTAGGTGTAAAACGGGCGCAGCAAGGCCGCGTTCCAAGGACGCTCGATCTCCTCGTCTGATTTGTCCATCTTGTTCTTGCGCGGCTGCTGCGCGTCAATGAGGTAGTAGGAGTCATTGGGCAGCGCCCGGCTGATGATGAAGGGGCCCTCCCAAGGTGGCGATAGCTTGTACATGCCCTTCGTGTCTTGCACCAGCCGGAGGACCAGGTCGCCCTCGCGGAACGCGACTGGGCGGATCCGGCCTGAATGGTAGCGGCGTAGCCGTTGCTGGTACAGGGCTGACCTGGACAGAGCCAGCTCGCGGGCCTCCTCCAGGAGGTCCACTCCGTCCTCCTGTGCCTCCTGGTTGGCCTTTTCGTCGTATAGGAGCTTGCGCAGTGAGTCGAACTCGATGTCCGCAGAGAGGATGGCTTCCGATCCATAGACCAGGAAGAATGGGGTGTAGCCGGTTGATCTATTCGGCATGGTGCGGAGGCTCCATAGCATAGCCGGAAGCTCCTTGATCCAGCATCCGAGTGACCGCTCTAATGGCTCGATGAGACGCGGCTTGATAGCGGCTAGTACCAAGCCGTTTGCTCTTTCGACCTGCCCATTGGACTGCAGGTGCACGACGGAGGCAAGGTCCAGTCGGATGCCCTTGTTGCTGCAGAACCGGGCGAAGGCCCCCTTGGCGAAGTTCGTGCCGTTGTCGGTGATGATGCTGTTGGGGTAGCCGAATCGGTTGATGATGTCGGTGAAGAAGGTGACGACTGTCGCCCCGTCCAGCTTCCGGATGGGCTTGGCCTCGATCCACTTCGTGAATTTGTCCACCGCCACCAGCAGGTGGGTCATACCCGCGCGTGCTCGCTTAAAGGGGCTGACCATGTCGAGGCCCCAAACCACGAACGGCCAGGTGATCGGTATGGTCTTGAGTACCGACGTTGGCATGTGCCTGAGCTGCCCGAAGCGCCGGCACCCATTGCACGCGCGGACCAGCTGCTCAGCGTCCTCGAGGGCGGTGGGCCAATAGAAACCATGGCGAAACGCCTTGGCGACTATCGCCCTTGACGAAGCGTGATGCCCACACTCGCCCTGGTGGATGTCCTTGAGTAGCCGGTAGCCCGTGTCTACATCGACACACCTTTGGAAAATGCCAGATATGTTGTGCTTGTACAGTTTGCCGTTGATGATGGTGTACGTGTGCACGCGACACAGGATTTGCCTGGCTTCCACCTCGTCATCCGTAAGTTCTCCGTTGGCGATGTACTTCATGAAGGGTTGTGCCCAGGATGGTACTTCCTGAATGACGAGGATGCTCCCGCTCTCCGGTTGACGGATGTCGGGGGGTCGTCCGGATGGCGTATCCGGGATGGCAGCCCCCGAGCCGCTTGACGAGCCGGTGGCCCCCGGGTCTTGCGAACCGGAGGGTATTGCCCTACCGGAGTTGGTGCGGGTCTTTTTCTTCGGAGGTTCTACCGGTTCCGCTTCTGCTGCTCCGTCAGCCGGAGCGCTCCCTGCCCAGATGATGGAGTCCGAATCTGGTGACGGATTGATGGAGGGCTTGCGCAGGTGCTCCAAGGAAACCCCTGGTGGGATCGCCTGCCTGGTGGATCCGATTCGGGCGAGCGAATCAGCTGCCTCGTTGTTGGCGCGGGGGACGTGATGGAATCCGCATCCGTCGAAGGAGGCGCTGAGCTTTTGGATGTGGAACCGGTAGAGGGCCATGTTTGCATCTCTGGCGTCCCATTCTCCGGATACTTGCTGGACCAGCAGATCCGAATCACCGAAGCACAGGATCTGGTTGACACTGATCTCCTTGGCTAGCCGGAGTCCGTGCGTTAGTGCCTCGTATTCGGCTACGTTGTTGGAGGCCTTGAAGTGGATCAGCAGCACATACTCTAGCCGGTCTCCCTTGGGCGAGGTGAGCACGATGCCGGCTCCCAAGCCCCCGAGCATCTTCGACCCGTCGAAGTGCATCTTCTAGTGGTCCGAATCCGGAACCAGTGGGAGGTACTAGGTCTCGGCCCAGTCAACGAGGAAGTCCGCCAGTGCATGCGACTTGATCGTGAGTCGGGGCTCATACTAGATGGAATAGGCGGTGAGCTCGATGGCCCATTTGGCGACTCGGCCAGTGGCGTCCTTGTTGCCGATTATTTCCGAAAGGGGTGCGGTGCACACACCTTAATCAGATGCTCCTGGAAGTAGTGCTCGAGCTTCTTGCATGCCAGGTACATGCCGTAGCACATCTTCTGGTAGTGGGGGTAGTTCTGCTTAGAGAGGGAGTGAACCTCGCTGAGGTAGTAGATGGGCCTCTGAACCGGCTGAGCCTTGCCTTCCTCGAGGCGCTCCACCACCAAGACGACGCTGACGACCCGGATGATGGCTGCTATATAGAGCAACATCGGCTCCTTGCTAGCCGGCGTGGCTAGAACCGGCGTTGTGGATAGCATGCGCTTGAGGTCATGAAATGCGGTGTCGGCTTGCGAAGTCCAGGAGAACTTGTCAATCTTCTTCATCAGCTGGTACAACGGGAGTGCCTTCTCCCCCAGTCGGCTGACGAAACGACTAAGGGAGGCCAGGCATCCAGTGAACTTTTGGACTCCAAGCAGGCTCCTGGGCTGCTGCATCCTCTCGATTGGTGCAATCTTCTCCGGATTTGCCTCGATGCCTCGTTGTGATACGAGGAATCCGAGGAGCTGACCGGATGGCACTCCGAAGACGCACTTCTCCGGGTTCAGCTTCATCTGGTACTGGCGGAGGTTGCCAAATGTCTCTCCCAGATCCTCGAGGAGGGTGCGCTTGTCCTTGGTCTTGATGACCACATCGTCCACATAAGCATGCATGTTTCGGCCTATCTGCGAGTGTAGGCATTTCTACATGCAGCGCTGATAGGTAGCGCATGCATTCTTTAGACCGAAAGGCATGGTTACGTAGCAGAAAGCCTCGTAGGGGGTGATAAATGATGTCTTAATCTGATCAGCCGGGTTTAACCGGATCTGATTGTAACCGGAATAGCAATCTAGAAAAGACAACAAATCACAGCCGACCGTGGAATCGGTGACTTGATCGATACGGGGCAAGGCGAAGGGGTCTTTTGGGCACGCCTTGTTCATGCTGGTGTAGTCGATACACATGCGCCAGGTCTTGTTTTTCTTCAGCACCAGGACTGGGTTCGCCAACCAGTCCGGGTGGTACACTTCCATGATGAACCCGGCTGCAAGGAGCTGGGTGATCTCGTCACGGATTATCTTCCTTTTCTCCTCTGCGAACCAGCTTAGATGTTGCTTGACCGGCTTGGCATCCGGCCACACGTGAAGTGAGTGCTCAGCAAACTCCCTCGGCACACCTGGCATGTCCTTGGGGGACCATGCAAAGATGTCCCAATTCTCACGGAGGAAGTCGACGAGCGTGCCTTCCTATTTGCTGTCCAAGTCGGCACCAATGGTGACGAACTTAGTCGGGTCGGAGGGGTCGAGCAGGATCATCTTTGTCTCCTTTGCCGGCTGGAAAGCTCCTTCTCCAGCCGGTTTGCTGCTAGCTGGCATGTCCTGCTAGGCCATGGCCACATTGCGCATGATCACGCGCTTCTCCTCGGCTATGATGACGGCCTCTACCAGTTTGGAACCAGCTGAGGCGCACTCCATCGACCGCCTGAAGCAGTCGGCGACTGTGATCACGCCGTGGGGTCCCGGCATCTTCGTCTTGAGGTACGCATAGTGGGGGACGGCCATGAACTTGGTGAGGGCGGGGCGCCCGAGGAGAGCATGGTAGGAGCTCGTTCGGTTTACCACCTTGAACCAGATTGGTTCGCGGTGGAAGTTCTCCTCAGTCCCGAAGATGACGTCCAGCTGGATTTTCCCCAGCGGGGCGCAGGCTGGCCCCAGCAGTACGCCGTGGATCGTTGTGGTAGTCGGGCGCAGGTCGCTTTCGTGAATGCCCAGCTTCTCCAGCGAGGACTGGTAGAGGAGGTTGAGGCTGCTGCCTCCGTCGATGAGGACGCACGAGAATCAGCAGGTCCACGCGTTGGAGACGATGAGGGGGTCGAGCACCATGGCGTAGCCCCCGAGAGTCGGCAGCTGCTCTGGCTGGTCTGCACGGCTCCAGGTGATGGGGGTTTCCGACTAGTTCATGTACTGGGGGACCGGAGAGACGATGGCATTGACCTCCTTGGAGCGTCGCCTACGGCTGTGCTTGTCGTCCAGCTCCGTCTCGAAGATGTGGTAGGCGGCGTGTTGCTGGGGGTATCCGTTGTTGTTGTTGTCGCCATTGCCGCTGTTACCATCATTACCAGCTCCCCTAGCCGGTGGCGATGGTCCACTGGGAGGGGGCGGGGGAGACGAGGCTAGTTACCCTGGTCTTTTAGCTGGCGGGTCCAGCTGCAATTCCGGGTGGTGTGAGTAGCCGGTTTGAAAGGACCGCTGTGCCACTTGCACGGGCCATCAAACATCTGGTCGAAGGTGAGCCGTGGCTTCTGCCTCCTTGCATCATTGGCCGGCGCGTCGGGCGCGCCTTCCACGGCATTGAACTGCCGCGCGTGGTAGCGGGGCTTCTACTGTCCGGCTTGGCGGTCCCCATGGAACCGGTTGTCGTTGTTGTGGAGTCTGGAGGATCCGGCTTCGCCAGCCGGATTGCTTGGACGGTCCCGAGGCGGCTCCGTAGGAGTCGGATGCCTGTCAGCATTTACTCGGAGAGGCTTCTTCATGGCGGCATCCGCTGTGGCGTACTGGTCTGCAACCGTCATGAGCTCTGCCATGGTTTTCCGCTCGTCACACAGTAGCCGGTGGCGAAGCATGGTGCCTTCTTGGCAACTCTCGATGAAGAAACTGATGGCCTAGCTCTCCAGGATGCCCTCGCAAGTGTTGCGCAGCTCCGTCCACTTGGCGAGGTACTCGCGGTCAGTCTCGCGGTCACCCTGGACGCACAAGGCGAGGTCGCGTGGCTGCCCTGGACGCTTGTACGTGCCATTGAAGTTGCGGACGAATACCTTCTCGAAGTCTGGCTAGGCGTTGATGTTGTTGGGCACAAGGCTATTGAGCCACATCCTTGCCGACCTGGTTAGCATAAGGGGGACGTAGCGCATGGCTGTGCGCTTGTTCCCATGGGCGATGCCGACTGCCGTAGCATAGTCGGTCAGCCAATCTTCCGGCTTCATCTTGCTGTTGTACTTGGGGGTGTCCCTGGGAAGGGAAAACTTATCCGGAAATGGCTCGTTCTGGATGCGGGGTCCGAAACAAACCGGGCCGGTAGAATCTTCTTCCTTCATGACGCGCGCTTGAGCGAGGAGCTCGATGCGGTCACGAGGATCCGGGTAATCCGGGTTGGGCGCTCCCACCCGGCCTGAGAGACGACAACCGGTGGGTCTAGGCGCTCCGGTTGGTGGAGGGGGAGGCGGCGGGTTGTTGTTCACCGTTTGCTCCTGGCGCGGCTGGCCCTTGTTGCCAGAGCTGCGACGCCTACTATGGGCCTTAGCCGGCTGAGGGGAGGATGCCTGCTGGGTGTCGCGCGGCGCGCCCCTGCTGTTGGCGGGCAGCTTGCTCCCTCTGGAGTAGCCGGGGTCCTCCTACATCTGCCGGTTGGCATCAGCCTGCTCGTCCGCGATGCGGAGGAGCTCCTGCACGCGAGCATGCTGGCGGGCTCGCTCCTCGCCCTCCAGATTGGGCAGTTCATATACCGCGGCTCGCGCCGCGCGCAGGTTCTTGATGGGCGTTCTATAGGTGGGCCGGATAAGGGCGGGCGCGGGATCTGGCTCCCCATCCTTTTCCATCCTACCGCCTAGCTCGCCGCCCCGGTGCCGCACCTGGCCGCGCCGGCTCGGCTCCGCAATAGCCGGACTGAAGCCGTGCGCATAGTCATAATCGCGTCAGGTGATCTCGAGTTGCTTGCGGGTAGCCGCCAGCTCCTCGCAAAGGGGCAGGGGAGCTGGCCTTCCATTGGGCAGCAGGGGTGGTGGAGAGGGGGTGGAGGTCTTATCTGGGGTCATTCTTAGGGCAAAGGGGCAGTGGGGCTGATGTCATAAGCTTATCTTCCCAAGGTAGGCAATAATGTCTTGACCCTCTCTCTCTCCTTCCAAGTACTAATGACACGTGAGGGGTGAACTACTGGGTTTTCGACTAGGAGTGAGATAGGTGCTAGAGAGAGGTGCTGGTCAAGCTTTTGATGATGGCTTGATCTTGATTTAACTCAATACTAGCTAGGTTTGCTAAATTGAGTAAATAGGTGATTGTGAAGGAAGTTCAAAATTTTGCATAGGACAAGGTGAAGATGGTACTGGTGGATAGATGAGGACAAGGTAGATATCTAGGAATTATTTGGGATTTTTTTGAGGGTTTTAAGTCCACTTAAAAACATTTATTCAAAAAGTACAGAAGTAGTTTCTAGAAGATCATTTAATAATATTACATTGGACATGTGCGGTTTTTGATGTGAGATGGTCCCAAATGTGAATACACACTTAGGGGAATTTTCCCAAGATTTATTGGAAGATAGAAGTATTTAAAACAATTATTATTCCATTTCTGCCATTTAAGAAAATAGGCAAAAAGAAATAATACAACTCTTCAAAAATATTTATTTTTGAAGTGGGATGATAGGCTATTATATGTGGATCTCAATTGAGCCAAAATTTGGGGAAGTGTTTTGGCAAAAACCAAACTTTCCTTTAGGGAAGAAGTTTTGGAGATTTGGTCTATTAAAGAGATTTAAATAGATTTAGGGCCATAATAATTATGGGTAATATTTGTTAAATCTTGATGATAAAGTTAGATGATGTAGACAAGGTGTATCAAGCATTTTCAACCTTGGGATTGGAGAATCCAAGTTGATCTTGGTGAAAACTAGAGATTTAAGGATCTTGGGTAAGATTGTTTTCATGCCACCAAAACCTTGTTGGATCCTGGAGTTCAGATCTCCCCTTGGGGCATGGGGTAGATGGATGGATAGAACAAGTGATTTACATCAACATGGTATAGAGGTTTGACCTTGATCTTGCTTGAGTTCACCAAGACGTGCTTTCAAACTTTGAATAAGATAAGCCTGCCAAAGCAGATTATCAACTAGCCTTCAAAACCTTGTGGGTTTAAGAAGCACAAAGATCCAATTGGAACAAGTGAAGTAGATATTGATAGACCTTAATGAGTAGAACATAACCATGCAAAGATTTGGTCCATAGAAGGTTGGATGGTGGTGTGAGCTTCTATCAAAGTAGGCATGTTGACTAGATTTGCAGGAAACGTTATTTTCTTGCCTGCAAAACCATCAACAACAAGTGGGTTGGAGGATGATCTATCCAAGGGCAGGAGTGGGCCTTGGTATTCCTTAGTATGGTTAACAAGATGGTTCAAGTGCATTACTAAAAATACACAAGGGTTGAGAAAGGGAGACATCCAAAAAGGTGATGTTGAAACAGTTTCCAGACTTGGTCAAATTTGGCAGTTTTGAGGATTTTGGCTAGAGTATGAGAGTGGATGTTTTTGATGGGTTGCAAGGTACCCAAGAATCATCAAGTGTATGATGTTTAAGTGTAGATTGAGTAGGAAGGATCCTTGCTTGATATTGATCTTCATTGACTTGGAAGCTTCTAGAAGGGATACCTTCAGAATGTGTCGTTGTATTGGGAACGGCAGTACCTAAGAAGATTAGATAGAGGTGTGGGGACTAGCAGGGAAGCTATCGACGGCATCCACAAGCGGGATTGGATACAAGCAAGCGTAGCGGGATGCAGGAAGTACCCAGGTTCAGAGCCCTCATGATGAGGTAAAACTCCTACTCCTGTCGGATCTGACTACGGGGGATATACGAACTACAAGTGCTCCTTGAGCTGTATTATCTAGCTACTGTCTTAAATGCAATGAGACCAACCCTTTCTACTGAGGCCTTGCCTCTCCTTATATAGGCAGAGAGGCAACGGTCTCACTGGCCAGTCCGACTGGCGGGCCTCCCAGGCGGGTCCCAGCCGGCTGGTCATCTACAGTATCCAGTATGGTATGTCGCATCGGGGTACAAGCGGTATGGCTGTCGTAGGCACAGTGGACGCCGTGCGAGCATGTCGTCAGCACCGGGCCACTGTTCCTGTGTCATCCTCGCAAAGTCTTCGGTATGGCCGAGTAATGGCCGGTCTTGTCATCGTACAGGGCGTATCGTGCACTGATTCGCACGTCGTCTTGTCTCCTTGATTGGTTCTGGCTACGTCGCCGTAGCCGGCTGCTTCTTGTTGATCCGGCTACCGAGTGGTAGCCGGCCTGTATTGCTTTGTCTGGCTGCGTCTGGTTAGTCGGACGCGATCCGACTGCACGTTTCTTGTCCGGTTGGGGTATCTGGGGATCATCCCCCGATAGAATTGATCTGGTTAAGGGTTTTAGATGATCACCTGGTGGATAGAGGTTAGATCCAGATTGTATTCTTGCTTAGGGTTTGGTGATTTTAAAGTATCTTGATCCTAGTGGATGATCTCCTAGAGTAGCTCATACTGCTTTTAAGCAATCAAGTCAAGCAGCAGATCAAGGCAACTCATCTTACCAACAAATCAACTACTACTAGGGTTACCATCAAGCTTAGCTTGAGGTAAGGATGGGTAATTTTGAAAGGTTGGATTTTGAATAAGATGAGATTTGTTGGTATCTCTACCAAGAGTAGAATTCAAAAGCTTACAAAAAGGTTTTGGAGATCCTAGAGTAAGAGTAGTTGAAGGTTCTACCTTGGAAACATAAGGAGATTATATTATATATCTCTCCATAGTTTTGTCAATAGAAGCTATTAGAATATCTTTGGTTACAATAACATCTTGGCTCAGGTGTTGAAATGCTAGAACATTTGAGAATATGGAAATTAAGCCAAGATAGTTTTGGAAAGTAGCTTTTGTCAACTGGTGTTGAAGTAAGGAGTATATCTTCTAATACACAATCATAAGCATAAACATATTCAACAACAGGCAAACACTTCATCACTAAACAAGAAAAAAAAGTTTTTTCCCCTTGATTCTTGCATTCCGGGCAACTAATCTGGGTTGCTGAAATTGGGATGTTACAAACCTTTCCCCCTTAAAATAATCTCGTCCTAAGATTCCAAAGAAGTAAGGTTAGGGGATTTGAGTCGGGTTGATGCTAGGTGTCTTACGTGTACTATCTCACGGACTCCATCTTTGAAAGTGACTACTCTGTCGATGAAGTTGAGCTTCAGTCTTCGGGGATGCATGGAGAGTTGAACAAAGTCTAGTCCTGATTGCGAGGGATGACCTTCTTTTCCTTCCGGACTCTATATCTCGAGGGCTTAGACGGGGCAGACTGTCTCGATGCTGAACTTCACGGGGTACTCGTCGGAGGATAGAATCTACGATTGGGAGTACCTCGCTCTAAGGGTCCACAGCTCTTCCTTAGGATCATAGCGTATCCTTTTAACGTCGTTGGGGTTGAAACTCTTGAGTTTGCTTCTGGCGAAGAGTTACTCTATTTTTGTGGGGATAGCACATTCCTTTCTTCTTGGAGTCGTAGGATCTTCAGATGGGGTCCACGAAGCTATGTCTTACGGGGCTTATACATCTTACTCGTATTCGTACTTGGCCTATGGGAGTCATTGGAGCCTCACGTCCTCTAAGCGATTGGGACTGAATGGTTGGCGATCTTGGGGTCCTTCAGGTATGTCTTCAGCTAAAGAAGCGAAGGGATTTCATAGAATCTTTAGTTAGTTTTGCTTCTGATGTCTCACGGGTTGTTGTTAGGTGAGAAGGCGTCAAATCTGACGGTCTTTCTGAAGTATCCTCGAGGGCTTAGTCTTCTGAAGATTGAGTGGAGAGACACAGTCTTTCCACTTTGGAGCTTCGCTAAGGTGCTTCGAGAGGGGTGTGGATCTTCTGTCTTGGAGTACTAACCCGATGTTAGCGGAAAGCTGTATCTTCCTAGAGTCTTGAGCTGGGGTCTTCGAGTGACGCCTTATTTTATCAACCTTGGCAGGGCTGGTTTCCTAATGAAGCCTTATGGAGTTAGCTCAGGGCAAGCTAGCTGTTTACAACTCTTCTTGTTAGTAGTTAGTCAGGGTTGAAGCAGTTAGCGTCAGGTAAGCGGTCTTCATTAGCATTTCTTGTGTTGCTTCTTCTTGATGGCGGCGTGGACTCATTGTCTTCCCGCTTCCAATTCATCTGACTTCAGGGGTGGTTCTGACCTTCTAGGGAGGATCATTCCGTTAGTTTGGGGTAGGGTCGACTAGAATAGGTAGTCTCCTGAGGCGGTCGGAACCTCTAATATACCGAAGATCAGCATAGTTAGGTCGTCACTTCTTGTCTTGGTTGACTTATCGGGTGGTTTCTTGTGGATATTGAGGATCCTTTGGTGACCGGCTTCCGACTTCAACGAGATTCTTGCTGTAGTAGACTGAGGAACAAGGGAGTGTTGCGCTATTGACGAGTCTTGAGAGGTGAGTTTAACGAGGTATGCTGTCCTGCTGAGGTGAAACCTTCGAGTTGATTCTGACTTGACGATGCCGAACTCCTGGTTCTTGCGATGCTTTTCCTCTCATATACTCTCGGGGTTAGTTTGGGTCTCATTACCGACGGCTAATCCCAGGGGTTTCCTGAGTTACTAGGTGGGTTATCGCTCCTCGAGTCACATTTTTATGGGGGTCAAAGCAAACCAGAACATACAAACAAGGCGAACAGAGCGAGGGGATCGCAATGTCCTTGGCAGACAACACACATCAAGTAACACAGGATGCACTTAGGCAAGAAAACACGGCCAACGCTAGGGACCAAGGAGTTAACTACTCGCGATGTAGGGGAATCCTATTCTTAGGACTATTGACCCTAGATATCGTCTCTCTTCAAGTCGGATTCACTATCTTGCAGATGAAGCCTTCGTCGTATCTTGGACTGTTCTTGCTAGTGCAACAATTGATGTCTTCTAATTATGGGGATTCCGTTGGTAGAGCGATATTGTAGTCTCCTTGTGTTTGCTGGTAGTTGCTTGTCTTCATCTTGTTCTCATTTTCTTTATCGGGTTCTAGATCCTAGTGATTTAAAATCCGTAGGTTTGAAGTTTGGATGAGAGTTAGAGGAAACAATTTTCGAAAGCATTTACTTAGAGTAAGAGAAGGAGTAGAACTTTTTGAAACTCATTGGGAAACTAGTTTTCGAAAGCCAAGGTTTTCAAAATAAGGTTCCTGTCTAATGACCATGCTAACTAAGGTTGTCCTACAATCAGGATGGCTCTGATACCAAGTCTGTGAGGCCCCCGGATTAATCATCCGAGAAATCCCTGTTATGCATACACCACGTTCCCATGATCAGTGAGCCGTGGAACATAACCGACAAGTATCATTACAACATCCGAGACATACCGAATTTACAAGACTTACATAAATGCCGTTATGCCTACATCAAGAATCACCAGCGGAACTTTATCAAGCATAGAGCCCGATCCATGACTTAACCTACAGGCAACTGACTAGGAGAACGTCCTAGCTCGCAGAGTCACCAACATCATCTTCTTCTTGAAATCTGACCAAGTTAATAGCCAGGGACAATGCTAGTGAGTACTTTGAATGTACTCGCAAACCACCTTAAGATAACAGTAATAATAACAAGAGGATATGCATTATGGATGTGGTAGTAGGAGGGCTCCAGGAGAGGTTCTTTTCTCAATTAGTTTCTCTTGTAGATATAGCATCTACATATCTTTGTTGAAAAACTTTTGTAAAACATTTTGGAAACCTTTTGAAAAGTTTTGGAAAACATCAGGACTGGGTCACCCAGTTGTTCCCGTCTTCAGGTCGTCCCACGACCAAACTCCTTTCTCCTCCTTCCGACCATCCCATGGTCAAAACCTTTCTCCTTTACGACCATCCCATGGTCAAAACATTTCCAAAGCCATTTCTTTTTCGAAATCCTTTTTTAAAACAAAACCAGCACCGCTCTACAGAAGTTTTTCCAACCCATCCTTAACCGCAGACACGGCTATTCGAATAGACTTACACTTTGCAGAGGTTGTACACTTTACCCACACCATCCGGGTGCACTACCCTGATCGACACCGATCGTGGGTCGAGTAACCGATCAAGACTCTTCGGATGCCCACTCCAATATAAGTGCCTACCCTATGAGTGTTGTTCCCCTCAACACCAGGATCGTGGGTCGAGTAACCGATCAAGACTCTCTGGATGCCCACTCTAATATAAGTGCCTACAATATGAGTGTTGTTCCCCTCAACACCGGGACGTCGAGTACTGAGGACCAACCAAAGCGATTTTTCCACTCTTCGAGTGTGCACTTTCAATCAGGGGCTCATAGTAACGCATTGAGGTCAGCAGATCCTTCGTTCCTTCTCCCGGTCGATGTCCCACATGGACCGTTTGTCCAGAGAAGGCCCACCCTCCAGGGAGTTTCATCCCCTGTAGTAGTTGCGAGGCAGCTTATACCAGACTAGACAACCATCAAATCCAACCCTGTCCCATTCCAGAGTAATGTGGTTGCACAGGTTAAATTGTTATAGCTAAACTGCAAAGAACCGGGTGCATTTTTGTAAACCTTTTTCCTCCAGCTTTCCTTCAGCATTTTGTAAAACAAAACCTTTTTCTTTCTCAACAACTCCTGGGAGGTCCCACCTCACCAAGGTTTTATTATAAAACATTTGGTAAAACTTTTCCGGGGTCTTCCCATCCTATAGCTTTGCTTCGGCTAAATCGGGGTCTCCAAAGGGGTATGGTGATATACACCATCTATTCTACTAGGGACAAGTAGGTGTCACCAAGGGGGTTGTACTTAGTAGTACCAAAGTTTAATAGTTTGGAGGAGCCGAACCACTACCATATATACATCATCATATAGCAAAACAATGCAGTTTTAATAAACAGTAGATAAAACATGCGCAAGTAAAATAGTAGGACAAGGCTTATGATCAAGAAGGTGGCTTGCCTGATGATCAGCAATATGGCAATATGTCCCTGGACTTCTTCTTTAGATAACCAAGAATACCAATACCAATAATAATAAGATCTCTTCTTCTCGGTGTCAATACAAGCGCAACTAGCGTCGTCATCAAGTATACATGCAAGCAAGCAAGACCACAATCAAACAAGGCATTCAAGCATCAATGCATACAACAAGCAATGAACAATACAAGTTTACAAATCAATAGGTCTTAGGGAGAATGGATTAATGAGATTGGCCTTGTCTGGGAAATATGGAAGAAAATCCCTTAGGATTTATAGTCTAGGAATTACCTAAGAGGGGTTTTGGACCAAGGACATATTCTGTATGATACCATTTTGTAAAAGTGATACCAACAGATAGGAGTTGATAAAATGAAACCAACAAAAGTGGTTTCACTATTTTTTATCAGTTTTCTTCAACTTTAATATGAATATCCTAGTGATAAAAGCTCTAGTTTTAGGAAATAATTCACCAGGAAAGTTCTGTACTTCCAAAAATTATTTCCTTGGATTATTAATTAGGGTTTGATGTACTGATTCATTTAGAGTCGGAATCATGTCCAAATATTTACCAGAAAGCCGTCAGGAAATTCCCAAAGGCAGTTCTGGAGGGTTTTTGTCCTTTTCACCAGATTTAATATACAATAGCTTTTGAGGTGATTCAAAAGACACATTACAGATATTTGGAATACCTTTCCATAGAAATTGGAATCAACCTTTTTGGATTTGCAGAGCTACTGTGATGTTTTTTCTAGTGATAAAACTATATACAGAGATAATTAATTCACCAAAACTGAACAGGGCTCAATAAAATTTGATCTCCTGGATTTTGGTGGACCATAGTGTACCTCATCACAAAGAGTTGCAACTAGGTCATTCCAACCTTTTGTTTGACCTAGAGAAATTCGTAAGTGATGCAATGGCTTGTTTTTGTTATTTTTATTGGGGTAAAACCAGGGTTCACCTTGACAGGGGATAAAGGCTAGATGGTATGCCTATGGATATACTTTCAAGGGAACTTGGTTTTATCCAATTTGGAGATGTGTAGCTCACTGAGGAGATTATTTAGTGTAAAAGATACTTTTTAGAAGATTAAATGCCAAAAAATAATAAAAATTATTCTTGGCAAGGTTCCAGTTCTACAAGTTGCAAAAATCATCAAGGAACCATCAGAAATTTGGGTCTGGACCAATTATTGTAATTTTAATTTTTATTTGGATTTAATCCTAGCAAGTAGTTTTCAGATCTGGAATAAATGTTTAAAAGAAAGGGGTAACCGGGCCGGGGTTTCTGGGGAGGCTAGGCCACACAGGGCAGATGCGGCCCACCTGAGACGGCGCCACGGGCGGGAGCTGGGTTTGAACTGCTGACGGGCAGGGCCCACTCATCAGCCACTAGGGGAGGGCGAAGAGGTATTGGCGGATCTCGATTGTTCGATTAAAACGAGATGGACGGCCTGAGGCCATCGTCTCCATGCGAGCTGGCGTGGCAGCACGGAAACCCTAGGCACTATGACGGCGGGTGCAGGGCTCACCTGGGGTGCACCTCAGGAGTCGACGAGGTAGGACGGACGCGGCGCATCCCGACGACTCTGGAGAGGGGCGGCAAGGCGGTGCCTGCTTCAGGAAGAGGTCTCGCATGACGGTGGCCGAGAGGGGGCTCGTCGGAGCTCGACGGCGCCATCAGACAAGTTGTTCCTGGGCAATAAAAAGGGGTGGGTTAGATAGACTAGACTGAGGCGAGTATAACAGGGTGGCATGCAGAGAAGGTGGGACAACGTAGAGGGAGCCTTGCTCAGATCTAGACCATGGCCGAAAAATGGTGGTTCTTCTTCTTGTGGCCAGAGGAGATGGAAGGAAGGGATGGCGAGCTCGGGGGAGGTGAGCTCTAGGGAAAGGAGTAAAATGAGGGGGCAGAGGCAAACTCGAGGGGTATTGGTTCATGGTGGATTTGGTCCAAAGAGAGAATGGGGAGGGGAGATTTCCTTCCATTGGGCAGCAGGGGTGGTGGAGAGGGGGTGGAGGTGTTATCTGGTGTCGTGCTTAGGGTAGAGGGGCAGTGGGGCTGCTGTCCTAAGATTATATTCCCAAGGTAGGCAATAATGTCTTGACCCTCTCTCTCTCCTTCCAAGTAATAATGATAGGTGAGGGGTGAACTACTGGGTTTTCGACCAGAAGTGAGATGGGTGCTAGAGAGAGGTGTTGGTCAAGCTTTTGATGATGGCTTGATCTTGATTTAACTCAATACTAGCTAGGTTTGCTAAATTGAGTAAATAGGTGATTGTGAAGGAAGCTCCAATTTTGCATAGGACAATGTGGGAAGATCATACTGGTGGATAGATGAGGTCAAGGTAGATATCGAGGAATTATTTGGGATTTTTCTGAGGGTCTTAAGTCCACTTAAAAACATTTATTCAAAAAGTATAGAAGTAGTTTCTAGAAGATCATTTGATAATATTACATAGGACAGGTGGGGATTTGGATGTGAGATGGTCCCAAATGTGAATACACACTTAGGGGAATTTTCCCAAGATTTATTGGAAGATAGAAGTATTTAAAACAATTATTATTCCATTTCTGCCATTTAAGAAAATAGGCAAAAAGAAATAATACAACTCATCAAAAATATTTATTTTTGAAGTGGGATGATAGGGTATTATATTTGGATCTCAATTGAGCCAAAATTTGGGGAAGTTTTTTGGCAAAAACCAAAGTTTCCTTTTGGGAAGAAGTTTTGGAGATTTGGTCTATTAAAGAGATTTAAATAGATTTGGGGCCATAATAATTATGGGTAATATTTGATAAATCTTGATGATAAAGGTATATGATGTAGACAAGGTGTAGCAAGCATTTTCAACCTTGGGATTGGAGAATCCAAGTTGATCTTGGTGAAAACTAGAGATTTAAGGATCTTGGGTAAAATTGTTTTCATGCCACCAAAACCTTGTTCGATCCTAGAGTTTAGATCTCCCCTTGGGGCATGGGGTAGATGTATGGATAGACCAAGTGATTTATATCAACATGGTATAGAGTTTTGAGCTTGATCTTGCTTGAGTTCACCAAGACATGCTTTCAAACTTTGAATAAAATAAGCCTACCAAAGCAGATTATCAACTAGCCTTCAAAACCTTGTGGGTTTAAGAAGCACAAAGATCCACTTGGAACAAGTGAAGTAGATATTGATATTGATATACCTATATGAGTATAACACAACCATGCAAAATAGTTGGTCCATAGAAGGTTGGATGGTGGTGTCAGCTTCTATCAAAGTAGGCATGTTGACTAGATTTGCAGCAAAAGTTATTTTCTTGCCTACAAAACCATCAAGAACAAGTGGGTTGGAGGATGATCTATCCAAGGTCAGGAGTGGGCCTTGGTAGTCCTTAGGATGGTTAACAAGATGGTTCAAGTGCATTACTAAAAATGCACAAGGGTTGAGAAAGGGAGACATCCAAAAAGGTGATGTTGAAACAGTTTCCAGACTTAGTCAAATTTGGCAGTTTTGATGATTTTGGTTAGAGGATGAGAGGGGATGTTTTTGATGGGTTTAAAGGTACCCAAGAATCATCAAGTGGATGATGTTGAAGTGTAGATTGAGTAGGAAGGATCCTTTCTTGATATTGATCTTCATTGACTTGGAAGCTTCTAGAAGGGATATCTTCAGAATTGATCTGGTTAAGGGTTTTAGATGATCACCTGGTGGATAGAGGTTAGATCCAGATTGTATTCTTGCGTAGGGTTCGGTGATTTTAAAGTATCTTTATCCTAGTGGATGAGCTCCTAGAGTAGCTCATACTACTTCTAAGCAATCAAGTCAAGCAGCAGATAAAGGCAACTCGTCTTACCAACAAATCAACTACTACTAGGGTTACCATCAAGCTTAGCTTGAGGTAAGGATGGGTAATTTTGAAAGGTTGGATTTTGAATAAGATGATATTCCTTGGTATCTCTACCAAGATTAGAATTCAAAAGCTTACAAAAAGGTTTTGGAGATCCTAGAGGTAAGAGTAGTTGAAGGTTCTGTCTTGGAAACATAAGGAGATTATATTATATATCTCTCCATATTTTTGTCAATAGAAGCTATTAGAATAGCTTTGGTTACAATAACATCTTGGCTTAGGTGTGGAAATGCCAGAACATTTGAGAATATGGAAATTAAGCCAAGACAGTTTTGGAAAGTAGCTTTTGTCAATTGGTGTTGAAGTAAGGAGTATATCTTCTAATACACAATCATAAGCATAAACATATTCAACAACAGGCAAACACTTCATCACTAAACAAGAAAAAAAGTTTTTGTTCCCCCTGATTCTTGCATTCTGGGCAACTAATCTGGGTTGCTGAATTTGGGAAGTTACATAACAGTTCTGGTAAGAAAAGTTCCGCGAAAATTCTGTCCAGTTATATTTTGCAGTTTTTTTCCAACAAGGAAATAAACGAAGCGAAAGAGGGACATAAGCGGAGCCTGGGTGGCTCACACCACCCTGTGGCGCAGGCTCACCCCTAGCCCCACCACTAGGTGGTGTGGCCATCCCAGACTCCATCTCCGACCCGTTTTCTCCCAGTACCTTCCTTTTGTTGTAAAACTTCATAATATATAATCCCTCGGATCCCCCGAGGTTCGTATATCGTGTTCTCATCGTGTTTACATTTCGATCTATTTCTGACAAGATGAATCTCAGTTTTGGAGCCACAATGTCCTCTTCTAGACCAGCCAAGGAAGTTTCCTCCGCGGACATCATCAACCCATACATGCGTGAGTTGAAGATGCATCCCAAAAAGTTGTTACTCGAAGATGGGAAGGTACAGATAGAAGACGTTCAATGCCCTAAAGGCGAAGGAAGTCTGGAGGACAGGATGGAAGCACTGGAGCAAGAAGTCTTTAGGTACAAGAAGATGGCGAAATGCGGAGTGGATATCATCCATAAGATTTGTTCTGAACTCATCGCCGAGCACCAAAAGGAGGTTGCTGAGCTTAAAGATGAAATTCTCTCACTCCATCGAACAACCAACCAACTGCAAGCACAGCTCTACGACATTCAAAATCAAAACTATGAGTACGAGCTTAGGTTTAAACGCATAAGTGTTCCTGCTAGTTTCAGGATGATGCAGACCAGGATGTCTTTTGTTGATGGGGAGCCTTTACCTTGGAAGTTGGACAATGATGAGAGAACACCACCACCACCGAAGGAGTAATTCGTCATTAGGTTTTGGCACCCCTTGGTTTGTTCCAAGCTTGGGGGAGTGCCGGGGTATCACATCACTATCTTCTATCTTTTTACCTTTTTAGTAGAGTCATATCATGAATACAGAAGTTATCATGTAGGATGGTTTGCATTGTGGAAGTGTCCCCTCTCTCATTAGATATGTATCCCTTGGTGTGAGTTGCCGTTATGGAATATTAATGAGAAGTTCTATCATTTACTCTTTTGCATATCTTATATTAGTTTTCAATTGCTATTATATGATTGATCGTGTTATTAGTATTGGTATCACTTTGGGATCATTGAGTTAATCTAGTTGGTTTTGGAAAATCTGGCTTAGTCAATAGCAACACTATTTTTGAGAATTGAAGAAAAGATAAAAGTACTCTAAAGAAATATAATTTCATCATCTTTCTTTCTTGATTTGCTTATAAGTTTAGTATTCTCTAGTTAAGATCTTTTGTGCTTCCAAGGAAGATTGCATGTTTGTTTTTATCACCTGTATGTTTGTTTGTTTCCTTCAACTCTTATACTTGCTACCTAGCCTTGTTAGCCAAAAACCTGTACTGAGAGGGAATTCTTCTCGTGCATCCAATCCTTAAACCAAAACCTATGCCATTTGTGTCCACCATACCTACCTATTAGCATTATTTCTATTTCAAGTAAATTCATGTTTTTATCTACCTTCCGAATTAAACTTGTTATGTGAAAATTAGTGATTAAAGCTCTCACGAACTTGATGGCACACTTTACTTTCTTGCATTTAATAATCTTGAACCATTGTGTCCATCTTTGTTGCGTATATGCTTCCGCTTTATAAGTTGAAGTTAGCAGAACCATGCTGTCATGGGGAATGCTTTCAACATTGCATTGGTACTTTGTACCTAGTTGATACCATGATTCTTTTGCTTATGGATCCCGACGGTGTGAAATAAAAGGGGAACTTGTAAGATCATGGAGTTTGTATGTGTGTTAGAGAAACGCCTGGGCCGCTAGCCTAAGCCATGCCTAATCATGGTGGAAACTTGCAGCATAACCATAATGAGCATTCTATCAAACATCCTCAATATAAACCTATGCAAATAGCAAATAAAAAGATTGTTGAGATGCTCATTGTCTGCTTGCCTTGTCATTTTGATTATGGGATAGCTCATGTATCATGTGCAAGGGGTACCCCGTTGGTGGTTCTCTATGATACATATGTATTTATAATGACAAGAGCTTACTTGTGACTGAAGTTGAGTAACACGAGGTTCGGTACTCGTAAGTAAGGGGCATGAGATTTCAATTTATAACTTGTCAAGCATATCCTCTTAGTTGTGTCACTTTAACCTTAATCACCTCAATATGCTTATGATAGGGGCAATGAGAGCTGAAAGCTAATAAGTATCATAATTATTGGAAGCTCTTTATGAAACTTGAAATCCCTGCTTCCCTTTGCAAAGGGCCTATCTTTTACTCTTTAGTTGAGTTAGTAAACCTATTCCCTTCTATCTCATCAAGTATTTTGAGTTGTTGTGTTTCATTCATTCATATGATGAGTTATTCAATCATGTTTCGTATGTTCCTTGTTTTGCATATTTGCTCTTATCTTAGTGTCTACTACTTTGAAAGCTATCATTGAAACCCAGTTATTTGTGAACTCCTGCAAATTGTCAACTATTCTTAGACCAACAGCTAAGTTTGCCATTACCAATTATGATTTACTTTATGCATCTTTATTGTGTTTCCTTTACTTATTGCAAGTTAAGTTATATAATAGTGAGTTGTCTTCTATTATGATTTATGTATTGATGAATGTGATGCTTCTTGTCCGTATTGTTTTATCGACTCTTCACTCCATAAACCCGAGGTCATGTTTATTGAGCTCAGTTTTCGTTTGGGGACAAGCGAAGTCTAAGCTTGGGGGAGTTGATACGTCCATTTTGCATCACTATTCTATATCATAATTTACTGTTATTCATTGATATATTTCATATTAAGAGATGATACTTATGTTATTTCATCTGTTTTTGCATGGTTGATGACTTTTGGAGCATGGACCACTGCAGTCAGGATTCTGATGGTAAAGGTGCTGTTTGGAGGCAAAATTTGCGAAGATCAGAAAATCTGGGAAATACATGGAAAATTCTATTTTTCCAGAAGACGAAGGTTACCATAAGAGGGAGTGGAGATGGGCCACTAGGGGCCCATACCACCCCCTGGCGCGGGCCACCCCAGGCTGCGCCACTAGGTGGTGTGGCCGCCTGCTCCACTCCTGGCTCTCCCCTTTGGCGTATATTATCCCCACGAAACCCTAAGACTCGGGGAGTGACCATAGAAAGATTCCGCCGCCTCTACGGGCGGAAAACACCGAGAGAGAAAGATCTCTCCGGCAGACAGAATTCCTTCCTGGAGAGGGCAGATCGTCTCCATCAACACCACCATCAAGATGGACTTCTTCGGGATCATCATCATAATCATCATCATCACCACCATCATCTCCATCACCACCTCCATACCGCTGTAACAATTGGGTTGAATCTTGCATAGTTCTTAGGGGAAACATTCCCGGTGTTGATTACTCCTTGTAGTTGATGCTATTGAGTGAACCATTGAATTATTGTTTATGTTCAGACTATTACATATCATTATATCATCTCTGATCTTGATCCATATGATGTCTTGTGAGTAGTTCGTTTTGTTCTTGAGGCATGGGAGAAGTCATGTTGTTAGTAGTGTAATTGTGTTGAGAAAGATTCAATAGTTTGATATTTAAGTTGTGTTGTAGTTATTCTAGTGGTGTCATGTGAACGTCGACTACATGACACTTCACCTATATGGGCCTAGGGGAATGCATTGTGTATTTGGCTACTAATCGTAGGGGTTACCGGAGTGACAGAAACCTGAACCCCCGTTAGGAAACCTTTGCACAAGGGACGTCAGGGTCTTAGAGTTTAAAGTTGTGGTTAGGTTTCTACCTTAATTACTTTCTTGTACTTGCGGATGCTTGCAAGGGGTATAATCACAAGTATGTATTAGTCCTAGGAAGGTCGGTACATTAGCACAGGTTCACCCACACAACACTTAGCAAACTAAAGAAGATTAATCAACTATATGAAGCGAAAGCACTTGACGATATTCCCGTGTGTCCTCGAGGACGTTTGGTCATCTTAAGTAATCCAACCGGCTTGTCCTTTGCTAAAGAAAGGATTGGGCCACTTGCTGCATTTATTCTTATTGTATTTTATTTACTCGTACTTTATTTACTTGCATTATCAAAAAACCCTAAAAATCTGTTTGTTAAGTATTTATAGAGAAGTCATGCTCCTAGCCACTCGCCAGCACCTTCTGCTCCTCGTTGGGTTCGACACTCTTATCGAAATTACTGCGATACACCCCCTATACTTGTGGGTCATCAATCACATATAACTTTGTTTGCATTCTCAGCCTTATTGTCCGCTAAATACTTGGGGCAGTTGCACTTCCAATCGCCAGTCCCTTTGCAATAATAGCACTCGGTATCAGACTTAGGGCCAGCTCAGGATTTCTTTTCAGGCGTAGCAACAGATTTGCGGCCCTTCTTTCCCTTCTATTTACCCTTCTTGTCTTTCTTGAAACCAGTGGTCTTATTGATCATCAACACTTGATGCTCTTTCTTGATCTCCACTTCTACAGTCTTAAGCATTGATAGAAGATCAGGGAGAGACTTCTTCATGCCCTGCATGTTATAGTTTATCATGAAGCTCTTCTAGCTAGGTGGTAGAGATTGGAGAACCTGATGTATGCCTAAGTCAATGGGAATTGTTATTCCCAAGTACACAAGCTTATCAGCGTACCCAGACATTTTGAGTACGTGCTCACTAACGGAGTTGTTCTCTACCATCATGCAGCGAAAGAACTTTTCATAAGCATCATAACTCTCTACGGTAGCATGAGTATCGAAAATCATTTTCAATTCACCCATGGTATCAAAGGCATTGCCATTTTCAAAATGCTTTGGAAGTTCTAGCTCTAGCCCATACAATATGCCGCAATGAACTAAATTGTGGTCCTCCTGACGAGTCAAATAGACATTTTTTCTTCGTCAGGGGCATTGATACTTTGCTAACGTATCCATAATTTTTGATGTTCCATGCTTAGTTTTATCTACTTTCTTATGTTTTGTTCCAACTTTGGAGTACATTTCATATGATTTCTTGGACTAACCTATTAACAAGAGCCATAGTGTCAGCTGCCTGTTTTCTACTGTTTTTGGTTCCAGAAAGTCAGAAAATGAATATTCTCGGAATTGGATGGGACAAAAGCCAAAGTTGATATTTTACCGGAAGACTCACGGAGCCAGAATACGAGACGGAGAGGGGCCACAGGGTGGCCACACCATCCCTAGGTGTGGGTCCCCCTGGCCGCGCCACCAGGTGGTGTGGGCCCCTTGGCCGCCCACCGACCTTGCCTCTTCGCCTATAAGATGCCTCCCGATGCAAAAACCCTAAAGAGTCTAGCCTCCAGCCACGAAAAGTTCCACAGCACTGCCGCCACCGAAGGGGAGATTCGGGGGATAGAAATTCTCTGTTCCGGCACCCTGCCGGGACGGGGAAGTGCCCCCGAAGCCATCTCCATCGATCTCCACCACCATCTCCATCTCAGTTGATGATTCCCAAGATGACGAGGGAGTAGTTCTTCCTCGAGGCTAAGGGTTCTACCGGTAGCTATGTGTTCATATCTCTCTCTATGCATGATCATATTGTGATCATGAGCTTTGTAATCAAGTAGATCTACCTTGCTACTCAAGTGCTTTATTAGATCTCTGCTCTCCCCATGTGTGTGAATGTGATAGCATGCACACCATGGTGGCACTTAGGCTAGAGATTACAAATACTTGTTATGAGTTATATTTGGAGTTGGATGTTTGTATGAAATTGTGGTGTTTGTTGGAACCATCTAGTGCTCAAGGTGACGGTGTGGGGTTATCTAGATGGGAAAGGCTTACTTTGAGGTGTGTTGTTATAGGCCTACCATGGATTAGAGTGTCCAATCGGAGAGTAGTTCAGAGTAGTATCATAAAGAGAAGATATTTATATGAGAGTGTTCACTAGTGAAAGTATGATCCCTAGGACTTGTGTCTAAGCATTGAAACACCGTTTGCAACTAGATATGTTACATATTTACTTGCTTCGATCTTTATTTTAGTTTGTCTTTAGTCTCTTCCACGCCATCAAGCTATTTTCTAGCACCGTTGTCTTTTATCCATACCACTTGTATTTCACTATCTCTTCGCCGAGCTAGTGCACCTATACACCTGACAAGTGTATTGGTTGTGTTGGGGACACAAGAGACTTCTTGTATCTTGATTGCAGGATTGCTTGAGAGGGAATACCTTTGACCACTTCCTCCCTGATTTCAATAAACCTTGGGTGATCCACTTAAGGGAAAACTTGCTGCTGTTCTACAAACCTCTACACTTGGAGGCCCAACAACTGTCTACAAGAATAGAAGTGCGTAGACATCAAGCTAATTTCTAGGGCCGTTGCCGGGGAGGTAAGGTAAAAGGTACTCACATCCTCCGGTGTGAGTGCTCGAAGTTATTTCCTTTAGATTTTGCAATTATATGTTTTTGTTTCTTTTTTTTTCACTAGTTAGGCTTAATGGAAAACAACAACAAAATTAGAGAGATTTATAGTATTTATCTTGAGTTAGGACATGAAGTGTTTGAAGACAAAATTAAAAAACCTATGGAACTTTATTTGCATGCTAATAGCAATGTTGTTAGTACGAATTCTTTGGACACCATTATTGCTAATGCTATGGAAAAGTCTAAGCTTGGGGAAGCTAGTTTTTATGAAAATGATATTTTTAGTCCCCCATCTTTAGAGGAGAAAATTTGCTTTGATGATCCTATACCTCCAACATATGATGACTACAATGATCAATATGATATTTTCAGTCCACCTACTATTGAGGAGAAAATTAATTATGATTAAAATATGCCTCCTGTATTTGATGATTATGGTGATGAGAGCTTTTTTGTTGAATTTGCTCCCACTATGATTAATAAGAATAACTATGCTTATGTGGAAAGTAATAATGATTATATGCATGTGGCTCATGATAAGAATGTTTTATTTGATAGTTATATTGTTAATTTTATTCATGATGCTACTGAAAGTTATTATGAGAGAGGGAAACATGGTTTTATGCATCTCAATAATATTAAGTTTCCCCTCTTTATGTTGAAAATTTTGAAGTTGCACTTGTTTTGCTTTCCTATGCTTGTTGCTTTGTGCTTTCATGACTTGTTTCTTTACAAGATTCCTATGCATAGGAAGTGGGTTAGACTTAAATTTTCTTTGAATTTGCTTCTTGATGCTCTCTTTTACTTCAATTTATATTTTTTATGTGAGCATCTTCTCAAACTATCATGCCTAACTTAAAGGCATTAAAAAAATGTACTTATTGGGAGATAACCCAAAAGTTTTAGATGAGTCTTGGAAGTTATTACCTCTGTAATAACCGCTCCTTATCCTTTTTATTTGCTTTTTGTGCCAAGAGTAACCTCTAATGAGAGAGAAGTAATGCTTGGGAAAGTTGCTGCCCCGAAACAGATTTTTATGCTTCACTGTAAAAGTTCGTCTAAAATCTCTGTACATCATTTTGAGGCGTCAATATTTGTGCTTATGCCCCAGGTTGTTATCTAACTTTCGTTAGTTCAACACTTTTTGATTTGCGCAATAGAAGGTCTTCTAAAAAATTCCTCTTTACCTGCTGGTCTGTTTTGACAGATTTCTGCCATTATTTGCATTTGCTTCTTGTTGGTTCCTTTTTGAGTTCTTTTGGGGAATTGAGCTTTTTAGGGAAGTGCTACAGTAGATTGTGTTTTATTGGAAGTTTTATTGGTGTTATAACTGAACCTAAAGACCTATTATCTTGAGTGCACTAATGTTGCTAATAAAGATTGTGTGAAGTTTTGTATGAAGGAAAATTTTTAGATGTATGGAAGGAATGATGTAATGAGATGAAAAATGGACTAAAGCTCAAGCTTGGGGATGCCACACGTGTCACCCCAAGAAATATCCAAGAAGTACAAGCATCAAATCTTGGGGATGCCCAAGGCATCCCCTTCTTCATCAATAAAAATCCCAGGTTCCTTCCAAACACTTCATTTTTATTGTTTCATGCATAGTTGTGGTGTTCTTGGAGCGTCTTCTTTTTCGTTTTCATTTTGGTTTTTACTTTGCTTGGTTTTCTTAGTTTTTAATAAATTGGTTGGACCCCCTCTTTCATACATTGGTTTTCAAATAGTTTGGTTTGGATTGGAAAAGAGTAGGAAAGTTCATGCTTAAGTGGTAAAGAGAGCTTGTTTTTGACTGTGGCCTATGCTTTGTCATGCCATGCTTGATATTGTTTTGGCTTTATGCTTAGTATTATTTGCTGTAGCATGACTTGTTATAAACAATTGATATTGCTTAATGTGCCTTGAAAGAATCATGCGTTGTTTTAACATATTAAAGCATAGTATTGTGGTATTCTCCTTTGATGCTTTATTTGGGTTGACTTGGCACATGCTCACACCATGTCATGACTATCCCAAGTCACCATAGCCTTGATGATCCGTTAGTTTTCAACTTGTGGTATCACTTTATGCTTTGATCAATGATGTTTTGTCACTTTGCATGATTATGGCCATTATTGCTCTCTTAGTTTGTCGCTCCCAGTCTTTTGCTAGCCTCCATAACCAAGTGTGAGTTCCACTCATGCATCCAACTCCTTAAACCAAGTTATTCCAAAGAGTCCACCATACCTACCTATTAGCATATGCTATTCCAAGTATATTCATGTTTTTATTTACCTTCCGAATTAAACTTGTTATGAGAAAACTAGTGATTAAATCTCTCACGAACTTGATGGCACACTTTACTTGTCTTGCCCTTCATAAACTTGGACCATTGTGTCGTCTATGATGTATATGCTTGCACTTATTTGTTGGGAATTAGCAGAACCATGCTTTCATCGGGAACGCTTTCTACATTGCACTTGTACTTTGTACCTAGTTGATATCATGCTCTTTTGTTTATGGATGTCGTCGGTGTGAAATGAAAGGGGACCTTGTAAGTCCATGGAGTTATGTATATGTGTTAGAGAAACGCCTGGGCCGCTGGTCTAATCCATGCTGACATGGTGGAAACCTTCAGCGTAACCATAATGAGTTGTCTATGAAGTATTCTTATTATAAAAAAAGAGTCAGATATTGAGAAAGAAAAGAAAAAGAGAAAAAAGAGATATATGAAAAGAGGAAAGAGAGAAAAAAGCACCATATTCCCATGGTAAATAAGAAGATTGCTGAGATGCTCGTTGTCTGCTTGCCTTGTCATTTTGATATGGGGATTCTTCTGTATCATCGGGCAAGGGGTACCCCGTTGGCGGTTCTCTATGATACACATGTACTTACGATGACAAGAACTTACCGGTGACTAAACTTGAGTAGCATGAGGAGCGTCCCTCGTATTCAAGGGACATGAGATTTCCAACTTATACTTCATCAAGCATATACTTCATACTTTGTTCACTTTAACCTTAATCACTTCAAGATGCTTATGATAGGGGCAATGAGAGCTAAAAGCTAATAAGTACCATAATTTTTGGAATCTCTTTATGAAACTTGAATCTTTGCTTCCTTCTATGAAGGCCTTTCTTTTACTTTTATGTTGAGTCTCTACCTTCTACCTTTATGCACCTACTTTGAGAGCATAGTGGCCATTCTTAGTTCTATGTGCATTGTCCCAAGACTTGTTGATTGATGCATAACTTGATATTGCTTGTTTAAACTATTTGTATCTAGTCACTCTTATGAACTTTGAAGGTGTCCTATGCATTTATATTTGCTACTCTATGAGGGACAAGCTGAATGCTACTATGCTATGTTTTCTTTATGTGAAACAAACAAACAAACGTCTTGCAAAGTATTGTTATTCATGAATCTTTTGTTTGTGCCTTTTCATGTTGCAACATAGTTTCTTTGTCTTATTGCTAGAACTTTGTCTTTCAAGTTATGATTAAAGTAGTATGATCCCGTCTATCAATGTTTTACAAATACTTTGATCAAGTTTATGATGGTGCATGTCACCTAAAAAATTATTCTTTCTTTTTATCACTTACCAACTCGAGGACGAGCAGGAGTTAAGATTGGGGATGTTGATACATTGCTAACGTATCCATAATTTTTGATGTTCCATGCTTAGTTTTATCTACTTTCTTATGTTTTGTTCCAACTTTGGAGTACTTTTCATATGATTTCTTGGACTAACCTATTAACAAGAGCCACAGTGCCAGCTGCCTGTTTTCTGCTGTTTTTGGTTCCAGAAAGTCAGAAAATGAATATTCTCGAAATTGGACGGGACAAAAGCCAAAGTTCATATTTTACCGGAAGACTCACGGAGCCAGAATACAAGACGGAGAGGCGCCACAGGGTGGCCACACCACCCCTAGGCGCGGGTCCCCCCGGCCGCGCCACCATGTGGTGTGGGCCCCCTGGCCGCCCACCGACCTTGCCTCTTCGCCTATAAGATGCCTCCCGATGCAAAAACCCTAAAGAGTCCAGCCTCCAGCCACAAAAAGTTCCACAGCGCCGTCGCCACTGAAGGGGAGATTCGGGGGACAGAAAGTCTCTGTTCCGGCACCCTACCGGGATGGAGAAGTGCCCCCGGAGCCATCTCCATCGATCTCCACCACCATCTCCATCGCCGTTGCTGATTCCCAAGATGATGAGGGAGTAGTTCTTCCTCGAGGCTAAGGGTTCTACCGGTAGCTATGTGTTCATCTCTCTCTATGCATGATCATATTGTGATCATGAGATTTGTAATCAAGTATATCTACCTTGCTACTCAAGTGCTTTATTAGATCTCTGCTCTCCCCATTTGTGTGAAAGTGATGGCGTGCACACCATGGTGGCACTTAGGCTAGAGATTACAAATACTTGTTATGAGTTATATTTGGAGTTGGATGTTTGTATGAAATTGTGGTGTTTGTTGGAACCATCTAGTGCTCAAGGTGACAGTGTGGGGTTATCTAGATGGGAAAGGCTTACTTTGAGGTGTGCTGTTATAGCCCTACCATGGATTAGCGTGTCCAACCGGAGAGTAGTTTCGAGTAGTATCATAAAGAGAAGATATTTATATGATAGTGTTCACTAGTGAAAGTATGATCCCTAGGCCTTGTGTCTAAGCATTGAAACACTATTTTCAACTAGATATGTTACATGCTTACTTTCTTCCATCTTTATTTCAGGTTGCCTTTAGTCTCTTCAATGCCATCAAGCTATTTTCTAGCACCGTTGTCTTTTATCCATACCACTTGTATTTCACTATCTCTTCGCCGAACTAGTGCCCCTATAAACCTGACAAGTGTATTGGGTGTGTTGGGGACACAAGAGACTTCTTGTATCTTGATTGCAGGATTTCTTGAGAGGGAATACCTTTGACCACTTCCTCCCTGAGTTCGATAAACCTTGGGTGATCCAC
This sequence comes from Avena eriantha, assembly GCA_910589775.1. NCBI lineage: Eukaryota > Viridiplantae > Streptophyta > Magnoliopsida > Poales > Poaceae > Avena > Avena eriantha. Next base: position 400,980 of record OU342745.1, on the reverse strand, counting down.
TTAAGGGGAAACTTGCTGCTAATCTACAAACCTCTAGACTTGGAGGCCCAACAACTGTCTAAAAGAATAGAAGTACGTAGACATCAGGCATCACGAGCTGGTGGGGGGCCTAGCAGCGCTTCTAGCACATATTGCTTTCATGCAGCAGTGAGGAGAATCCTTAGATTCAGGGCCCAATTGGTAAAGTTTCTACCATTCATCGCAAGTTTCTCTTTCTCCATGAACACATTGAAATTAAAAGCAGGTGCTGAAATCTACAATAGAATTTCTAAAGTTTATTTATACTAAGGTTATGATAGATTGAATTCAACTAATCCAAATTATGAATGAATTCCCACTCAAAAATAAAATCCCTCGTGTCTTTTTGGTGATTACATGAACCAAATCCACTACACCAAGTCCGATCATCATGTGAGTCGGTGTAGCTTCAAAGGCGAGCATCTATATGGGCATCATATCAACTATATGACTCATGATTAATCTTTTGGTCCATGTTTATGAGGCCATGTATGTACATGCTAGGCTTGCCAAGTACGAACCTTAGTACTTGCGTGTGTAAAACTGTCTTACACCCATTGTATGAAAGCGTAGAGTCAAAAACACCTGATCATCACATGATGTCTTGAAACGACGGACTTCCTTAATGGCGCATACTTAAGGAAGAACACATTTTATCTTGATATCTAAAGGAGGTATCATCTTATAATGCTACTAAATTGCCAAGCAAGCAATATAAGATGCAAATATCATATGCATAAAGTGAAATGATATGGTTCTTGCACTTGATCACTATCATGTGCATCGTGGTATGATCTTTATCATTCCTTTGTGTGTAAGGCCAAGGTCTATGGAACTTACACGTTAGGTATGCTATAATTTCCAAGAGTATCAACTATACTTCAAATTATATCATTACCATATCATGACACTAGCCAAGCAACAATCTAAACTAGAGGCTTCTAATTTATCAATTGCAAGTTTTACGTGGCTCAAGGATTTTGAAGATAGAACCGGTCTTACCTACGAACATGGAACCACAACGATGATAACCAAATTATTAGCAACTCTTTGTGAATCATATATTGACTATAGTAGGAGAGAGACACCCGCTAGCCACTTATGCAAAACTAGTTGCATGTCAAGCGTGGAACAGGTCTCATGTGCGAGGACATGTAAAGTTAGTCTGGGCGGCTTCATCCCACTATGCCACCAATATCCAAAATACATATAAGATGCAATAACATGATCATCATCACCCACATACTCTTATGTGTTCTACCCGTGCAAAGCATCTACGCATAGATTAGGCTCTAATACCACTGTTGAGTTTGCAGCATAGAAAACAAAAGAAATTCCTACGATGGGAAATACTAAGCACCAAGATTTATCTACCTAGATACAAGAAATGGGTGGATATACATCCATAGAGAACTTACCCTTGAAGACCGACAAAGTGTAACGAGATTGGACGCGTGGATGATGTAGTTGATCGCTTGCCGATCACAAGATCGAGAGGAAGTCCTAGCGCTACAAATTAGCAGCATATCAGTGATCTCACACACGTCCAGTCCACCAAACAACCTCCGCCTCCTCGCTCCAGCGATGTAGCGGAATCAGCAACTCCTTCTAGACGAAAACCCACCGGTAAGATGTATCTCGCTAATCCGAGACCATGGGGGAATAATTCTAGAGGGGGGAGAGATCCTTCACGAGGAGGTGTGCTTTGAGAGGAGTAGAGGGGGGCCTTTTATAGGGGATAGGGGGGCAGCCCCTCCCATGGCCGGCGGCCAAGGTGGTTCCCCCACCTCTTCCATCATTCATGTGGTGGATGCTCCACTCACATAAACATGTCTCTACTCATACTCCCACTCACATGCATTAAATTTCCACCAAATTTAATGCAACTCTTTTATTATTTTATTCAGAATTTTGTTAATTACTTTAATTAAAAAATATTCACATAACCCCCTGTAATATTTCAATATCATATGCAGAACCAATTTCAGTAATTTCGAAACAATTCCGGTGTCCATTGAAATAATTCCAGCTCTTTGCAATTCTTTTCTCTAGAACACATTTGCTCCAAATGGTGTCGGTATCCCTTAAGTGTGTCACCCTACGAAATAATGCAGACATGATCGAGACCCTTCTCCAATCAATAATCTGTAGCGGGACCTAGAGATCCATATTGACTCCCACACATTCAATAATGACTTATGTGATCGTGAGAAACTTTAATGCTGGTAACTAAATCTCTTTGTCATGCGATATATTACATGTCCGAGATTTGATCATCGGTATCTCCATACCTAGTTTGATCTCGCATGCACTCTTTTCTCGTCTCGTGATATAACATTCTAGTGATCACATCACTTGCTTGCAAGCTATCTCAATGTGATATCACCAAGAGGGCCTAGAGTTTATATATCCATCATCGGGATGGACAAATCCCACTCTTGATCCATGAGCCTCTACATAACACCTTCGGAGTATCTAAACCCACCTTTATAGTCACCCTGTTATGGTGTGACGTTTGATGTTATTAAGTTACTCTTCTAGTGTTAGTGATTGACATGATCTCATGGTCTAAGGACTATAATTAATTCATATGATGTTATAGCAATTTAAACACAATGACTTTGATCATATTGCTATACTTCAGATGAATGTTCATCACAGATTTCCACCAATGTTGTGACCTCATTATTAACAACATCCAATGTCCATGATTAGGAAACCTTGATCATTTTGTTAATCAACGAGCTAGTTTATAATAGAGGCATAACTAGGAACCTTATATTTGTTTATTAAACACACATGTATTAACGTTTCCAATCAATAAAATTATAGCATACAAAATAAATATCTATCATATACTTGGAATACGATAATAACAGCTTTATTATTGCCTCTTAGGGCATATTCCCTTCAGTTTTCAGCTAATACTTTTACTAAAGAAAGTAGGATTCAAGAATGTATTCTGCCAATTTGTAGAATCATATGACTTATTCACTTCTCATGTTAATGGAACAAGACATATCTACGAACTACAAACAAACGTGATGGACCTAAGTACAAGAAATAACTAAGAGTCATGAAATCCATATTCAGTTACACTTAAGATTGCAAAGTAAACCGCTACTTTATATTATTGAGTAAAGATGTTTACCTATTTTTCTCAAATAACTACGAATGTATAAGGGAGAAATGAAACTTAAAGGAAGACATAAAGTCAATTTGTCACAAAGTATGTTTTGAGAAATTCAATGAGACTAACTATGATGTGTAGCGATGCTTAAACTTTATTAGATTTACACTAGAAATTACTACAATTTGATAATTGGTAGTAGGTTGTCAAAATTGCGTGTTCTTCAATGACAAGATTGTAGAAAGGGTTGAAATTGGTACAACAGGCAGGTTTTGTGTAACCATATGGATGCTGGTCTCTCGTAACTAGAATTCTTGATTTGATAGATGATCAAAGAATTTTGGTATTTCCAAGATTATCAACAAGACCTCCCTTACATGAAATTGATTGGGAGCTAAATAGCTTGCCTAAGTCTTAATATGTAGGTGACATATTTTGAGTGGGAGCTAAATGAACATCCTGATCTCATATGTTGATGACATGTTTGGGTGGGAGCATGACAACATTCTTATATATATGTGGTAGACATATAATGAATATGTAATTGGTATTAATATTTATTTAAGTTAGTAAATATTCTATGGATGAAGTTTGAACAAAATATTAAACTTTGAAATCTATCAAGATAGATCGATAGGTTTAATGAACATCGTGTCAAAATGTTTCCTGGATTAAATTCTAAAGGAGTTCAGAATGTCTTATATGAGATTCTGAAGCTAAGAAAGAAGTTCTTACTTATATATCTAGATGGAGCATTGAGTTAATCACAGTATCACAACAATAGTTAAAAGTAAGAAATGAGATGGTTATCATCTCCTATGCATCTGTCATAGGTTCTTCCATATAACTATGGTGTATACTCGACGTAATGTGACCCCATGTTTTTTGTTAGAAGAACAAAGTTCTTAGTTGTAAGAACATGTTTTCAAAGTGATTCTAAGAACATCACTATACCATAGTTAAGTTTATCTGTATGTCGTTAGAAGCGTGGTTAGGCATCAAAGTTGCATATTATGCACGGTCAATTAAATCTACATAGATATATAAGTATGTGGCTACTTCAAAAGTGGCAAGTATAATTATTATGGCTTCGTAAGTTTGACTTATAACTGAGTGTGTTTCTAAGTATACATGACAACAGTGAAAGTCTACTTGACTAAACAACCGTCCTTGTAGACCCAAGGAAACAAAAGTCTCACTCTGTGGCCAAACATATACTTCGACATATTATGTGGTAATAGAATAATGTCAAATTAGGTGACATTAAAAGATTTGTAAAGAACATAAGGATTTGGTAATACAGATCAAATATAGGAAGGTTTCTCCATAAGCAAGCATGATCAATTAAAACATATGTGATATGGTTTTATGATTATATGAAACCAGATTATTTTTACTCTAGTCCAAGTGGGATACCGAATGAGATATGCCCTAGAGACAAATAATAAAGGGTGTTTATTATCATATCCTATTAGTTCATAATAGTTTTATACCATGCTATAATTGTGTCAATCTGAAACACTGATACACGTTTCATATGTAAACAAACCATAGTCCCTAGTAGCCTCTATTCAACTAGTTCATTGTGCAACTGATGATCAAGGTTTCCTTATCATGGAGCATTTTTTCCAATTGACAATGAAGTCATATCATTAGTGAATGATGTGATGGACATTACCCAACATAAGTATTACAACATGATCAGTTCACAAAGTTCATCGTTGCAATAATTAGAAGTGTAGTATCCTACTTCTTAGACCAGAGATAATATTTAATCACTATCACCCGAGGATGCTTAGATTGCATCAACCGTCACATCTTAACAGGGTGATCATAAAGGTGTATATTGGGTATTCTAGAGGGATATGTTGAGGCATATGCATCGAGTTTTGTTCTCCTGCATGACGGGAAGATACACTCGGCCTGCTCAGTGGGATTGCATTGATAATATTGTGCATCATGTGACTAGGTCATGGGGATGGAATGTCACGGGAACGAGTAAAGCGACACTTGTAGATAATGATATTGAACAAGGTATCATGATACCGTTGATCAGACCTCAGATAAGTTAGGTATCAAACTAACAAAGGGAATTGGACTCGGTGTTTATGGTTCAAACGATAATAACCATCATGGAATGCACATGGTCATTATGGACATCCCGGTCCCGCTAATGATCATTGATATAATAGGTGCCTCGATCATATATGTGATGTTCCTGAACTGTAGGGTAACACACTTAAGGACATGATGATGTTTGGAGATCATTTGGGTTACAACGGAATCATGGAAGGACGAGAGAAAGAATACCGGGAGTGTTCCGAGAGAGAACCGGAATTGTTCCGGGAGGATTCAAAGATGTTCAGAGTGAACTGAAAGGTGTTTCAGGTCAAAGGGAACTTAATAATATGTATTTTATATTAATTACTGGAATTAATATTAGATAAATATTTAAAAAGGCATCTTCCGTAATGGGCAAAATCCTCGGAGGAAAAAGTCCCAAGAGGCAAGCCGCCCCATGGGGAGCAGCCGCCGCCTAGGGCATGGCGCGGAGCGGGGGCCACCTGGCCACCCCCTATGGGCCACGCGCAGGGCCTACCTGGCCGGCCAGCCCTCCCATGGAGCGCCTCCTCCCCTCCCAATCCTTTAGTCCCACCCCGGTACTTGAGGAGAAAAGGTCTCCCCTTTTACCCTATATAAGGAGGGTCCTATGGGTGGAAATAAATACAACAATTAATATATTCTCTAAGGTAGTTTCGTTAGAGAATATCTCTCGCAACTATCAACCTAATTCATGGCTGCACGCGAGGGATTGCTTCACTACGGCATGCCATTGTGTTGCAGGCATTCCGTCCAGAAGATCTACTTCCGCACTCTCGGATGGATCAGCGAACTAGAGGTCGTCGTCATGCACCGAACGTGTGCAAAACTAGGAGGTCCTGCCACTTGTGGCACCTGGATTGTTGGGCGAAGAGCTTCATGACCTTGAGGTCGGCTACGAGTACGACTACATCATCCATGTTCCTCGCGGAATGTTAAACACTTCATGTCTACAAGGGTATGTTTCTAAAACTTCTCCATTACAGCATTTGTCCTATATAGATCCTAGCATATGGTGTTGCGCCAGTTAAAAATATTTGTGTTTTCTGCTGCGAACCCCTTCACCCATAACTTATCCCCTGTTAGTTAATCATGAATTAACATAGCATGCATATTTAAGACCTGGGACATGGTTTCTACCAATCATCGGTCGTCCCTCCTCCTATCAGCATGCAACGGTGACAACCTTATGCATCCCCAACATATGTGTGAACTCATATATTAGTACATAAGATCGTCATAGAAGATAACATATACTTGTATGCAACCAGTAATGACCTATTTCACAATTACCATAACAGATCACTACTCAGACATAGTCATAGAGATACAATGGATCATGGGAAAAAATAGATTGCATCACACATCATGTTTGCCAATATATTATAGTAGAGGGATGGAGATGATCATGTTGTAGATGTTGATGATTACCACGTTGGAGGGGGTGGAGGCAACCAGAGACGATTCTGGCAGCGGTTCCCCCACCAATCTCCGCTAGTGGTGGCATGCAGACTCTTTGTTTTGGTGTTTTAGATATCCTCCTCTGTTTGTTCTGGGATCATGTCGGGGACCCTTTTTATAGAAGGTTTTAGGTTAATATGAAGTGGATGGCGGTGGAATCAACGACATCCGAGCAACGAGGCCTGAATGAGGGTGACTCGCACGGACAGCATAGAGCCACGTGGATGGGTCTATTTCCTGGCCCAGAGCCCCCCCCCCCCTAGTGACCTCCTTGTGCTCCAGCTGCTTCCCTTCGTGAAAAAATACTCCTAGAAAAATCTCTAGGCCATTTTACTTTCTTTAGGTCCCTAAAATATAAAAATACACAACACAGGCTTTTCCTGTCCTATAGAGTTAGAACCAAAGGAGAGGGATTGTTTAGAAAATCCCCAAAATCAATATAAAACATGGATATAACATTCTATAAGATGTAAATACATGGGAATATGTGTCAATAAACTACAATGTTCATGTATGCATTTTACATGCATTGAGTGTTGAACAACATAATCATCAATATTTTCCTCATGGGTGTCTTCAACAATAGCATCATTATCAACAATTTTTTGCAAGTGCTCCACCAACATGCTAATTTTCTCCTCTCTAACAGCAACAAAAGAGGGATCTGATGGCAACATGTCATGATACATAACGGATTTATTGAAAATGACATTCCTACTCAACAAAACCTTTTTAGTTTCAAGATTCAATAATTTGTATGCTTTAACTCCTGAACCATTACCAAGAAATATGCACTTAACAACCCTTGGCTCAAGCTTTCCATTATCAACGTGAGCATATGAAGTGCAACCCAAAACTCTCAACTATGAATAATCAGTAGGCGAACCTGACCATACCTCAACGGGAGTTTTCTTCTCAAGTGGAATAGAAGGTGACCTATTGATGAGGTAACACACGGTGTTGCCTACTTCATCCCAAAAACATCTCTCATACCTGCATTGGACAACATACAACACGCCCTCGAGATGATGGTTCTATTTGTGTGCCTAGCCACACAATTTTGCCGAGGAGTATAAGGTATCGTGTGGTGCCTGATCATGCCATTTTTACTTCAAAACTCCTCAAACTCATTAGAATAGAATTTCATACATTGTCATTACATAGTACTTTTACCTTCCTTCTAGTTTGATTTTCTACCATAACTTTCCACTTCTTAAAAGCATCAAAGACATCAGATTTATGTTTCACAAAATAAGACCACACTTTTCTTAAGTAGTGATACATTGCAAATGTATCTATAATTTTTGATGTTCCATGCTTGGTTTTATCCACTTTCTTGTAATTTTTTCCAACTTTGGAGTACTTTTCATATGATTTCTTAGACTAACCTATTAACAAGAGCCACAGTGCTAGCTTCCTGTTTTCTGCTGTTTTTGGTTCCAGGAAAGTCAGAAAATGAATATTCTCGGAATTGGACGGGACAAAAGCCAAAGCGCCTATTTTTCTGGAAGTGATCAAGTGCCAGAATACGAGACGGAGAAGGGCCAGGGGCCGGCCACACCACCTAGCCGCGCGGCCAGGCTGGGCTCGCGCCAGGGGGTGATGTGGTGGCTCCCGGCACCCCCTCGGCCTCTCCTTCCGCCTATAAGTTACCCTCGGGACGAAAACCCTAGGTACCCGATCAAAAATCCACGAAAGAGTCTGTAGCCGCCGTCATCTCCATCCCTAGATCGGGAGGGATCTGAAGCTCTTCCCGGCACCCGGCCGGAGAGGGGAATTCACCCTGGAGGCCTTCTTCATCACCTTGAAAGCCTCTGGTGTGATGCGTGAGTAGTTCATCCTTGGACTATGGATCCATGTAGTAGCTAGATGGCTGGTTTCTCCTCCTTTGTGCTTTCATGTTTAGATCTTGTGAGCTCCGTTCATGATCAAGATCATCTATTTGTAATTCTTACATGTTGTGTTTGCGGGGATCCGATGGATATTGAGATGCTATTTCAGATTGATTATTGATTTTATCATGTCTTTGTTATTTGAGATCTTGCATGCTTTCCGTTGTTAGTAGCTATCTTGGCCAAGTAGATGCTAGCAACTCCAAGAGTTAGTATTTATGCTCGATAGTGGGATCATGCCTATGGTAATCTGGGGAAGTGACAGAAATCTCTAAGGTACTAGATGTACTGTTGCTACTAGGGAGAAACAACAATCCTTTGTTCATAGAACAATCGTATTGTTTACTTTACACGCAGTTCGTAAAGCAATAATCTGTTGCTTGCAACTTAATACTGGAGGGGGTTCGGATGATAACCTGAAGGTGGATTATTAGTCATAGATGCAGTTGGATGGCGGTCTATGTATTATGTTGTAATGCCCAATCAAGTCTCAAAGGAGTCAAGATGATTAGTATATGCATGTATTGCTTTCTCGGTGTTTGTCAATTGCCCCGCTATAATTTGTTCACCCAGCATGTTATCTATCTAAGGAGAGCCACCTCTAGTGAACTATGGATCCCGGTCTTTTTCTTTACATACAATCTACAACTGTTTACTGCTTTGTGTTTACTTTCTGCAAACTTTTACTTCTTTCCATTCGATACGTTTAATCCTTTGTTTTCCACAAAACACGGTGAGATTGACAACCTCATCGCAAGTTGGGGACAAAGTTATGTGGTTGTGTTGTGCAGGTCTCCACGTTGCTACTAGCACCGGTAGTGCGCCCTGCCAAAGCTCAGCTAGTAACACCTTTGAGGTGTTTCCTTGCTCCTACTAGTTCGATTAAAACTTGGTTTCATAACTGAGGAAAACTTGCTGCTGTGCTCATCATACCTCCTCTTGGGGTTCCCAACGAGCTCTACATCAACCACGAGCCATCAACACTTTTCTGGGCGCCGTGCATTGAGCCATCAAGTAGTCATGAATAATAGTAAGCATGTAATTAGAACCACCAATAGAAGTCTTACAGGAAGGTCCCCATACATCAGCACGAACATAATATAATATGTGTTTAGTGGTATGAACAGAAGCATTGAACTTAACTCTTTTATACTTACCAAAAGTGTAGTACTCACAGAACTCAAACTTAATCAATTTGCAACCATCAATAAGTTCTCTTTTCACGAATTTTGTCATGTCATGTTCACTCATATGCCCAAGATGCATATGCCACAGATTAGTTTTATCACAATCATTAGAAGTAATAGGTACTAGCAATACCAGGCAAAGTGCTACCTCTAAGAACATATAATTTAGCAGAGTTCATATCACATATCATGTGAATGAGAGAACCTTTTGGTACCTTCAGAAGTCTACGCCCATCGGCATACTTGTACCCATCAACATCGAGGGTACTAAGTGAGATGAAATTGCTGGCCATGCTTGGTTTATGTTTCAGCTCAGTCAAAGTGCGTGTCACACCATCATGTGTCCTGATCTTCACAGATCCATTGCCAACAATATGAGAAGGGTTGTCATTTTCCACACGCATAAAATCTCTAGTCTGCACAGACTCATATGAATTGAACCAATCTTCATTACAACAAATATGAAATGAATATTATGTATCAATTGTCTATTCATCATCACGAGAAACATAAGCATAAAAAACACTAGATATTCACCATCAAAACTCTCATTAGAAACAGCAGAAACCTTACCAGTACCATCAGACTTATCTTTTGATTGGTAAGTACCACTGATTTTCTCCTTTATTCTACAGCTTCCAACAATTATCAATAACATGATTAGTTTTCTTACAATACCTGCAGAACTTGTCCTTTCTCTTGGAATTTGAACGACATTTTCCATCCTTGCTCTTATCTCTGTTGCCATAGTTGTTATTCCTCTACTCGGTCCTACCATAAACATGCAAAGCTTTGGCCTTGGATGATGACCCATCTGCTTGCACCATAGTTTTCATATTTTCCCTTTGTTAGAGGGCCTCTTATACTGTGGCAAAGGTTAGTTCAACATGGCTTAATAAAATAGTATCACATAAATTTGCATAGGAACTAGGCAGCGAGCATAAGAGTAAAAGAGTTAGATACTCATCATCATATTTTACTTCCATAGACTACAAGTCAGAGACGATCTCTCTAAAAATGGATAAGTGATTCATTACTGATCCACCTTCTTGTAGCTTATGTAAGAACAACTTAATCTTCACATGCATCTTACTGGTTAGATCCTTTGATTCCAGTTTCAACCACAAGGCTGATGTAGATTTCTCCACCAACACTTCCTGCAAAATATTATTGGATAGATGAAGTTGAATCAAAGACAAAGCCTTACGGTCTTTTAGCTTTTCTTCATCGGACCACTCATTCACATCCTTTTTCCCAAACCCATCTAGCTCTTCATCCAGATCAAAAGTTTGGGCGAGAAATCACCTACATGTTCACTTGCCACAAGGAGAACCTTGTGGTGTAGTTCAGATGCAATAGATCAAACTTCAATGACGACATGTCGCAAACCCTAGATTGAAGCTTATCTCTAATACCACTTGTTATAAACACGACAAGCAAATAAAGATAGAATCATAGCATGGTACACACGAAATTACATGATTGGGGAGACACAATTTAACATGGAAAACCTCTCAAACAAAGAGAGTGAAAAGCCACGAGCACCAGCCAACGAAACTTCACTATAAGGAGAGTGTTTACACAACACCGGAGATTATCTCAGATCTGACTTATCCCAACAGGCGGCTTACAAGAATTCTATATAACAATGGAAACCTAGATATTCAATGATTCGTTCCTCAGGGGCTACGCACCCCCAAGGCATCCCTATTGGGCATGGTGTGGGCTAAATTCAGACTCTGCTTCATCCCAAGCCTACCCAATGATAAGTCTCGCTCCTCTCTTCATAAGTTAGCCTCCATAATGAATTTAGATCATACTTCAACAAATCCACTCCCAAGGCTTTATCCAGTAAAAGCATCCACACACACAGTCGAAGAAGCACAAGCCGCATGGAGGAATCAAGATGAGAAATGTGGTCGTGTGCCATTGCCTAGTTGTGGGAGTAGAAATGAAGACAAAGAGGACGATCTTGGTCGGGTATCTTACCATGCATATCACCTTGATGGGCTCGTCCTCGATGATGGGAGGGAGCATGAGTATGAACTCGATGAGGCATTCCTCCAGCCGGGTGGCGAAGTCCTTGGGTATGGAAAGAAGCACCTCGTATTTGTGGGACAAGGGATCGCAGACGGTGAGGTGGAAGTCGTGTAGGGGTTCGCGTATGAAAACAATAAAATTTTACCCTACGCCCCTAAACCCATAATGTTGCCAAGACCTATCTATTAGTAATGTAGTAATGGGAGGGGATTTTAGTGAACTTACCCTTGAAGACCGAAAAGCATTCTCAACACTCAGGAGAGCGTGGTTGATGTAGACGAGATGAAGACAACCTCAAGGTCGTGATGAAGTCCTTGCACTCTTGTGGCTCCAATGACTTGAGTGCCTCAAGTGTGACACCTCGCGGGGAGTTACATGCATCCGGTGCCTGACGATGACTCCCGCTTCCCCGATCTAGCAGCAGTTGCGGAAGTAGAGCTCCTGGATCCGAATCCCGCAGCACGACGGCACTCCATAGTGAAGATGTCTCTCGTTCGCGCAGTCCGAACTTGGGACCACGGTCATAGGGAGAGAGAAAGAATATCAATTGGAGGTCTCCCCAAAAGTGAGGAAACCTTTATTGAATATTGTGTGTGTTTATCTGGCCAAATACCCTCACTATATATAGGGGAGGGAAGCTACCTCCCTCAAAGTCTCTGGGTGGGACTAAAGGAGGGGGAGAGGGGGGCACCGCCGGCCAGCCCTAGTGGGCCCCGCATGGGGGGTGCTTGGCCCAGACGGCCACCCCCTTGCCCCTTCTCTCCTCTTGCCTTTCCCTCATGGGACCTTCTCCCTCTGGAATTGGCCCATTAAGCCTTTTGACCTTTTAATTGATTTTCTTTATTAAATAATTATGAATAAATGATTAAATCAATATTTAACATTCATTCTCATGTTATTCAATCTCCGTGGTTATGGAACATCTTCCACCTCCACTACGGACATCCTCCGGACTTATCGCCCTTCCGGTTTTCTCTCTTCTCTTCTTCGGTGATTCTACTGATCCTGTAAACACTCTCTAAGCATCATCAAGCCCTTAAGCGTGATACCCCATGGTTCAGGAACACTCCAGACATGGTCAGGACACTCCTGGACCAATGGTCGATAGAGGGACCTGAATGGCCATGTGACCCCTGTGAATTCCACAAAGATCTTTCGTCGTTTGAACCGGGACAGTAGTGTCTTATTCCTTTTGTCTCTTGATACTTGCATTGCTCGAGATCTTATCAATGACATCACCATGTCGTGTTCAATCTTGTTACTGAACAATTCCACTTGACTCGTTCTAACAAGTGATATCCCTGTGATCAAATCACACGCTGCGTAGCTATTGGATATAACTTCTCCGAGTGGGCCCTTGAGTATCTTTCTGTCACACGGATGGACAAATCCCGCTCTTGACATATATTGCCTCTATGGTTCCTTCGAATACCTGAACACACCTTTTTATGATCATTGTATTACCAAGTGATGTTTGATGATATCTAAGTACTCTCGGGAGACAGTGATTGATATAGCCTCATGGTCTAAGGAATAGTCTACGAGGGTCTATTCTAATCATCGTAACTTGAACTTCGTGACATGACTGGGTCATGATGTTTTGGTTGGGTATTGGTTCATCATATCATTCTTAGAATGAGTTGACTCCATTTCCAACTGGCATAAATGCCACATCATTAGGAAACCTTGATCATCGCTTAACCAAAGAACCAATAACTAGAGTTTCACCGGGAACCCCTGATTGTTTATATATCACACGTGTATTGACGTTTCCTTTCAATACAGTTATAGCATGATATAAAACTTAATCATAAAATTTATGAAATATGATAATAATCCTTATTATTATTTGTCTCTAGGGCATATTTCCAATAGTCTCCCACTTGCACTAGAGTACAAATAAACTAGCTGCATTTGTTCTTAATTATTGGCACCATATATCCCGGTACCCTAAACATGCTTTCTCATGGAAGAGGTTGAGTCTTGGTCATGTACCTTACAGTCCCAAATCCTTTGCAACTTACTAATGTCACCTTGATTGACATTAATACTTTATCAGCACATGATAACATCTTTGTGTATGCATCGTCGCTATGGTAGCAGAACGAGGCCAGATTCTAGGAGCCTATAGTAACTTTAGATCAAACTCGAGGGCTTTCTCATGGGCACTGTGCCCTGGGACACATCATTCTACGTTAAAAGCGAACTAGCCCCGCCATAACATTATACAACACTTTAGATGGTACCCTTATCTATTATTATAAATGTAATTATTGAAACACGAGTGCACTCTGTGCAACTTTCAATGTTTTTCTTCACCTTGCTTCCTACTTGACTTTAGTTGGTATTATAGGAGTTTCCAACATATTCCCTTATAACATAACACTTTATGCTTTAAGATATGTCATCCTTTATGGATTTGGAAAAACATGTCTACAGTTCTCTATTAGACACTACAGACAAACTTAGCTCAATGTTCCATGATTCAAACTTAATCACTTTTCAAACATTCCTTATTGGATCATATATTATGTTAAGTTATCATCTTGGTTTTCTAAGATAGAACCTATGTCTCAACATAGTGGATGATGATCATCCTTTTATTTCTTTTAACCATTGATGTTAAACTTAATACTATTCCTAACTTGAGTTATTAAGGACTAGTTCCTTAACCAACTCCTATTCCAAAACTCTTTTCAGAATCCCTTAAGGAATACTACATAATAACATAATAAACTTATTATCAACTTCTACTCCTTATAAATCATTATTTATCGGTACTTGCGCTTTTATTCTTAATGAGTCATGTACACACTTAAGAATCACTCCTCTAAGCTCCCACTCAAAATATGTTCCCAACATATTTGGGTATGAGTCACTACTCTTACTCAACATATGTTCCTACATATTTGAATCTGAGACTTATTTTGCTCCCACACAAAAAATATGTCATTCACATATTGTTTTAGGAAGACTTTCATAGCTCCCACTCAATTTCATGCAAATTGCATATCCATTCACTATTTTGAATGATTTCAAAATCCTTTGATCAAATATCAAACTTGGAGATTCACTATGAGATACTAGTACTTTACTAGTTTTGAATCCACCAGACATTCAGCACACTTGAATCAAATTCATTTGAATTTGTCCAATACTTGACAAATTGTGCCTTTGTCATTCACCCCCTTTTCACTATGGCTTTGTAGTCATTTGGGAAAATTCAAGTAACCCGTTTACTTGTAAGATTCAGCAACGAATTACTTTCTAATCTCAAGTGAATTTTTCTTTGGGATTTCTCATATATTTAGCTTACCATTATTTCCTTAGTAGTTCGTAGGTATGTCATATTCCGGTAATCATGACAAATTATTCACAAATGTCTCCATACAAGATATGGGCTACATTTTGAATCCTACTTCATGTAGTGAAAACACCGTGGGGAAAAACACAATGATCACTATCATTGATTCTTTCCTTTGTGAAGAGAATCGTTCAGGAACACTTTTCATTGCACTTTTCAACACTCTGATGCAGGGTTTTGAATCCTCATCATGTTTTTCACTATCTTCCATTTGCTCCATAATTGAGAAATATCACTGAATGTGAACTTTCTCGAGAATGCACCAAAATCCAAGCAATACAAGTTTTCCTTTCCTTTTGGTTCTAGCTATAGCTATCGTATTCACAATTTCAAATGAATACTCTACAAGGACTTATTCTCTATTGTTTTGGTTATATCAAATAACCCCAAAACTTTTACGACGATCCATACTAGATACGGAGCCAATCTCACGAATCCATATGGTTCACTATATGTTCTAATTGAGTGCTAACTATTTCTAACTAATGGTCTCTACATCCACACTACAATGATTTATTTGGCGCCATCTATTCACCCACTTTGATATCTAATATCACATTGTGATGCTTTGCATTTTGACATTTCAAATGCATTGCATTCCACAATTTCTTTTATGCCAACCTTATAAAGTTGAATTTCATTACTATTGATCAAATCGTAGTAATTAGATTCTCATTTATCTTTAATACCCTTTGTTGATGAAATAATTTGATCATATCAAATAGTTTCATATTCGTGTTTCCTTTGGTAAACTACTTTACACATTTAAACAATCATATAATGATAATCACCATTTTGTTAAACTACAATACATCAAATTTGTATTCTCTTTAACAATTCATCAAACACATTGTATTCAAGTAATACACGGTGTTCAAGTTATTTTGTTGAACTTAGGCATGATTCATATGTGACAAGAATACAAGTGTCTTTCACATATTATCAATATAACTTTGAATTTAAACAATAGTTTCATATCATTAAGTTGGGTAATTTCAAGGCATTTCAATATTTTACAAATGTCCATGTATTATCAATTAGTTTCAAAACAAGCATATTTCACACGTAATCGAACAAGATATGAACAAAAAAGAAATCACTCATAAAAGTAAAACAACTGTTTGTTACAAACTCATATGAATAACCGTCTCAAAAACTGTGAGACACACTAAAGAAGTTCACAATCTATCGATTACAATAACTATCCAAAAACCATAAACTAAGTGATAAATGTCGAGGGAGAGTGTCGTTGGCCATCATCATCATGCTCGCCATCAACACGCAACATCACCTCCTCTCCAGCAAGCACCTCTCATGCAAAAGGACCTGTTTTCAGCAAAACAGAACAAGTACCAAATATACTTAACACTACAAATGTGTTTGCAAGATTATAACATTTATAAGATTGTATATCAAATATATACCTTTTTCATCGATGACCTCACCGACAACGGGTTCAACCATCACATTCCTGAGATGTGATATAAATTTGTGGAAATCCTATGTTTTCGCGTCGCCTATCATAATGCAGGTCCTAACATGTGCTTGGTAGCTTGGTGGCAGTGACCGCAGCACAACACCATTTGCAAAAGATCTTGTCATCCAGCTATCCAGGAAGTATGTCGGCCTCATGTACGCATCATGCATGTGCTCCAAGTGGTCGTCAAGTGAAGAGTTCTCCTCCATCTTAATGGAGAGGAAGTCTCCCATGAGCTCATGCTCCCATATGCATGCTGGTTCCATGAAATGTGTCCTAAGCTGTACCATTGTCGCACGAGGGTCAAGATTACCCATGACTAGCCATAGCTCATCCACCATTCCGTAGCACATTGTAACTGATATGAAGGTGGACATCTCACGATGATAATAGTGGTCCTCCCGCTGTTCTGGGCTCATAGAAATAGGGATGATCCAAATCTATCTCGTTGAGCATATAGTTGACCATGTTATTCTTGCTAAGGAGAACGTGGAGACGCTCAACCCATATAGAGAAGTTTGATCCGTCTAGCCTGCGCTTCTCTCCTTCTAACCAATCATCAACAGGAAAGGTAGCATCGGGGAGAACCGGTTTCTACATTTATAATTGCAAAAAGAAAATTAGACTAAGTTTATAATTAAATGATTTAATAATAACTCCACTAAGAAACACATATCCCCTGAAGGGTTCTAGTGATAACACGACCCTTTTTCCCCACATCTCCCTCGATCATCACGGCCATCAATGTGGGTTCTAGGGTGGACGCTAAACGTCGGTCACATCATTCATGCGACTCATGCTCGATCTTTTGACCATCCATGTTCCAAGGCCATGTCTGTTACATGCTAGGCTCGCCAACTCAACCTTAGTGTATTCGCTATGCAACATGGCTTACACCCACTAATGCAAACGTAGATATGTCTAACACCCGATCATCACGGCCTGCCTTCTTCGAAGAACTTTCTTGGTGTGCACACTAAGGGGGAACACAATCATTGGTAATTTTTAACAGGGATCATCTTATTAGGCTACCGTCGAGTATCTAATACTAGCACACAATAAGATATACAAACAATAACATGGAATGTAAATGCGATGTGATATGGTCCTTCATGTCGTGATCTCCATCTGGCGTCACCGTATTCCGGCGCCAGGGTTAGACACTAGGGTACCAGTGTCTTTCTAGCGTGGTAGTCCGTCACCTCCGTGGCTATCTACTACTACTTCATAACATAAGGTAATCACTTTACCTTTGCCACAACCATATCACAAAGCAACTCCCCCTACAAAACAAAGTTAGACGCCTCTACTTTGTCTATGCATGTTTTACGTGGGTAAATGGGCTTTCGCACAAGAACCGTTTTTACCAATGAACTTTCACCACAACGCTGATCAAGTAGTTGTGTATACTATACCCCTTTCGGGGTCCTCCATTGCAAATGACATACCAACTAATGCGAGAGAGACAGACACCCCCCAAAGCCACTTTATACGGTACAAGCCATATGTCAAGCATGGACCAATCTCGTGAATGAACGCGTAAAGTCGGTTGGGGGCCGCTTCATCAAGCATTACTGCGGCATACACAAGTACATGTGGGAGGGTAACAACTAAAAGATCAACACCCACACGCTACATCTAGTGTGTTCTACCCGTACTAGCATTACTACGCATAGATCTAGCTCAGATACCACTGTAGGAGTTCGCGTATGAAAACAATAAAATTTTACCATATGCCCCTGAACCCCTGATGTTGCCAGGACCTATCTATTAGTAATGCGTAACAGGAGGGGATTTTCGCGAACTTACCCTTGAAGACCGAAAAGCATTGTCAATGCTCAGGAGAGCGTGGTTGATGTAGACGAGCCGAAGCCGACCTCAAGGTCGTGATGAAGTCCTTGCGATCATGTGGCTCCAATGACTTCAATGCCTCAAGTGTGACACCTTGCAGGGAGTTACATGCATCTGGTGCCTGACAATGACTCCCACTTCCTCGATCCAGCAGCAGTTGTGGAAGTAGAGCTCCTAGATCCAAATCCCGCAGCGCGACGGTGCTATGCAGTGAGGGGCTTTTCGCGAACTTACCCTTGAAGACCGAAAAGCGTTGTCAACGTCCAGGAGAGCATGGTTGATGTAGACGAGCCGAAGCCGACCTCAAGGTCGTGATGAAGTCCTTGCGCTCATGTGGCTCCAATGACTTGAGTGCCTCAAGTGTGACACCTCGCGGGGAGTTACATGCATCTAGTGCCTGACAATGACTCCCATTTCCCCAATCTAGCAGCAGTTGTGGAAGTAGAGCTCCTAGATCCAAATCCCGCGATGGTGCTCCGTGGTGAAGATATCTCTCGTTCGCGCTGTCCGAACTTGGGACCACGGTCACGGGGGGAGAG
Organism: Avena eriantha; assembly: GCA_910589775.1. Lineage (NCBI taxonomy): Eukaryota > Viridiplantae > Streptophyta > Magnoliopsida > Poales > Poaceae > Avena > Avena eriantha. The sequence goes on along the minus strand of OU342745.1, from coordinate 381,921 downwards.
AGAGAGAGAGAGAGAGAGAGAGAGAGAGAGTATCAATTGGAGGTCTCTCCAAAAGTGAGGAAACATTTATTGAATAGTATGTGTGTTTATCGGGCCAAATACCCCCACTATATATAGGGGGAGGGGAGGTACTACCTCCCTCAAAGTCCCGGGGTGGGACTAAAGGAGGGGAAGAGGGGGTGCCGCTAGCCAGCCCTATAGGGCCCCGCGTGGGGGGGGGGGCTTGGCCTAGCCGGCCACCCCCTTGCCCCTTCTCTCCTCTTGCCTTTCCCTCATGGGCCCTTCTCCCTCGGGAATTGGCCCATTAAGCCTTTTGACCTTTTAATTGATTTTCTCTTTATTAAATAATTATGAGTAAATGATTAAGTCAATATTTAACATTCATTCACATATTATTCAATCTCCGTGGTTATGGAACACCTTCCACCTCCACTCCAGACATCCTCTGGACTTACCGAAACCCTTCTGGTTTTCTCTCTTCTCTTCTTCGGTGATTCTACCGATCATGTAAACGCTCTCTAAGCATCATCAAGCCCTTAAGCGTGATACCCCATGGTTCAGAAACACTCCATACATGGTCAGGACACTCCCGGACCAATGATCGAAAGAGGGACCTGGATGGCCATGTGACCCATGTGCATTCCACGAAGATCTTTTGTCATTTGAACCAGGACAGTCATGTCTTATTCCTTTTGTCTCTCGATACTTGCATTGCCTGAGATATGATCAATGACATCACCATGTCGTGTTCAAATCTCGTTACTGAACAATGCCACTTGACTCATTCCGACAAGTGATATCCCTATGATCAAATCACACGCTACGTAGCTATTGGATATAACTTATCCAAGTGGGCCCTTGAGTATCTTTCCGTCATGCGGATGAACAAATCCCGCTCTTGACATATATTGCCTCTATGGTTCCTCCAAATACCTGAACACACCTTTATGATCACTGTATTACCAAGTGACGTTTGATGCTATCTAAGTACTCTCGGGAGATAGTGATTGATATAGCCTCACGGTCTAAGAAATAGTCTACGAGGGTCTATTCTAATCATCGTAACTTTAACTTCGTGACATGATCGGGTCACGATGTTTAGATTGGGTATTGGTTCATCATCTCATTCTCATAATGAGTTGACTCCATTTCCAACTGGCATAAATGCCACATGATTAGGATACCTTGATCATCTGTTGACCAATGAACCAGTGACTAGAGTTCACCAGGAACCCCTAGTTGTTTATATATCACACGTGTATTGGCATTTCCTTTCAATATAGTTATAGCATGATATAAAACTTAATCATAAACTTTATGAAATATGATAATAATCCTTATTATTATTTGCCTCTAGGTCATATTTCCAACAAGTTGGCGGTGTTGTAGCGCCCCCTTTTGGTCCACGTGGTACAGGCGCCGATGTTGTGGTTAGTGAGATCATTGTAGTCTAGGAGGACGCTCACATCGAAGTCGTCCTCTGGATTTTCCAACATCTTGACGCGGTGAAGGTGGAGGGAGACCCAGTCGAGGAGGATGTGGGAGGAGAATATCATTTTGCGGCCGAAAATTGGAGCGCCCAGGCAACATGGTACCCAAGTTCCCTGAAATCAGCCGGGATGACTACAGTTGGTGTGCCAAATACTCAGAGGGTCTTTTTCGACACGAATTCAACTTTACATTTCAATACAAAAAATTAGGCTAACGGTCGTTAAGTTGGGACCCCCTGTCAGTTCTCGTCGTTATGTCGCTCCCGTCGCTTAGGCAGGGTGGCTGTCACGTAGGCTTGCAGCGTAGACACAGTGGATAGGACAACACCCCCTTCCCAGTGTATTGATGTGACAAAACAGGGCATATGTATCGGCATTATAATTATTTTTTGTTTACTCAGAAGCTGGAACGGACACCGCCACGCGTCTCTCCTTGGACTTCCATCCCCGTCGTTAACCACTACCTTAAAAGCGCATTCACGGTTCCATCATTCCCCTGCCTCGCAGAAACCACTCTTCTTCTTCTTGTCATTTGTCTTCTTCCTGTCTTCTCCTTGCCGCCATGGAAGGTCGTCGCACTCTAGAGACAAGCTTCACTACCCATGACAATAAGAAGATAGACGTTGTCTACACCAACGAGGAGGACACACTGGTGAGTATCCTGAGGATGTACGAGGGTTGGCTTGAGAAAGACGAGGACAAGTTTGTGGGATTGGACCTCGAGTACACCCCGGAGCACCGATATGAAGGGAGTGAAGTCGCCATCGTTCAACTGGCCATGAGGAAACACGTCATCGTCTACCACCACACCCGGTTTGTAGATCTGCTCTCTGTAGCTAACCGCTTTTAGGGTTTTCTCCTCTTGTTATTTATCCATTTGCTCATCTTGCAACTACTGGATTTTGTTTAGGACCAAATAAATTATGACAAGACAATGTTGAGAGTCTTGATCTTGCATTTACTAAACTTTTCAAAATTATATTCAGATGATGATCTTGCATTGACAAAATATTTGTAGTTACAAATTTTGGTGATGACAAACTACATACTTTCAGGACTGATAGGAAATGTCCGGCGCTACGCCAGTTCCTTATAGAAAAGGGAATTGTTTTCTGCACTGTCGACAATACAACTGATTTTTCGAAATTTTATCACGAGGGAATTATAATTCCTGTGCACAACTGGATCGATATTCAGTGTCTTGTCAAGATCCTAGGGGGCTCGAGGAAGGATGGAATGGCATCACTCGCAACTAGAATCCTCGATGAGTCGTACGACAGAATGAAGGCAGATTTCCCTACGGATAGGCATGATTTCTGGGACGAGTGGCCGTTGTCTGGTATAAACCAAAAGTATGCAGCCATAGATGCTTACGTGACCTACCAGCTGTACAAGAAGATCCATTTTTTGCTACGTTACCTCGTGTTTTTCCCTATTTGCAAGAGGGAAGACGAGCTTAGGGGAGCCCTTTGTAGAAAATGCAGAATAGCTGAGTTTGAAGCTGCATATGCAAAGGAAATGGCTGCATCTGAAGCAGCTGAAAGAGAGCTTGCAGCTGAAGCAGAAGCAGCTGACAGAGAGGCTGCAGCTAAAGCAGCAAACAGAGAGGCTCCATCTTCTAGCGGCAACAATCAGGCATGTGATGCACCGCTAATTGTGCCGTGGGATGCTGAAGATAGGGAAGCCAAGTCAGATCCCAGGTGGGACAAACTTGCATTTTGTGAGCTGTGGAGGGCCAATAATGTAAGATCCACCTGGAATGATTGCAGTTGGTCGCCTAGGAACAGTGGAAAGCGCCTCAAGTGGGCTGATGAAAAGTGAATTAAATTTTACTTCTTAGTGTTATGTTTCTATTTTGTGGAAGTCAGTTATCTTATCAAGATGTCTAGCGCCTCAAGTGAGAGTAGTAAAATAAATTTAACCCTCTTTGTGTTATGTTTATGTATGTATCTTGTAGCTTGTCAAGATGGTAACTCGTTAACTGGCAGTTTGAAAGAGTACCCTTTTCCTCTCTCGCTAAACAGATATGTTTCATTTTGCCCAAATTGGTAGCAAATCTAGAGAAGATTCTCTCTTCGATAATTTGTTCCCTTTTGGACCTCTTTTTTCCTCCGATCAGGTAGCAAATCTAGAGCAGCAAATCACACCAAGCAGAATACATTTATTCATGAAACAAAACAAAACAAATGTAGATATAGTTGTGCGCAGCTAAATAGGATATAGCGATAGAAAGTAGGTTGCTTAATGAGGTTCGATGCATTCAGCCAAAAATAGGATATAGCTAGATAGAAGCTGCTTAGCAGCAACAGCCGCAGCAGCTGAAGGCACATTCAAGGCCTTCAAGCGCCTGCGCCTCCGCCTCCGCCACCTCCCTCCGGTGCTTCCTCCACTTCTTGCTGCCTAGTCCCTTGATCTTGCGGGCCTTAGGCCTGATTGGAGGCATGCGACCTTCTTTGATGGCCACCCGCTGGAGGTTTCGGAGGTGAATGCCGAGAGCACGGTGTTCAGCGATGTAGGCGTTGATGTTCATGGTCTCGCGCTCGCCGCCTTTGTGGATGCCAGAGCCCGGGGCCTCTGCATGCTTCAGTAAGGAGTTGAAGTCGGTGCCGATGAGACTCACCCAGCAGAAGGGGCAGTTGTAGTCACGGCCCCTGAAGAAGGCGTCGTACTAGCCAGCCCGCAGCCTCCTCAGCACCTGACGAGTCTTGGTGTGCATGGACTCGTCATCGTTGCAGACGTCGCTGCCGGAAACCTGTTGGAAGAAAAGGAAAATGGGGGAGTAGATGATGTAAGAAGATCGAGCAATCGAAATGCGAACAAGCGAATCCTAATAAACCAAGATCTAGCATCCAACGATGGGAACGGTAGAAGAACCAGGGGAGGGGAGCAAACCCTAGTTACCTCCGACCATGGGTTGTCGATGCCGGTGTCGTAGGGGTTCAGCGGAGCAATGTACTTATCTAGATCGTAGGTGCCCAAAAAGTTCTTGAACTGCTTGTGACCGGCGGGGGCCTCGACTGGGGCCTGGACAGGGACGGTGGCTGCTTTCAACGTGTCGAGGGGGACCAGCGAGGAGACGGGGGCCTCCTCGCTGGTGGCCTCGGAGGCGACGATGGCCACCTTATCCTCCTCGTCCATCGTCGGCGCAGATGGGGTATTCTCGGGAGTTTGCGGATGCTGATGGGATAGTGGAGAGGGTTGTCTGGGGAGAGTGAGCGAGAGTGGGAGTGGGTGTGTGGATAGGGGATCTATAGTTAAGGTGGATGGAAGCAAGGCACGTTTTGTTGCACCACCGTGCAACGCACCGCACAGTCTACTGCACCGTGCACCGCGACACACGCACGGTACGTCACGTTTTTTCGGGCCATGCATGGCAGTTCTGTATTGAGCCGCATGCAAAGGGCACACACACAATTTCTATGCACGAAGTTTGACATGGCCCTAAAATTGGTGATAGTTAAAAGTGGAAATGTAGAGGGGAAGGTAGGTGGCTGTACGGCGAGATTTGTGGGGTTGTGATAGATCGGGTAAAGGGATGTGTTGATGGCTGCGAGTGACTCGATGAAGCGGAGACGTTAGGTCTCGTCGAGCTCAACTCTTCGGCCTCTGGCTAGCGCGTGCAAGCTTCTTACAGTGGGGCCCAGTTGGAAGTGAGATTGAGAGCCGCTGCGTAGAAAATGGGATGTGTCTTATTAAAATCAAGTGGCAATAAATTGCAATTGTCCATCGACGACCGTGCACTCGATGACGCATGTGTTGTGGTGTAGTAGTAGCAGTAGTAGGCTTTTCATACTTGATTAAACATGACATGACCGCTCGATGACTTTTTCCATTGACGGCATCGTGTTCCTTCTTGTAGAAGTCTCGCTGAGCGAGACGTCCGTGCTGTCTCACGCTATACTGTGAAGGGCATGACGTGTGCAACGATCATCATTGGATCGCACAGAATCAACGGTTGTTGCGCACGATCCGTGTGACAACTATGACAACCAATCAGGGAGTAGCAGACAGAGTGAGCACAGGTTTGGGCTTCTACGAAAGATAGAGAGAGGGGGGACTGAGTAGTATCAAAAAACCAAGGGCAAAACTGAGTAGTATAAAAATGGAAAGTGAGTGTCTTGTATAATGAAATACATGGATCAACCAATGGCATTGCATGTCTGTTCTTTCCACAAACCACGTATGGATCCACCAGTGTCATTGCATGTTTGTTCTTTTCATGAACCACAGCTAGAGTCATTGCATCTGTGTTCTTCTCACAAACCACATAAGGATACACCAGTGTCATTGCATCTGTGTACTTTTCATGAACCACAACCAGTGTCATTGCATGTCCGTTATTTCAAAAACCACACATGGATCCACTAGTGTCATTGGATGTGTGTTCTTTTCATGAACCACACCTAGTGTGATTGCATGTCTGTGCTTTCCACAAACCACATATGGATCCACCAGTGTCATTGCATGTCTGTTCTTTTCATGAACCACACCCAGTGTCATTGCATGTTTATTCCTCTAAACAAACCACACATGGATCCACCTAGTGTGATTGCATGTCTATTATTTTCACAAACCACACATGGATCCACCAGTGTCATTACATGTGTGTTCTTTTCATGAACCATAGCTAGAGTCATTGCATGTGTGTTCCTCTAAACAAACCACATAAGGATCCACCAGTGTCATTGGATGTGTGTTCTTTACATGAACCACACCCAGTGTCATTGCATGTGTGTTCTTCTCATGAACCACACATGGATCCACCAGTGTCATTGCATGTGTGTTCTTTTCATGAACCACAGCTAGAGTCATTGCATGTGTGTTCTTCTCACAAACCACACAAGGATCCACCAGTGTCATTGCATGTGTGTTCTTCTCATGAACCACAGCCGGTGTCATTGCATGTATGTTCTTCTCACAAACCACATAAGGATCCACCAGTGTCATTGGATGTCTGTTCTTCTCACAAACCACATAAGGATCCACCAGTGTCATTGGATGTGTGTTCTTCTCATGAACCATACATGGATCCACCAGTGTCATTGGATGTCTGTTCTTCTCATGAACCACATCTAGAGTCATTGCATGTCTGTTCCTTCCACAAACCACATATGGATCCACAAGTGTCATTGCATGTCTGTTCTTTTCATGAACCACAACTAGAGTCATCGCATGACAGTTCTTCTCACAAACCACATATGGATCCACCAGTGTCATTGCATGTTTGTTCTTTTCATGAACCACAGCTAGAATCATTGCATGTCAGTTCTTCTTACAAACCACATAAGGATTCATAGTGTCATTGCATGTCTGTTCTTCTCATGAACCACACCCAGTGTCATTGTATGTGTGTTCTTCTCATGAACCACACATGGATACACCAGTGTCATTGCATGTGTGTTCTTTTCATGAACCACAGCTAGTGTCATTGCATGTGTGTTCTTATTCACGAACCACACATGGATCCACCAGTGTCATTGCATGTGTGTTCTTTTCATGAACCATAGCTAGAGTCATTGCATGTGTGTTCTTCTAAACGAACCACATAAGGATCCACCAGTGTCATTGGATGTTTGTTCTTTCCATGAACCCCACCTAGTGTCATTGCATGTATGTTCCTCTAAACAAACCACACATGGATCCACCTAGTGTGATTGCATGTCTATTCTTTTCACAAACCACACATGGATCCACCAGTGTCATTGCATGTGTGTTCTTTTCATGAACCACAGCTAGACTCATTGCATGTGTTTTCTTATGAACAAACCACATAAGGATCCACCAGTGTCATTGCATGTCTGTTCTTTTCATGAAACACACCCAGTGTCATTGCATGTATGTACCTCTAAACAAACCACACATGGATCCATCAAGTGTGATTGCATATCTATTCTTTTCACCAACCACACATTGATCCACCAGTGTCATTGCATGTGTGTTCTTTTCATGAACCACAGCTAGAGTCATTGCATTTGTGTTCTTCTAAACAAACCACACATGGATCCACCTAGTGCGATTGCATGTCTCTCCTTTTCACAAATCACACATGGATCCACTAGTGTCATTGCTTGTGTGTTCTTTTCATGAACCATAGCTAGAGTCATTGCATGTCTGTTCTTTCCACAAACGACACATGGATCCACCTAGTGTGATTGCATGTCTGTTCTTTTCACAAACCACACATGGAGCCACCAGTGGCATTGCATGTGTGTTCTTCTCATGAACCACAGCCAGTGTCATTGCATGTTTGTTATTCTCACAAACCACATAAGGATCCACCAGTGTCATTGGATGTGTGTTCTTCTCATGAACCACACATGGATCCACCAGTGTCATTGCATGTCTGTTCTTTTCATGAACCACATCTAGAGTCATTGCATGTCTATCCTTTCCACAAACCACATATGGATCCACCAGTGTCATTGCATGTCTGTTCTTTTCATGAACCACAGCCAGAGTCATTGCATGTCAGTTCTTCTCACAAACCACATAAGGATCAACCAGTGTCATTGCATGTCTGTTATTATCATGAACCACACCCAGTGTCATTGCATGTGTGTTCTTCTCATGAACCACACATGGATACACCAGTGTCATTGCATGTGTGTTCTTTTCATGAACCACACCCAGTGTCATTACATGTTTGTTCTTTACACAAACCACACATGGATCCACCAGTGTCATTGCATGTGTGTTCTTTTCATGAACCACAGCTAGAGTCATTGCATGTGTGTTCTTCTAAACAAACCACATAAGGATCCACCAGTGTCATTGCATGTATGTTCTTTTCATGAACCACACCCAGTGTCATTGCATGTTTGTTCCTCTAAACAAACCACACATGGATCCACCTAGTGTGATTGCATGTCTGTTCTTTTCGCCAACCACACCTAGTGTCATTGCATGTATGTTCCTCTAAACAAACCACACACGGATCCACCTAGTGTGATTGCATGTCTGTTCTTTTCACAAGCCACACATGGATCCACCAGTGTCATTTCATGTGTGTTCTTTTCCTGAACAATAGCTAGAGTCATTGCATGTGTGTTCTTCTAAACAAACCACATAAGGATCCACTAGTGTGATTGGATGTGTGTTCTTCTCATGAACCACACATGGATCCACCAGTGTCATTGCATGTGTTTTCTTTTCATGAACCACAGCTAGAGTCATTGCATGTCTGTTCTTTCCACAAACCACACATGGATCCACCTAGTGTGATTGCATGCCTGTTCTTCTCATGAATCACACATGGATCCACCAATGTCATTGCATGTGTGTTCTTTTTATGAACCACATCTAGAGTCATGGCATGTGTGTTCTTTCCACAAACCACATAAGGATCCACCAATGTCATTGGATGTGTGTTCTTCTCGTGAACCACACCCAGTGTCATTGCATGTGTGTTCTTCTCATGAACCACACATGGATCCACTAGTGTCATTGCATGTGTGTTCTTTTCATGAACCACATATAGAGTCATTGCATGTGTGTTCTTCTCACAAACCACACAAGGATCCACCAGTGTCATTGCATGTGTGTTCTTTTCATGAACCACACCTAGTGTCGTTGCATGTCTGTTCTTCTAAACAAACCACACATGGATCCACCAGTGTTATTGCATGTGTGTTCTTTTCATGAACCATAGCTAGAGTCATTCCATGTGTGTTCTTCTAAACAAACCACATAAGGATCCACCAGTGTCATTGCATGTTTGTTCTTTTCATGAACCACACCCAGTGTCATTGCATGTCTGTTCCTCTAAATAAAGCACACATGGATCCACCTAGTGTGATTGCATGTATGTTCTTTTCACAAACCACACATGGATCAACCAGTGTCATTACATGTGTGTTCTTTTCATGAACCACAGCTACAGTCATTGCATGTGTGTTCTTCTAAACAAACCACACATGGATCCACCTAGTGTGATTGCATGTTTGTTCTTTTCACAAACCACACATGGATCCACCAGTGTCATTACATGTGTGTTCTTTTCATGAACCATAGCTAGAGTCATTGCATGTCTATTCTTTCCACAAACCACACATGGATCCACCTAGTGTGATTGCATGTATGTTATTTTCACAAACCACACATGGAGCCACCAGTGTAATTGCATGTGTGTTCTTTTCATGAAGCATAGCTGGAGTCATTGCATGTGTGTTATTCTAAACAAACCACACATGGATCCACCTTGTGTGATTGCATGTCTGTTCTTTTCACATACCACACATGGATCCACCAGTGTCATTGCATGTGTGTTCTTCTCATGAACCACTGCCAGTGTCATTGCATGTCTGTTCTTCTCACAAACCACATAAGGATCCACTAGTGTCATTGGATGTGTGTTCTTCTCATGAAGCACACATGGATCCGCCCAGTGTCATTGCGTGTCTGTTCTTTTCCTGAACCATAGCTAGAGTCATTGCATGTATGTGCTTTCCACAAACCACATATGGATCCACCAGTGTCATTGCATGTCTGTTCTTTTCATGAACCACACATGGATCCACCAGTGTCATTGCATGTGTGTTCTTTTCATGAACCGCAGCTAGAGTCATTGCATGTTTGTTCTTTCCAGAAACCACACATGGATCCACCTAGTGTGATTGCATGTCTGTTCTTTTCAAAAACCACACATGGATCCACTAGTGTCATTGCATGTGTGTTCTTCTCATGAACCATAGCAAGTGTCATTGTATGTCTGTTCTTCTCACAAACCACATAAGGATCCACCAGTGTCATTGGATGTGTGTTCTTCTCATGAACCACACATGGATCCACCAAGTGTCACTGCATGTATGTTCTTTTCATGAACCACAGCTAGAGTCATTGCATGTCTATGCTTTCCACAAATCACATATGTATCCACCAGTGTCATTGCATGTCTGTTATTTTCATGAACCACACCCAGTGTCATTGCATGTATGTTCCTCTAAACAAACCACACATGGGTGCACCTAGTGTGATTTCATGTCTGTTCTTTTCACAAACCACGCATGGATCCACTAGTGTCATTGCATGTGTATTCTTTTCATGAACCTCAGCTAGAGTCATTGCATGTGTGTTCTTCTAAAAAAACCAAACATGGATCCACTACTGTCATTGCATGTGTGTTATTCTCATGAACCACACATGGTTCCACTAGTGTCATTGCATGTCTGTTTTTTTCATGAACCACAGCTAGATTCATTGCATGTCTATTCTTTCCACAAACCACATATCGATCCACCATTATCATTGCATGTCTGTTCTTTTCATGAACCACAAGAGTCATTGCATGTCAGTTCTTCTCACAAACAAAATAAGGATCCACCAGTGTTATTGCATGTCTGTTCTTCTCATGAACCACACCCAGTGTCATTGCATGTGTGTTCTTCTCATGAACCACACATGGATCCACCATTGTCATTGCATGTGTGTTCTTTTCATGAACCACACCCAGTGTTATTGCATGTCTGTTCTTCTAAACAAACCACACAAGGATCCACCAGTGTCATTGCATGTGTGTTCTTTTCATGAACCACAGCTAGAGTCATTGCATGTGTGTTCTTCTAAACAAACCACATAAGGATCCACCAGTGTCATTGCATGTATGTTCTTTTCATGAACCACACCCAGTGTCATTGCATGTCTGTTCCTCTAAACAAACCACACATGGATGGACCTAGTGTGATTGGATGGCTATTATTTTCACAAACCACACATGGATCCACCAGTGTCATTACATGTGTGTTCTTTTCATGAACCACAGCTAGAGTCATTGCATGTGTGTTCTAATAAACAAACAACACATCGATCCACCTTGTGTGATTGCATGTCTATTATTTTCACAAACTACACATAGATCCACCAGTATCATTGGATGTGTGTTCTTTTCATGAACCACAGCTAGAGTCATTGCATGTCTGTTCTTTTCACAAACCACACATGGATCCACCTAGTGTGATTGCATGTCTGTTCTTTTCACAAACCACACATGGATCCACCAGTGTCATTGCATGTGTGTTCTTCTCATGAAGCACAGCCAGTGGCATTGCATGTTTGTTCTTCTCACAGACCACATAAGGATCCACCAGTATCATTGCATGTCTGTTCGTTTCATGAACCACACCCAGTGTCATTGCATGTCTGTTCCTCTAAACAAACCACACATGGATGCACCTAGTGTGATTGGATGGCTATTGTTTTCACAAACCACACATGGATCCACCAGTGTCATTGCATGTGTGTTCTTTTCATGAACCACAGCTAGAGTCATTGCATGTCTGTTCTTTCCACAAACCACACATGGATCCACCTAGTGTGATTGCATGTCTGTTCTTTTCACAAACCACACATGGATCGACCAGTGTCATTGCATGTGTGTTCTTTTAATGAACCACGGCTAGAGTCATTGCATGTTTGTTCTTTCCACAAACCACACATAGATCCACCTAGTGTGATTGCATGTCTGTTCTTTTCACAAACCACACATGGATCCACTAGTGTCATTGCATGTGTGTTCTTTTCATGAACCACAACTAGAGTCATTGCATGTGTGTTCTTCTAAACAAACCACATAAGGATCCACGAGTATCATTGCATGTCTGTTCTTTTCATGAACCACGCCAGTGTCATTGCATGTCTGTTCCTCTAAATAAACCACACATGGATCCACCTAGTATGATTACATGTCTGTTCTTTTCACAAACCACACATGGATCCACCAGTGTCATTGCATGTGTGTTCTTTTCATGAACCATAGCTAGAGTCATTGCATGCCAGTTCTTCTCACAAACCACATAAGGATCTGATGGCCCACAAGTATAGGGGTGCATCGCAGTATTTTTGATAAGTAAGAGTGTCGAACCAAACAAGGAGGAGAAGGTGCTGGCTAGTGGTATGGATAAGGAATTCGCTGCAAATACTTAGCAAGCGGATTTTTAGGGGTTTTTGATAATGCAAGTAAAATAAAGTACGAATAAATAAAAGACAATAAGAAAAAATGTAGCAAGTGGCCCAATCCTTTCTTCAGCAAAGGACAAGCCGGTTGTATTACTTAAGATGACCAAACGTTCTCGAGGGCACATGGGAATTCTGTCAAGTGCTTTCGCTTCATATAGTTGATTAATCTTCTTTAGCTTGCTAAGTGTTGTGTGGGTGAACCTGTGCTAATGTACCGACCTTCCTAGGACTAATACATACTTGTGATTATACCCCTTGCAAGCATCCGCAAGTAAGAAAGTAATTAAGGTAGAAACCTAACCATAGCTTTAAACTCTAAGACCCTGACATCCCTTGTGCAATGGTTTTGTAACGGTGGTTCAGGTTTTTGTCACTCCGGCAACCCCTATGATTAGTAGCCAAATACACAATGCATTCCCCTAGGCCCATATAGGTGAAGTGTCATGTAGTCAACGTTCACATGACACCACTAGAAGAATTACACCACAACTTAAATATCAAACTATTGAATCTTTCTCAACACAATTCCACTACTAACAACATGACTTCTCCCATGTCCTCAAGAACAAAACAAACTACTCACAAGACATCATATGGATCATGATCAGAGGTGGAATAATGATGTATAACAATTTGAACATAAACAATAGTTCAATGGTTCCACTCAATAGCATCAACTACAAAGAGTAATCAACACCGGGAAAGTTTCCCCTAAGAACTATGCAAGATTCAACCCAATTGTTACAGCGGTATGGAGATGGTGATGAGGGTGCTGGTGGAGATGATGGTGGTGATGATAATCCCAATGATGATCCCGATGAAGTCCAGCTTGATGGTGGTGTTGATGGCGATGATCCCCCATCTCCGGGAAGGAATTCCCCTGGCAGAACTCTGTCTACTGGAGAGATCTTTCTCTCTCGGTGTTTTCCGCCCCGCAGAGGCGGCGGAATCTTTCTATGGTTGCTCCCCCCGGTATTAGGGTTCCGTGGAGATAATATACGCCAAAGGGGAGAGCTAGAGGTGGACCAGGGCGGCCACACCACCTGGTGGCGCGGCCCAGGGTGGCCCGCGCCAGGGGTGGTGTGGGCCCCCTATGGCCCATCTCCACTTCCCCTTCTGGCTTTCTTCGTCTTCTGGAAAAATAGGATTTTCCATGTATTTTCTCGGATTTTCTGATCTTCGCGAATTTTGCCTCCAAACAGCACCTTTTCCATCAGAATCCTGACTACAGTGGTCCATGCTCCAAAAGTCATCAACCATGCAAAAACAAATGAAATAACATAAGTATCATATCTTAATATGAAATATATCACTGAATAACAGCAAATTATGATATAGAATAGTGATGCAAAATGGACGTATCAACTCCCCCCAAGCTTAGACTTCGCTTGTCCCCAAGCGAAATTAAGCTCAATAAACATGGCATGAGGTTTATGGAGTGAAGAGTCGATAAAAGAATACGGACAGGAAGCATCACATTCATCAATACATAAGTCATAATAGAAGACAACTCACTATTATATAACTTAACTTGCAGTAAGTAAAGGAGACACAATAAAGATACATAAAGTGAATCATAATTGGTAATGGTAAACTTAGCTCTTGGTCGAAGAATAGTTGACAATTTGCTGGAGTTCACAAATAACTGATTTTCAATGATAGCTTTCAAAGTAGTAAACACCAAGATAAGAGCAATGTGCAAAACAAGGAACATAAGAAATATGATTGAATAAATCATCATATGAATGAATGAAACACAGCAACTCAAAATACTTGCTGAGATAGAAAGGAATAGGTTTACTGACTCAACTAAAAAGTAAAAGAAAGGACCTTCGCAGAGGGAAGTAGGGATTTCAAGTTTCATAAAGAGCTCCCAAAAATTATGGTACTTATTAGCTTTCAGCTCTCATTGCCCTATCATAGGCATCTTTAGGTGATTAAGGTTAAAGTGATCAAATATGAGGATATGCTTGACAAGTTGTAAGTTCAAAATCATGTCCCTTGAATACGAGGGTCGCTCCTCATGCTACTCAATTTTAGTCACCGGTAAGTTATTATCATAGTAAGCACATGTGTATCATGGAGAACCACCAACGGGGTACCCCTTGCCCGATGATATGGAAGAATCCCCATATCAAAATGCAAGGCAAGTAGACAACGATCATCTCAGCAATCTTCTTATTTACCATGGGAATATGGTGCTTTTTCTCTCTTTCCTCTTTCCTCATCTCTTTTTTTTCTTTTTCTCCTTTTCTCTATCTCCTTGTTTTATAAGAAGAATGCTTCATAGATGCTCATTATGGTTACGCTGCAGGTTTCCACCATGACAGCATGGATTAGACCGGCAGCCCAGGCGTTTGTCTAACACACATACATAACTCCATGGACTTACAAGCTCCCCTTTCATTTCACACCGATGACATCCATAGACAAAAGAACATGATATCAACTAGGTACAAAGTACCAGTGCAATGTTGAAATCGTTCCCCATGACAACATGGTTCTGCTAATTCACAACTTACAAAGCGCAAGCATATACGCAACATATATGGGCACAATGGTTCAAGTTTATTAGATGCAAGAAAGTAAAGTGTGCCATCAAGTTCGTGAGAGCTTTAATCACTAATTTTCACATAACAAGTTTAATTTGGAAGGTAGATACAAACATGAATTTACTTGGAATAGCAATAGTGCTAATAGGTAGGTATGGTGGACAAAAATGGCATAGGTTTGGTTTATGGATTGGATGCATGAGAACAATTCCTCTAAGTACAGGTTTTTGGCTAGCAAGGCTGGGTAGCAAGTATAAGAGTTGAAGGAAACAAACAAACATACAAGCGATAAAAACAAACATGCAATCTTCCTTGGAAGCACAAAATATCTTAACCAGAGAATACTAAACTTATGAGCAAATCAAGAAAGAAAAATGATGAAATTATATCTTTAAGGGTACTTTTATCTTTTTCATTCAACTCTAAAAATAGTGTTGCTACAGACCGAGCCAGGTTTGCCAAAACCAACTAAATTAACTCAGTGACCCCAAAGTGATAACAATACTAACAACAAGATCAATCATATAACCATGAATTGAAAACTAATATAAGATATGCAAAAGAGTAAATGATAGAACTTCTCATTAATATTCCATAACGCCAACTCACATGAAGGGATACAGATATCTAACGAGAGGGGGGACACTTCCATAATGCAAACCATCCTACATGATAAATTCTCTATTCATGAAATGACTCTACTAACAAGGTAAAAAGATAGAAGATAGTGATATGATACCGCGGCACTCCCCCAAGCTTGGAACAAACCAAGGGGATGCCAAACCTGATGACGAATTACTCCTTCGGTGGTGGTGGTATTATTTCATCATTGTCAGACTTCCAAGGTAAAGGCTCCCCATCAATATTACACATCCTGGTCTCCATCATCATGAAACTAGCAGCAGCACTTATGCGTTTAAACCTAACCTCATACTCACAGTTTTGATTTTGAACGTCATAGAGCTGTGCTTGCAGTTGGTTGGTTGTTTGGTGGAGTGAGAGGATTTAATCCTTGAGCTCATTAGTCTCCTTTTGGTGCTCAGCGATGAGTTCGGAAAAAATCTTATGGATGATATCCACTTCGCGTTCCGCCATCTTCTTGTACCTAAAGACTTCTTGTTCCAGCGCTTCCATCCTGTCCTCAAGACTTCTTTCACCTTTAGGGCCTTGAACCTCCTTTATCCGTACCTCTCCATCTTCAAGCAACAACTCCTTGGGATGAATCTTCAACTCCTTCATGTATGGGTTGATGATATCCGCAGAGAAATCTTCCTTGGCTGATCCAAAGGAAGACATTTGGCTCCAAATCTAGGACTCTACCTGTCAGAAATAGATTGAAACGAAAACACGACGTGAATACGATATACAAACCTTGGGGGATCCGGGGGATTATATATTACGAAGTTTCACAACAAAAGGAACGTACTTGGAGAAAATAGGTCGGAGACGGAGTCCGAGGTGGCCACACCACCTGGGGTAGGCCCACGCCACAGGGTGGTGTGAGCCACCCTGGCTCCGTTTCCATTCCTCTTTTGCTTTGTAGCTTTCCTTGTTGGATAAAAACTCCAAAAATATAACTGGCCAGATCTTTCGTGGAAATTTTCTTACCAGAACTGTTACCTATTTGAAAACGGACTCTACAGGTCTCTGAATTTGGTATTTAGTAGATTCTTCCGGAGTCACCACTTGAATAACATCAATATCTTCATCTTCATACGCTTATTGCTTGAGTCATGAAACCTTTCACTTCCTTATTACACCATTATCTCCACTAATCTGGAAATTTCTTTCACACAAAACTTCACACGGTTCTCATTAGCAACATTAGTATAAGTGAAGTGATAAAACCTTTTGAGTCCAATCTCAACTGAAAACCATCAAAACATAAGATACTGTAGCAACTCCTTCCGAAAACCCAAAAAGAATTCAAAAAAAGGAAATCGATTTAAAGAAGCAAATGCAAGAGTGGTCAAAATCTGTCAAAACATACCAGCAAGCAAAGATCAATTTTTTCGAAAATCTTATGTTGCTCAAATCAAAAAGTGCAAAACTAAAGAAAGTTAAATAACAACCTGGGGCAGAAGCACAAACAATTACAGCTCAATCCGACATACAGAGATCTCTCACGAAATTTTACAGTGAAGCACAAAAATCTGTTTCGGGAAAGCAACTTCCCCAAATATTACTTCTCTCTCATTAGGGGTTGATCTTGACACAAAAACCAAACAATAGGATAAGGAGAGGTCATTAACGAAGTAATAACTTCCAAGACTCAAAAAAACAAAAACAAACTGAAAGCAAAAATAAATTGGGTTGTCTCCCAAAAAGGTCTTTCTTTATAACCATTAAGATGGGCATGATAATTTCAATGATGCTCACATAAGAATATGAATTGAAGTGAAAGAGAGCATTAAGAAGCAAAAATACACATATTTACGTCTAACCCAGTTCCTATGCAAGGGAATTTTGTAAGCAAACAAATTGTTGACACCAGAGGCTGCTAGCATAGGAAGGCAAAACAAGTGCAACATAAAGACTTTAAGCATAAAACGAGGAGATATTATTGAGATATATAAGAACACTTTTCTCTCTCTCATAGTAAATTTCAGTATCATGCATAAATTTAACAATATAACTATCACAAGGACCATCGTAGCAATGATCACTTATTATAACAGAAAACACAGGAACACTAGCTCTCATAACACTACTTTGTGAAACAATATTAGAGGTATCCTTACAAAGGATAGTGTGTCCTCCTTATACATATTTTGTGACAAAATCTTTCACATTTGCAATAATAGGTTCATCATCCATTCGTTTATCAAGTTCAATAGTTTTATTTATACTTTCATTAACCATACTAGCTATCATAGAATGTTCCTTTATCTTAACTAGGAAAGGCATTTTCTCATTATAAGGTTTAGGTGAAACATGATTGGTAGTATAAACTTCAGTATTTCTTGCAGGAACGCTCTTAGCAACATCTTTATAAGGTTCATGATACTTATTCCACTTCTTTTTAGGGACTTCAATGTAGGAAGCAAAAGCCTTAAAATAAGTTGCAATAGCTTGAGAGTTTAGACCATAAGCATTTTTAATATTTTGAAAGTCATCAGTTCCCATAAAAGATTCAATGCATTCATAATCATAATTTATACCTGACTTTCTTCCTTTGTCATTCTCCCATGCTTTAGCATTATCTTGAATACGGTCCAGAAGATCCCATTTAGCTGCTTCTTCCATGCGAGTGAATGATCCAGCACAAGAGGCATCCAATAAATCCTTATCATGAAGAGAAAGCCTTGCATAAAAGTATTGATAATAATATTGTTGGGGAGATCATGAATGGGACATTTGAGCATTAGTAACTTCAATCTCCCCCAAGCTTGAGTTGTACTCTCTCCATCAAGAGGCCAAAATTTGTATATTTGATTCCGATCTTTATGAATATCACTAGGAGGATAAAACTTTGAATAAAAGAGAGGTACTATTTCCTCCCATTCAAGAGCTTGACCATTCTTCAGCAGCTTATACCATTCCTCAGCTCTTCCTTTCAGTGATAATGATAATAACTTCTTCTTAACTTGATCTGTAGTAATACCTGCACACTTGAACAACCCGCATAATTCGTGTATAAAGAGCAAATGATCACCGGGATGGACAGTTCCATCCCCAACATAGTAGTTATCCATAACACGATCAATAATTCTTGTAGGTATTTTAAAAGTATCATTCTCAGCAGGTGGTGGTTCATCTACTACCTTAGCAGTGGTAGTAGCATTACAAAATAAGAAACTCAGCGAATTATCCATATTGAAAATAAAGCAACTAATAGAAATAAACAATACTCACAGTAGAGGTTTCCTTTACCAGTTCCACTCCCCAATAGTGTTTCACTCCCCAGCAACGGCGCCAGAAAATAGTCTTGATGACCCACAAGTATAGGGGTGTATCGTAGTATTTTTGATAAGAGTGTCGAACCCAACGAGGAGCAGAAGGTGCTGGCTAGTGGTATGGATCAGGAATTCTCTGCAAATACTTAGCAAATGGATTTTTAGGGGTTTTTGATAATGCAAGTAAAATAAATTATGTGTAAATAAAAGACAATAAGAATAAATGTAGCAAGTGGCCCAATCCTTTCTTCAGCAAAGGACAAGACGGTTGTATTACTTAAGATGACCAAACGTTCTCGAGGACACATGGGAATTATGTCAAGTGTGTTCGCTTCATATAGTTGATTAATCTTCTTTAGCTTGCTAAGTGTTGTGTGGGTGAACCTGTGCTAATGTACCGACCTTCCTAGGACTAATACATATTTGTGATTATACCCCTCGCAAGCATCCGCAAGTCCAAGAAATTAATTAAGGTAGAAACCTAACCACGACTTTAAACTCTAAGACCCTGACGCCCCTTGTGCAATGGTTTCCTAACGGGGGTTCAGGTTTCTATCACTCTGGCAACCCCTACGATTAGTAGCCAAATACACAGTGCATTCCCCTAGGCCCATATAGGTGAAGTGTCATGTAGTCGACGTTCACATGACACCACTAGAAGAAGTACACCACAACTTAAATATCAAACTATTGAATCTTTCTCAACACAATTCCACTACTAACAACATGACTTCTCCCATGTCCTCAAGAACAAAACAAACTACTCACAAGACATCATATGGATCATGATCAGAGGTGGAATAATGATGTATAACAATCTGAACATAAACAATAATTCAATGGTTCCACTCAATAGCATCAACTACAAAGAGTAATCAACACCGGGAAAGTTTCCCCTAAGAAGTATGCAAGATTCAACCCAATTGTTACAGCGGTATGGAGATGGTGATGAGGGTGCTGGTGGAGATGATGGTGGTGATGATGATGATGATCCCAATGAAGTCTAGCTTGATGGTGGTGTTGATGGCGACGATCTCCCCTCTCCGGGAAGGAATTCCCTCGGCAGAATTCTGTCTGCCAGAGAGATCTTTCTCTCTTGGTGTTTTCCGCCCCGCAGAGGCAGCGGAATCTTTCTGTGGTCGCTCCCCCCGGTATTAGGGTTCCGTGGAGATAATATACGCCAGAGGGGAGAGTTGGAGGTCGACCAGGGCGGCCACACCACCTGGTGGCGCGGCCCAGGGTGGCCCGCGCCAGGGGTGGTGTGGGCCCCCTGTGGCCCATCTCCACTTCCCCTTCTGGCTTTCTTCGTCTTCTAGAAAAATAGGATTTTCCATGTATTTTCCCGGATTTTCTGATGATCGCGAATTTTGCCTCCAAACAGCACCTTTTCCATCAGAATCCTGACTACAGCGGTCCATGCTCCAAAAGTCATCAACCATGCAAAAACAAATGAAATAACATAAGTATCATCTCTTAATATGAAATATATCAATGAATAACAGTAAATTATGATATAGAATAGTGATGCAAAATAGACGTATGAGGATCCACTAGGGTCATTGCATGTCTGTTCTTTTCATGAACCACACCCAGTGTCATTGCATGTTTGTTCTTCTCATGAACCACACATGGATCCACCAGTGTCATTGCATGTGCGTTCTTTTCATGAACCACAGCTAGAGTCATTGCATGTCTTTTCTTTCCACAAACCACACATGGATCCACCTAGTGTGATTGCATGTCTGTTCTTTTCACAAACCACACATGGATCCACTAGTGTCATTGCATGTGTGTTCTTTTCATGAACCACAGCTAGAGTCATTGCATGCATGTTCTTCTAAACAAACCACATAAGGATCCACCAGTATCATTGCATGTCTGTTCTTTTCATGAACCACACGCAGTGTCATTGCATGCCTGTTCCTCTAAACAAACCACACATGGATCCACCTAGTGTGATTACATGTCTGTTCTTTTCACAAACCACACATGGATCCACCAGTGTCATTGCATGTGTGTTCTTTTCATGAACCATAGCTAGAGTCATTGCATGCCAGTTCTTCTCACAAACCAAATAAGGATCCACCAGTGTCATTGCATGTCTGTTCTTTTCATGAACCACACCCAGTGTCATTGCATGTGTGTTCTTCTCATGGATCCACCAGTGTCATTGCATGTGCGTTCTTTTCATGAACCACAGCTAGAGTCATTGCATGTCAGTTCTTTCCACAAACCACACATGGATCCACCTAGTGAAATTGCGTGGCTGTTCTTTTCACAAACCACACATGGATCCACCAGTGTTCTTTTCATGAACCATAGCTAGAGTCATTGCATGTCTGTTCTTTCCAGAAACCACACATGGATCCACCTAGTGTGATTGCATGTCTGTTCTTTTCACAAACCATACATGGATCCACCAGTGTCATTGCATGTGTGTTCTTTTCATGAACCACAACTAGAGTCATTGCATGTGTGTTCTTCTAAACAAACCACATAAGGATCCACCAGTATCATTGCATGTCTGTTCTTTTCATGAACCACACCTAGTGTCATTGCATGTCTGTTCCTCTAAACAAACCACACATGGATCCACCTAGTGTGATTACATATCTGTTCTTTTCACAAACCACATATGGATCCACCAGTGTCATTGCATGTCTATTCTTTTCATGAACCACACCCAGTGTCATTGCATGTTTGTTCCTCTCATAAACTACATATGGATCCTAACCTTAGGAGTGCCCTAACCTTAGCCCCCCAATGGGTGGCCGTTAGACCGAGTCTTCTAGAAGGCACGCCCTAACACAGTTGTTCTGCTTGACAATTGTTACATACCGTTCGATCGGTGCGCTTGGACGATTGGGATGATTTTCGTGAGAGCGATCCGCGAGTAGGTTGTACTGTGGCATGATTGGCCACGCTTGCTCTGGACAAACTGGCAACACCGGGCGCTCCCCTGTTGCGAGTGTCACGACTCATGAGTTGAGTAGGCCATATGCCAGTGTCGCGTCCCCATTACATCTCTCCCTCCCCATACTTCTCTTCCTTCCCCTCGAAGCCCCTTTCCCCACTTCACTCCCATCCTGCCGTAGCCGCAAGCCGATGGCGCCTCCATCCCAATCCCCTCTCCGGCGGCCACCTCCCTCCCCTCTAGCCATGGGTTCAAGGGGGATGGCGAGGAAACGCGTCGTGACAACTGTTGGGTCCGCAGCATAGAAAACAAAAAATTTCCTACGATGAGAACTATACGCCAAGATCTATCTACTAGATACAGAGCAACGGGTGGACATACAACCATGGAGAACTTACCCTCGAAGACAACGAGTTTTGTTAACGAGTAGGAACTCGTGGTTGATGTAGTCGTACGCTTGCCGATCTCAAGATCGTGTGGAAGTCTGAGCGCTGCAAATCAGCAGCGCATCCATCCTCGCACACACGTTCAAGCCACCGGACAACCTCCACCTCCTCGCTCCAGCGAATCAGCGGAAGCAGCAACTCCTTCTAGACGCAAGGCCACCGGGAACATGTATCTCGCTAATTCGAGACCGTGGGGGAATATCTAGAGGGGGAGAGAGATCCTTCACGAGGAGGTGTGTAGATGAAGGAGGGAATGGGTGGCCTTTTATAGGAGGAGGAGGGTGCCCCCTCTCTCCATGGCCGGCGCATGGGGGGTTCCCCTCACCTCCCCCATTCATGTGGTGGTAACCCCTCCACATTAAAATGCCCCTTAACATTCTCTTTTAAAGTCTCCACTTTAAATGCATTAAATTTCTCCAAATTTAATGCTCTCTCATTTAATAAAACTCTTTTATTTATTTTATTTAGAATTTTGTTAATTACTTTAATTAACAAACATTCACATAAAACCCCTTGCAACATTTCAATATTACATGCAGAACCACTTTCTGCAATTTCACCCAAAACAATTCCTGTTTCTATCGAAACATTTCCTGCGCTTTGCAAACCTTTTGTCTGGAACATATGTGCTCCTAAATGGTGTCCGGAAACCCTTAAGTGTGTCACCCTACGGTTCGCGAATAATGCAGACATGATTGAGACTCCTCTCAGACCAATAATCAGAAGCGGGACCTGGAGATCCATACTGACTCCTGCATATTCAACGATGACTTCTGTGATCGTGAGAACCTTTAACGTCAGCAATTTAATCCCTTTGTCTCATGATATAATACATGTCCGAGATTCGATCATCAGTATCCAAATACCTAGTTTGATCTCGTTACCGACATGCACTCTTTTCTCGTTCCCGTGATATAACATTCTAGTGATCACATCACTTGCTTGCAAGCTATCTTAATGTGATATCACCGAGAGGGCCCAGAGTATATCTATCCGTCATCTAGATTGACAAATTCCACTCTTGATCCATGAGCCTCAACATAACACCTTCGTAGTACTGAACCCATCTTTATAGTCACCCTGTTACGGTGTGACGTTTGATGTTATCAAGATACTCTTCCGGTGTTAGCAATTAACATGATCTCATGGTCTAAGGACTAAGACTACTTTGTATGATGTTATAGCAATATAAACATAATGACTTGATCGTAATGCTATACTTCGGATGAATGTTCATCACATCATTTCACAAATGCTGTGACCTTGTTATTAACAACATCCAATGTCCATGATCAGGAAACTTTGATCATCTTGTTAATCAACAAGCTAGTCTATAAGAGAGGCATAACTAGGAACCCTTTTTGTTTATTAAACACACATGTATTGATGTTTCCTATCAATACAATTATAGCATGCAAAATAAACATCTATCATATACAAGAAATATATATAATAACAACTTTATTATTGCCTCTCATGGCATATTTCCTTAAAACAGGGACGGTGATTTCAATGTGAGTCGTCCCATCTCTATCTCTATCATATGTGGCCTGTTATCTATTCTTTGAGCTAGATCTACTCTGTTTACTCATGCGTGTATGATGTGTTAGGCCAACCAGACGATGTATGACTCCGACTATAACGGTTTAGTGGATGAAGACAGTCTTCTGCTATGTAAACATGGACATGTGCCCGCTAAATTTGTAGCGTTCGAAGGACGAAACGCAGGCAGGAGGTTTCTACAGTGTCAAGGACATCGTGCAATGATGTAAGGCGGAAGTTCCAGTGTTATCAAATGGGTAGACCCAGAGTGGCCCAAATTGATGCAGTAAACGTTGGACAAACTATGGGATATGACTGTTTAGTTGAAAGAATCTGTAGTCATCTCACTTCTTGACAGTGTTGAGATGAAGCTATGGGACCCAGTTGACACGACCAAGCTTAACCGAGATCTCAGGAGGGTGCAAGACAAGGTTAGCAAAGTCGAGAAGGAGAGGGACGTGGCATTGGCCCTGAAGGCTAAAGCGGAGCAAGAACTTACTCAAGCAAGGAATTATCTTCACCAGGCCAAAGTCCTGCAGTTCACAACTACGAGTATTGACAAGTGCATGAGGAAAAATACAGAGAAACAATTAAAGCTGTGCAAGGAAGATGCTAAAAGGAAGGAGCAGACGAATCGATCCTTGCTCTCGCAGGAAGATGCGCATCAGGCTAAGATTAGGAAGATCAAGAAGATGTGTGATAACTAGTTCTATTTAGCTTGAGCTCCGTGCCTTTTTAAGTTGTAATAGTAGTACTTGTTGACCTAGCGGTCTAAACTAGTGGTCCCGGAGTCCTGGGAGGAAAAAAAATGCTTTCCCGTTAGTCTGTCTTAACCCTGCATCACTTCCTTTTGTCTAATCATGGTGGTATTCTGACATTGGTGGTTTATTTAAATATAATCTATGTGGATTGTGCTGCATGCAAATGACACGGCCACAATTTATA
Organism: Avena eriantha; assembly: GCA_910589775.1. NCBI lineage: Eukaryota > Viridiplantae > Streptophyta > Magnoliopsida > Poales > Poaceae > Avena > Avena eriantha. The sequence continues at coordinate 357,186 of OU342745.1, read as the reverse complement.
AAGTAGAAGCACGTACACCCGGTTAATGGAGATCCGGGAGCTTCGCCGGATGCAGGGGATGCAGGAGCAGGGAGACGGTGAGATAAACGGGCTCAAGCGTCTGGGTATTATCGGTTGCCATTTCTGTTTATGTTGCCGCGTCGTTGTGCAGCATCTGAGATAAGTTGTTGCTTCGTGGAGTGTGGCAGCTTAAATAATTTATTTTTGTGCCACTTACATTCTGTTGTATTTGGAGCCTCCTGCCCCTCAGCAATCGTGGAACCGGTGCTGCGTGTTTTCAGAAAGCAGTGGCACAATCACAATTTCGGATTCAACTACTGACTCGGGCGTTTCTAAACCCTAAGACGCGGTACATTTTACTCAGAAAACGTGGGTAGATTGTTTCGCCCAGCAACACGCCACACACAGAGCTCCAGAATCTAATAGAATTACATATATAGGTTCAAGTTCAACATATTACTATGCATCTTCATTGCCAGCAGCCTTCTTCCACAGCCTCGGTGCCAAGCCTTCATGTCCACTGGCTTCTTCATTTTCTGCGTTCTTCCTCTTCCTCGGTGCCAATTTTCTTAGCTTCACGTACTCTGCATCGCCGGGACAATGGGCACCAGAGTCGTATCCACTATCATCTTTCCACTCGTTTTTAATTTCTTCGGGCAGCAAAATGACTGACCCGGCAGTCATGTATCTAACCTTGTGGCGGTTCCTATCAAAGAAACAAGACTGTTGTATAACTGCCCAATATCTACATAGTAAATAAAACAAAAAGTATAATTCAGCACAAACATGCGAACCCCAAGAGACTTTTGCTTACCAGGAGCTAATTGGGTTTGAGCAACCACCCTGTCCAAGAATAGTAGGGCGACTCTTAGTTGCAGCAGCTTCCACATCCAGTACATCACAATTCAGCTCAAACATGCAAGTCAAAGCATACATTTTCATAAACCCAATTAGCTGACTATCACACGTTAGAGGAACCATGATGCCACGTTCATCCATGAAGCTGAACTTTGCAGTCTGCTTCGGCCATAATTCATCATGATTACGCAGAGCAGCAACCATACCAGATATAGTACAGATCTGCGCAGGCGCTTCTTCCATCGTGATACAATAGTGTCCATACCACTTTCCCTTAGAGTCGTACCTAAAGAGGACTACCGTAACCAGGTAAGGATGGTCCGTGGAGATCCCACTTGACAGAAAACTATGAAGAAAATATGTTTGTCGGCGTTGGGCTAACAAACAATTTTAGGTTCAGTAGCCAGCTAGCAGTTATAATTAGTGTGAACAGCAAAGACAAGGGTAGCTCACCCGCTTGTAGCCAAAACTTTTTTTCCTTGGTAGTAGGATCTGCCATCCTCCGAGCTGCTCGGCTCGTCAGCGGCGGAGGCGGGCTAGAGCCTCGCAATGGCGGCTACGGCATGCGCCATTGGAGCTCGGGATTAGCGACTAGGCGCAGCAACTTGGCGCCAGAAGTCAAATGTCCGAAGGGATCGTCATGCCTGGAGGGTGGATTCCGACGCCGCCGGTGCTAGGGGAAAGGTGGGAATGTATTTGTGAAATTGGTCAACACATCCAATCATAGTTACTCGATTTGCCTAAGAGGTTGCCGCGTTGGTGCTCGCGTCACGGACAGATGACCGACATGAGGGTCCTGACCGTCTACTTCACGGGGCAGTTTTACGGAATGTTTGAATTTGGCAGGGGTGAGATGAGTTTGCCTCGAAATGGCCCCTTAGTAGCTGGCGGCCCAACATTTCGAAACGAGGCAATTTCAGGCAATTTAGGTACCACCATGCGCTGGCCTGCGAACTTTGGTACCGCAGCCGAACATGCCCATGTGGGAGTTGCGGGGGTGCTAGTGGGGGAGTTCTTCGTTGTTGGGCACGATCCTGATGGGGAAATAGGAATCTAAAAAGGAAGCTAAAGATAAGTAGGAAGGCTAAGGAACGACGGGCGAGATGAAGGAGAAATCCTCAGCGCGTGGAGAGGAGGGGTGCAGCGCTCGACGGGGCGGAAGCCGGTCGCACCCGTGAAGCTGAGGAGGGGAGGTTGGTGCAGCGAGCGAATACACTTCCTTTGATGAGGCAGTGGAAGGAGGTGCAAGCGGTGGCGGCACGGTGAGCGCAGCTCGGGTTGGCAAGCACAGGAAGATCTTCGCCAGGAGATCCTCGGGGATGGTCGTCAGCATCAGCAACCATCCCGCCGAGAGGAGTAAGAGGATTGGGGGTTGCGGTTGCAGATGGATAGGTTTTCTTCTGTGAGTGATTGATACCAAGTTGTGACCAATGATGGTGAGTGTAGCTCAGGATGCCTCGGTATATGAAAACCGATCGGTCCTACTCGTGACCGACGAACCGTTCTCAGATTGGTCTATATTCGAATGTATCTAGCACTAAACCATGACAAGATACATCCGAATCTAGATAAATCTGAGAACAATAATTAGGATCGGAGGGAGTAAAAAACATTTGAAAAGTAACTTGTGGTTTAAATCTCCATAAATTTGTCTGAAATTTTTGCCAGGATAACAAAATAGGTACTCCCTCCGGTTCATATTAATGGCCTCAAGTTTATGTAAATTCGTATGAATCTAGTTAAGTATTTAGACTAGATGTATTCGTATTTAGACAAAGTTGAGGCCATTAATATGGATCGGAGGGATCAGGTGCGAGTGAATTCAACTCTACTACTCTTATTAGTTATTACATATGATCAACAAAAAAAATGAATCAAGACTCGAAAATACAATTGTAAGATATGTGCAAATACTATTCGTGTTATTGGAATATAAGAAGTTACAGGAAATTGTTGGATTTGAGGTTTTTGCATGTTGGGCTTTTGGCCCATAAAAAATATAAATTCTGAAATTCGCTTTGGTCCATTATTTGTGGCAGCTCATGTGTGTGCTAGTGGAGCTAAAGTTTAGTCTCACATGCTAGTTGAGTGAGAGTTACCACCTCCTTAGATACTAGGTTGTTCTACTACTCACTAAGGTTTCAGAAGAAGAGCAGCTCTCGCGCATTTCTCCTCAGATGCCGCCCGCCTCACCTCGCCTCGTCACGACGCACGCGCTGCTGGTTGCGGGAATATCGCTGAGCCGAGGTTTATTGTGCTATTCTAGAAAATTAATCATGGATTAATTATGAGTCATTAACAGACGCGTTAATCAATTAGTCGTTTCTAGATTTTCTGGATCGTGGGATGTTGCCGACTCGGACGTGGGTTGTGCCCCACAGCCTTCCTGACCTGCACTATATATGGGCATCTACGCTAAACCTAATCGGTACTTGTCACACGCTCCTACTTACAAAACCTTGCGTAGCCGTCTTCGGCTTCCTCATCCCGGCTTGCAGCGTGCACCGTAGATCGGGACAGTAGGCCTTCGGAACCCCGATCTCGTGAACCTGAACGGGCGAGGGGCGATCGGGTTTTTGGTGAGCGCTCAAGCACGACTACTGGCAATCACGACGTCCGACGACGAGTTACCGAACGACAACTTCTTCCCGGACGTCACCGACCTCTTTGACAAACTCAACATAGGCGACAACGGTGTTGTGACTGCTACTGTCGCCGCTGCTATACAACCTACACTTTATGTGATCTCAATCTATCTCTTTCAGATTATGCTAGAGTTTCTAGTTCTAGCGTTTAGTGTAGATGTGATAGGTTTATCTTGTTTAGATGTAATATATTCATCTACTTTGTTGATCTGCATGATTAGTTTTGATATTGTTTGTATGATCATGCTTTATCAATTTATTATTCAGATTAAATCATATGAATTATTGCTTATATTTTCAACAAAAATAAGGGTATCTCCATCGGGCCGACCCAGTCGACCACAGTCTATCTGAATCAGTCCACGCGGACAGACCAGAGGGAAACCTCCGTCCCAGCGGTCCGACCCAAACGACCACGGGTGTCCAGACCACCTTATTCCTCGCCCAAATATGCACTGGGGATGTGTCTCCACGTACGCGTCGGGACGCCTAGCGACCTAACGGCCACTGGTCTTCAACCCCAATCACCATCAATGGAGTAGGCTGACTCCTACACTGGCCGCTCCGCTGACTCCTAGGGTGGCCGCATCACCTGACACCTATGTTGCACGCGCCACCAAACGGCTGGGCTGGATACTCGCCATCAATGTTGGGGTATCGACCGACCCATCGACATCTAATGCCCTCACCTTTTTAAGCACGCTCAAAGGAAAATGGACGTCGCCTAGAGGTGGGTGAATAAGCGTTTTAAAAATATTACGGTTTAGGCTCTAATAAATGCGGAATAAAACTTAACGTTTAATTTATCAAGCCAAAACCTATATTCACTAAGTTCACTAAGTGTACCAACAACCTATGCTAAGCAAGACAAACAACAAGGTGATAGCAAGATAAAATACTTCAAGCACGATGACTATCACAATGTAAATTGCATAAGTAAAGGGCTCGGTTGAGAGATAATCGATGGACGCGGAGATGATGATATGTTTCCCGAAGTTCACTTTCAAAGAAGCTACGTCTCTGTTGGAGAGGTGCGGGGGCGCAATGTACTTCGAACGCCACAAGTGGATCACCTCGAGGTGTGGTGGCTCGATGCTCACCCAACGCCACACAAGGCCTCACCCCAAGATGCGAAGGCACGCAACCTACCGACGCCACAAAAGGCTCACCCTATTCCCCCGTGAGCTCGCCACAAAGGCCTACTCACGTTCCACTATGGGACACTTGAGGGCGGTCACCGAACCCGTACAAGGTTAGGGAAATCTCCACAACTCAATTGGAGGCTCCCAACAACAATGCCACAAAAGGCAACAAGGCCACAAAAGGTCAACAATCCAACCACACAACCGTCTAGGGTTCCAAGAACCCAAGAGAAACAAGCCCAAGGGCTTGAACTCGCCGAATCTCCGAGGAGAACTCAAACCTATGCACCAAATGCAAGAGGCAAGTCCTTCACTCCCAAATTCCACCAAAGCTACAAAAGATATTAGGGGAATAAGGGAGGAAGAACACAAGAGGAGAACACAAAACTCTCCAAGATCTAGATCCCAAGGATTCCTTCACAAAAAAGGGATTTGGTTTGGTGGGGCTTGTAGATCTAGATCTCCTCTCTCAAATCCCTCAAAAAGATGCAAGAATCATAGGAGGGGGAAGGGGAGAGGGCAAGCTCTTCAAGATCAACAATGGAGGAGAGAGAAAGCCAAAAACCAAGAAAGAGCTAGTTCAACCCGAAGGGGAAAGGGGAGCTCCTTTTAAAGGGCTCCTCGATCTGCCCATTACTCATAGATTCGCGCACGGCCGGTAGTACCGGCCAGCCAACGGTCAGAAACACGATGCAAAAAGAACCAAAACTCGAGCATGGCCGGTACTACCGCCGACCACCGTAACTTCCGGCGGGGATGGTACTACCGTCAGAGAATCCGATCCAAGTTCCGTCAAATAGCGCTAACCAGTCAAAGAGAGTACAGAAACAAAATTTGGTTTACCGGAAGTTGGGCCAGAATTAACACCGGTACTACTGGCGGCAAACTGCCCTAGCGGTACTACTGGTGGCCCGCCGGAACTACCGGCCAGGCAAAAACTCCAAAACCAGAAATGCCACAACTTTTGCATGCGAACTCCAAACGAGATGAAACCAATTTTGTTGGAAAGATAACGACGTGTAAAATCCAACAAAAAGCTTTTGAGTATCACCAAGGGAGAAGATACCATGAATATATATATGTGAGATATCACCCAAGGTGTGGAGCCGGAAAACCCGCAAGATCAAAAACAAAATAAGATATGCAAGGGAAATCCGCTTTTAATGAACTAGAGCTTTTTATGAAGATAACCACAAGCTCTAGATCCTCACATGGACAAGAACCAAACAACAACCAAGAAAGATGATGCTATGTATGCAAAGGTTTGAGCTCTCTCCGAAAGATACGAACGAGTCACCCACTCGAGAGCCCCTCTTGATAGTACGGCTATCTATCCTAAACCCGGTCTCCCAACACTACAAGAGACCGGTAAAATAGAAACCCTATCAAGATCATACCTTTGCCTTGAGCATCCCACTTGAGCTTGATGTAGACGATCTTGTCACCTTTAAGATGGAACACCTTTCTTGATTGATCTTGCTTGCTCTTGCTTGATGAAGACTTACGAATGCCCCCCCCCATACTCCATGGGGAAACCTCTTCTTTGACCTTGTCTTCATCACTCCATGAACACCGAGGAGGGCAAGCTCTAAGCATGAGACCTTCTAGAGATGGCGCATCTTGAGCTTGCACCTCAATTCTTGATAATGTCTTGAAGATAGCCATGAGGAACTCCATCTTCTTCTTCTTCAAGACATACTTAATCTTCTTCTTCTTCTTCTTATTCTTCTTCTTCTACTTGATTCCAATAGGCACAAAGCCCTTGGACGAAGCTTCTTTTTCATCCTTGAAACCAACACATGGTCCAAGCGATGCCAATGGAGAAACCTACAAGTGAAACTCAATTTGCACATTAGTCCATAGGGATTGTCATTAATTACCAAAACCACACATGGGGGCATACATGCCCTTTCACACGCCCCACGGCCATCTTCTCCACAAAACACCACCTTCCATTCCCCCATCCCCACAGGCAATGCAGTAGCCATGGCAGGCGACATAAATTCGAGGGTAGGGCGAGTGGGGCGACCGCTGGGTCCTGGGCGTGGGCAAGGTTGAAGAGGAAGACGTGGGGGCGAGGCCAGACAGTTTCGCCAGCGCCTTCCCCGTCGCCACCGGCGTCGCCATCTCCTCCATCTTCACCGCCACCTGCAGCCATCAACAGCTTCGACTGTTTTGAGTTCTGTGTCACCATCCACCTGGGCATGAACGGGGACAGGCTTCATCGCCCCACGAAGTTCTCCACCCTCATCGATGAGCAGGAGCCCCACCATGTCGTGTTGCAGGTGCCCGGCGACTCGACCATCCTCTGGACCGTGGAGATGTTGTTCGACCGCCTTAGCCATATGTACCTAGACAATCGATGGAAATGCTTCTACCGTGCGCGCGGCATTAACGCCGGGCACTTCCTTGTCTTCACGTACGATGGTGAAGCTATGCTCACCGTCCACATCTTCGACGAGACCATTTGCTGCCAGCACTACCACACCGATTCCGAGTCTAATGACTAGGCGAAGGCAAGACGGAGTCTTCTAGATTAAATCTACTACGTTTTTCTCTGTATACCTTTGCAGAAAGTAAATTGCCCATGCAAATGCCAAGACGGGTCTTCTAGATTAAATCTACTAGGTATGCAATGCAAGGCAATTGTAGGCAAAGCTATGTATGTAATGCATGGCAAATGTAAGCAAAACCTATGAAACTATGTATGCAATGCAAGTCAAATTCGGACATGGTTTTTTTATAGAAAACAATGGGTCGGCGCCATTGGGGACACCCCCAACCCAAACAAACTGAGGCGAAAATAACCTGATTTCACGTCCACATGCCGACACAAACGAATAGATTCGGACACCTTCCATGTCTGAAATGGGTCTGCCGATGGCATAAGATCTTAACATCTCCTCTTGTACCATTCAGAATTCTATTGGCATCCTACCAGTCAGTTGTAAATAAACAAAGTTCAACTTCAGAAAAGCACTTCCAGAAAGGCCAGGGAAATGGAAAAGAAGTTGGCAAATGTGTACTCCACTGGATCATTATTAGTAAGATTAAAAAAAGTTTAGATAAAAGAATAAAACAATGAGAACTAAATAATAAAAATGACTGTCAAGCAACTATGTCCATTTATACATTTCAAACAAATTTCAGAGCTGAAAGGGAAAAGGTGAAAAGGCGCAAGCCAATAAGGAAAAAAAATATAAACTAGGCTTAACTTTACTGCAAGTTCAGCACAGATAAGTTTTACCGGAAGTGAGATTATTGTTCAGATAACTGCTAGAACTGACTACAATTTTACAACCCATGTTTCAGAGGCAGTGAACAAGCCCACCAGATATCATCTAGAACAGCAGGTCAGCAGCAGTGTAACACATTTGGCACGTGCACAAATTAAAACAGCTGCTTAACAATTTCAGCCAAGTGACACACCCTGCTAAGTGTTCTGCCTAGGAAATAGCAAACAAGTCAAAATCATAATCTTATATGCCTTCAGCTCAGGAGGCCGAGAGCGGGATGGGCCTCACCGCGCCCTGTATGCGACGAAACGCAGTCTTGATCCTCTCTTTCAAGGCAGCATTTTCACACTCAACATCACCACTCCTCCCATCCAGGCGCGCGACGTCTCCATCCACGGTTATGACGAGCGTCCCTTCCTCCGCGACCTTGACGTCACCGAAGAGCGACACCATGAGAGCATACACGACCTTTCGCGCCACCTTCTCTGTCTCTTCCTCCGTCTTGGCCGCCTCCTCGACGGGAACGACTTTGGGGCCCTCGCGGCCGATGTTCAGGACCATGGCCACCACGGAGTCAGAGACCATGTCGCTGATGGGGTCAGAGGACCACTGCAGCGTGACGTAGCTCTCTGAGTCCAAGCAGATGGTCACTCGCTCGTGGACGATCAGTGCTGGAACATCTGGTTCTTCGGTCCACGGTTCCACACTCTCGTAGATTTGCTTCAGCCTGTACTTGATGACCTCGAACGAACCGGAGTAAGGGACGGCGATCCGCTGGGTGATGTTGGCGGTGGATAGCTGCGTGTACACGCGGAGGTCCTCGGGAGCCATGATCTGGTACGTGAAGCCCTTCTTCACAAGTAAGCTGCTGACCTTTTCTTCCACCTCTGGTACCTTTTCTGCCAGCCTGCCGATCGTCTTGGCCATCTTCTCAGAGCTGAAGTACATCTCCACGGATTGGCAGTTTTTGGGAGACACAATCTTTGTGTTTGTTCCGTCAAACTGGGTGATAAGTTTCTGTTTAAGCCTCCCCATCTCATTTGCTTCTCCGTGTACAAGGATGATGTTGGGTGGGCGAAGCTCGTCGAGGAAGCCGCTCGTCTGTGGGAAATCAGCGTGGGCTGAAAAGGAGATGTAGAAGATCTGCATATGAAGAGGAGCAGTGAGCCCATTTGCTAGAGTCACTTCTCTCGGCTCATTGATGATGGTCTTCGCAAGGGAGCCTTCGACAGCATAACCAGGAATAACACATGTGTTCTTCTTATCTGTGCACCACTTGTCAAAGAGCTGCCTAGAGAGGCCACTCTGGAGGCTACCTGGACTTGCCATCACCACTGACGGACCGACATCATGGAAGTTGTCTATGCTGTTCAACGGATCGATATGCTTGAAATGGAAGGGATTGGACTGTGCAAACTGGTTCCTGATCCTTTCATTCATGGAGTTTATGTATGTCTGGTAGACAGCCATACACTTCTTCGCGAGAGGGGAGGCGTAGTAGATTGGAATCTTATGGAGCTCCGGGTGGTTAGACCAATACTCATCCAAGATAAGCAACAGCTCCTGTGCTCTACCAAGAGCAAATGCCGGGATAAGAACACGACCACCCTGAGAAACAGTGTTGTGGATGGCATCAGTGAAGCGCTTCTCTCTGACATGGCGGGGCTGGTGTTGCTGCACACCATAAGTTGACTCAATAATGCAAATATCAGGAGAGAACTGGGGGATCTCGGCAGCTTTCAGGTGCCGGTCTTCTTCACGTGAGTAGTCACCAGTGTAAAGGATGCGAACACCAGCAATATCCACCATGAACATGGCAGCACCAAGTACATGGCCAGCAGTATAGCACCAGAAGCGTATGCCATTAACTTCCAAGGTCTGGTGGAAGTCTATGACCTGCATGAAAATTAATATATGTTAATACAATGTCCATTCTCCCTTTGGTAAATTAAAACTTTCAATCCTCACAAGCAGAATCATGCATTAGCTGTAGAGGAAAACAGAATCCTGGTATTTGGAAAGCAATGCCCAGATACTGTAGGGTTCTTAGTTTTAACCAACAGTTCAATGCAATTTCAAATGTTTTGACTATTCAGAATCATACCAATACACAAGCATTCCAAAGGGGGAGGCAGGAGCTAGCGATGGGGGAAACTGAAACTAAGTTCAGTTTAAAATATCAACCAGACATATGGTCAATGACTCCAGTTTCTTAAAAAGCACAGTTAGTATCCTTCTTTGTTCCCATCTTATCGCTCTCTTCTTTTCCTTCTTAAAAAAATACAATTTTTTTATCGACTTCACAAGCAGAACCATGCATTAGCAGGCTGTATAGGAAAATAAAATCCTGGTACTTGGGAAGCAATGCCCAGATATTGTAGGGTTCTTAAATTTAACCAACATCCCAATGATATTTTAAATGTTTTGACCAGTAAGAGTTGCAACACACAAGCATTTGTAAGGGAAGCAACAGGCAGAAGCTAGCGAGATGGGGTGAAATAAAATCTAAGTTCACTTTAAAATATCAACCAGACATATAGGCAATGACTCCAGTTTCTTAAAGAACACTGTTAGTATCCTTCTTTGTTCGGATTGTATCATCTTCTTAAAAAAAAATTGTTCTGATTTGTTTCATCAAGCCGTAGTTGGCTATCATCATCTTATCAGCAACAAGTAACCTCGACTGAAGTCAAGACACTCATGTCCGCCAAAAAGAAGCCAGAAGAGAGTAGAAACCTCGATCTTGTCCATGGACCGGATAATATCCTGCTCATCGAACAGCATGTCCTCCACCGAGACCTTGCTGACTTTGACGTAATCTGAGAGGAGCAGCCTGTAGATGGCCTTGGTGGCGTGGGTCATGAACACGCGGCCCTTGAACGTGGTCTATGAAGCAGAGCAGAGTAAAATTCAGACATCAGACGGCATAACATCGGCCTCACTAGACTTCTGATGCAAATTAAATCGGGCATTGCTTACCTTCTCCAGGAAGTAGGGTAGCGAGGCGGCGTGGTCCAAGTGGAAGCTGCATTTTCAGTGGAAGCCCGGAAGTTAAGCGGAGAGGGTGGATGAGGAGGGGGAGAGGAGAGGGAGTTGGTTTACTGGGTGACGAGGAGGACGTCGATGGCGGAGGGGTCGATCTCGTCGAAGTAGGGCAGCGCCGCCATGCCGGAGTAGGCCGGGTGGATGCCGCAGTCAAACTGGGCAGGAACCAAGAGAGAGCAAGGAGTCAGATTCCACGAACATTCTGAGCTGAGAGGGGAGGTAGGGAGAAGGGGTCGGGGGTGCGTACGAGGACGGTGCGGCCCTTGAAGGACATGTGGACGCAGGAGCGGCCGACCTCGCTGCCGGCGCCCAGCGGGGTGATCACCATCTGGTCGCCCTCCCGTCCGCCCGACGCCGGCCGCTTCCCCGCCGGTGGCGCCGTCGCGACGGATGCCATTTTTTCCCCCTGCTGAGAGCTGGGACTGCTAGTACAGTGGTACTGGAGGGAGGACACGAAGTTTAGGGTTTAGCAGGTCCGTTCGCGTGTTGCTAGCCCACCCGTCACGGCCCAAAGTCCAAAAGATTAGAGCCCAGGTCAGCCTGGGTAGCCTGCAAGGGATTGTTTTCCATTTCAACCCAACAATTACTCGGCCTAGGTAGCCCAAAATAAGAAAATCTAAAAAGAAAGCTCAAAGGAATGTTTCAGTATTGTTTTCCTCCCAAACAAGTCATTATTTTGCTAGCACTTGTGCCGAAGTCTAGCATTGCTCTCCCCACACAAAAAAAAATCTAGCATTACTCTCCCCGCAGAAAGAAAAACATCACTCTCCCCGTAAAAAGCAAAACTAGCATTATTGCCCTACTCTATATCCTTTGAGATGGCACATCCTATTCGGCTTTCTCTTCGGCTCTTTTACCTGTTTTGGCTTTTTTTTTTACGAAATTTCACCGATCTATTAATAATCATCAACAGAATACAAAGATCCTTAAGAGTAATAGAATTATAAAAAGGTCATTGGACCACCTAGCAACGACTACAAACACTAGCACGAGCCGAAGGCGTGCCGCAGTCCTTGTTCCTCCATCACCGGAGCTGGGCAAAGGTTGTCGTAGTAGAGCTTGTTGTAGAAGACATACGGGAAGTTGTCGTGCTAAGGTCCCATAAGACCAGCGCACTAGAGCAGCCATGACAATCGTAGATCAGAAAGACTGGCCTCAAACCAAACTAATGAATACGGAAAACGATCGGATCCCAAGATATCCGCCGGACACACGACTCCACGTGCCCTCCGCCGGCGCTAGATGCACCACCGGAGCAAGGATAGGGCGGGAAGGACCTTATTCTGACTTCAGAACGCAGCCGTCGCCTCAACATCCCGAAGAAGACACTGGAAAAAGGGCTAAACAAAAATGAAAATCCTCCCGCCAGTGAGAGGCTATGGTCCGTCATACCTCCAAGGTCCTAAGGCTACCAGAGGCGGAGCGGATCGGCGGCATCGCCGGTGAGGGGACGGAACCCTAGATGGGTTTAGCTGGTTGCTTGGCTTATAAGCAATTGTCTCTTATAAGTAAGTGAGTTTATTTTGAAATAGATAGCTAGCCTCTGATGATAACAATAATAGCTTGCTAAATAAATCTATTATGGATCTAGTGGACAGAACAACTGGCAATGGGCATCTCAGGTGACTTTTGGGTAAACAAGAGTTGGCTTCTCTTTGGGGTTGGGTCATCTCATACCAAGATGGATCCATATTGCATCTAATTTCTTAAACATTTCAAGAAGGGCGGATGCATTTAGTAAAGCCTAGATTCAGAACCCAGGTCGCCAAATTTTATGTAGCTCCTTGATTTTATTGAGGATTTTTATTGTTTGTGTTTGTTTCAATGCCTTCGATTCGTGGTGCTTAGTTTATAAAATCATAGTGAGAGATGCACATGACTAGTGAATTTTCTCAATCTTCCAACACTTGGGCTTGTTTTCTCTTAATTGAAATCATCATCCTTCTATTTGCGTCCTCTCATGTGCCTTTTCCCTTCTCCTATTTTTTAAGCTTGCTGGTGTCATCCCACATTGATGGTATGCGAATTTTGCAATATGCATACGATACAATCCTTTTCATGAACCATGATTTAGAAAAGGTTGTAAACCTAAAACTCATTGTGTACGTGGCTAAAAAACTTCCCGGGTTAAACATTTATTTTCCAAAGAGTGAGCTATATCGTTCCATGACTGCCAAGGGGCAAGGACACTCTTATGCTCATTTATTTTGTTGTAGTGTAGCTAGGCTCTTTTCCATTTAAGTATCTTGGTATTCCAATTCATTATAGGAAAATGATCGAGATTTGAAGGTTATCTAATGTGATTGATACACTTGAGAAAGGCTGAGTAAGTGTAGAGCATAAATGTTGTCTAATGCGATTGTTCCTGATGTTTCTGGCAGTCTAACGAACATAAAAAAAGAAACAAAGGTATTATTTGTACGCCAAAGGATCAATTGGAGTTTCAGATACATAACCTTGATCTTAAAAATAAGAACTTAATAAATATATTTGGAAGTTATTTGTAGAGGATGGTGTTTGGTTGTCATTACTTTGTACAAAAAAGGGTGAAAAAACTCTTATCTTCTCTCACAACTAAGCCAAGAGATTCTTACATTTTGGAATGGATTAATGTGGGTTAAAGATACATTTCTTCAATTTAGCTCTTTTAAGGTTGTGAATGTGGAGGCTACTCCTTTTTGGAAGATAAGTGGTTAGATGATGACAAACTTTGTGAGCAATATCCTAGGCTCTATAATACTGTTGGGAACAAATTAAACATGTTATTTTTTGGCTATTTTGGGAGTACATTTCATGCATTTAATGGCTTAAGAAGATTTGCTGCACAAATACTAATAATTTTGTAATGATATACATTGATTTCTGCAGATATACTGCATTTATTTCAATTAGGACGGATGGTAGATGGAAAACTCTATAAGAGCCGTTTGTTTTTGACGACCAACCAACCATTTCCCTTTATCACACAAAGTTGAAAATATTGTACTCGTCAACATGAAGAACGCACCCACCATGATCTGTGCCTTCGCCATGTCTCTAGCGGCGGCCACCATGCTCTCCACCGGCGCCACCGCCGCTGCCGCGTGCACCCGTGACCCATCCATGTCCATCGCCACCGCGTGCAACAAGATGACCGCTTGGCAGGAGCCGCAGGGCAAGCCTGCGTTCGAGCTCTGCATGAAGACGTTCCAGGGGGCGCCGGAGTACATGTTGGATAATTAGGCACAATTTTCGTGATTAATTCTAGAATATTAAACATGACAATACCAGCTACTCGCACATGTAACTCGAACATACTAGAAGTACTAAACAACAAGATGAACGGAAACAGGCAGCAGCTAAACATGTACTCACAGAACATGATTAATAACCAGACAGCAGCACGTCGCACATACCGTTCGATTGCAGTAATCGCAGCAGTAGCCTTGGGGAAGATTGGTTGAAGCAGACGGCGGCGAAGACGATGACAGGCAACACCGCCCGACTTGGATGGAAGACGAGCCGTGATGCAGAACTTGAGCAGTCGTGCAGGACGCTTCCCAAAAACCTTATTCGCCCTCTCTCGTACAGGATCGCAAAGGCGAGTGGTTCCGGAGACCTGCTCTCCCGTCCGCCGGCAAGTGGGATGGAGTAGACTACGGTGACGGCGCAAGCAGAGAGGTTGGCAAACCCTAGATTGGTTTTCGGTGTGTTCGTGGTGGAAGCCGCACTGGAGTTTATATAGAGCGACTCGGGAGTCCCGCATAGGGCACATCGTGGACCAAGCCCACGTTGCGCACGTTCGGGTCGGTTACAGATAGCCCACCATCCGACAGCGACTCGAATAGGCTATCTGTTGACACGTCTGTCAAAGCCGCACAAGTTTTTCCAAGCAGCAAAAAGACGAGACGAGACGGGCGGGCGCGCGAGCGTGCGGCGTCGTCGGAGGAGGAGCGCGCGTGTAGTTCTCCTCTTCTCACTCACTTTACTAAGTGGTGAACCACTCCACTTTATAAGGTGGTGTAACTCTCCTCCAACTTTCCATGTGGGACTAAACTTTAGCTCCCACTCAACTCATATGTGAGCTGCCACCAAATTGGGTCAAATCACACATGGGCTTCCACACACATGGGCTTTGAGATTTAGGAAAAATCTAAAATCTATATGGGCTTATTTATTTAGCCCATTATTTTTAACAATCCCCCACCAGATCTCAAATGCCCATTTGAAGATTTGCCAATTCTCGCTACTTGTTTATATACCAGTGTTTCAACAGAGACTGTTAAGTTGAACTTCCGCCTAGAACCTTGAGCTACGTCTATCAACAACTTGAATAATGGACGAACCTTAAATTGCAAGTTTGGTGCTTTTAGATTTCACACAAAGTCATAACTAGTACTTGGCTGCCAGTAGCCTACCCCGTGGGTGTAGCATATGCGTCATACTACTTGGTCTCTTCATGAGTTTACTAGAGATCACCCAAATCTCATAGATTGCAACGTTTAACAATCGGAACTCGTATAGGTGTGTTCTTTCAAGAATGCTCTATAGGATAGCATCTTTGCTAATCATAGCCAACAGAAACACATTAAGACATGTTGCCAACCTGCCTTACAGCTTTTGAGAGTTGTACATCTTCACATAGAGAGGGTTGTCTAATACTCTCTTCCGTCACACCACTAGCTTGTTTTTCCTAGGTCCTAATTCACGGGATCTCCGATCAAAAAGGTTGGGTTACCACTACTGTGTAACATCCATGGGTCTCAAACCCATCTCTCTCGATGCACTTTCTATCACGTTTCGTGATAGTCCCTTTGTAAAGGGATCTGCCAGGTTTTTGTCAGTTTGAATATACGTAACAGTAATTACTCCGGAGTTTCTCAATTTCCTGACAGACTTCAAACGTCTCTTGACGTGTCTTGATGACTTCGCGTTATCCTTAGAATTGTTCGCTTTGACAATAACAGTTTGATTATCACAATTCAAGAGGATGGCCAGTATAGGTTTCTCAACCACCGGCAAGTCCATCAAGAGTTCACGCAGCCATTCTGACTCTACAGTGGTTGTGTCTAAAGCAGCAAGTTCTGCTTCCATAGTCGACCTTGTCAATATGGTTTGTTTGCAATATCTCCATGATATCGCGCCACCTCCAAAGGTAAATACATACCCGCTAGTGGCGTAGAGTTTATCTACATCCGAGATCCAGTTCGCATCACTATATCCTTCGAGCACCGCTGGATGCCCCGAATAGTGTATCCCATAACTCATTGTACTACATAGATAGCGCATGACCCTTTCAAGTGCACACCAATGTTCAGTACCCGGGTTAGACATGAACCTACTCAACTTGCTCACAGCAAAAGAGATGTCGGGTCTTGTCGCGCTAGCTAAGTACATGAGTGAGCCAACGATTTGAGAGTATCTCAATTGTTCTTTCGGCTCTTTCTTGTTTTTCCGTAATGTCACACTGGGATCATAAGGTGTTGGGGAAGACTTGCCATCAACGAAACGGAAACGGCTCAAGATCTTCTCAACATAGTGTGATTGTGTCAAAGTAATCCCACTCTCGTGCTTAATCGGCTTGATATTCAGAATAACATCAGCTTCTCCCAGATCTTTCATATCAAAGCTCTTTGACAGAAAGGACTTAACTTCATTTATCACATTCATGTTTGTACCAAAGATAAGGATATCATCCACGTACAAACATAATATAATACCTTCGCCCCCACCATGGCGATAGTAGACGCACTTGTTAGCCTCATTAACGATAAAGCCAACAGAAGTTAATGTTCTGTCAAACTTCTCATGCCATTGCTTAGGTGCTTGCTTCAGGCCATATAAAGATTTTAACAACTTGCACACCTTTCTCTCTTCACCTTTTACCACAAACCCATCAGGCTGATCCATATAGATCTCCTCTTCCAACTCTCCATTGAGGAAAGTTGTCTTAACGTCCATTTGATGAACGATAAGACCATAAGAGGCAGCCAGGGATAGTAGTACTTGAATGGTGGTCAGTCTAGCAACAAGTGAATAGGTGTCAAAGTAATCTTCACCTTCTCTCTAGGTGTAGCCTTTTGCTACAAGCCGAGCCTTGTACTTTTCAATAGTACCATCAGGCCTTAGCTTCTTCTTGAACACCCAATTGCAACCCACAGGCTTACAACCATGGGATCGTTCTGATAGTTCCCAAGTTCCATTAGAAAGAATCGAGTCCATCTCATTATGAACAGCTTCTTTCCAATCATCTGCATCAGGAGATGCATATGCCTCTGCAATGGAAGTGGGAGTATCATCCACAAGGTACACAATGAAATCATCTCCAAAGGATTTTGCAACCCTATGTCTCTTACTCCATGTAGGAGCTTCATTGTCATCCTTCTCTAGGACTTCTTCCTCACGTGGTTGCTCAAAATTCTCACTAGATGCACTAGTTTCAGGAAGTATTTCAGAAGAAATTCTAGCAGTGCTATGCATATCTTTCATAGGAAACATATTCTCAAAGAATGTTGCATCACGAGATTCCATTATAGTATCAACATGCATATTAGGAACCTCAGATTTAACTACTAAAAATCTATAGCCTACACTTCGCGGAGCATATCCTAGAAAGATGCAATTCACTGTCTTTGGTCCAAGTTTGCGTTTCTTAGGAATCGGTATGTTGACCTTAGCCAAACACCCCCAAGTGCGCAAGTAAGAAAGTGATGGTTTTCTCCCAGCCCACTCCTCATAAGGGGTTTTATCTTTATTCTTGTTAGGAACTCTATTTAGGACATGACACACTGTCAACAAGGCCTCCCCCCCACCATGCCTTAGATAAACCAGCGGTGGCTAACATGGAATTCACCAAGTCAGTCCGCGTGCGGTTTTTCCTCTCGACAACCCCGTTTGATTGAGGCGAGTAGGGAGGCGTCCTTTCATGAATAATGCCATGTTCCTCACAGAATTCATCGAAGATTTTGGGAAAATATTCACCACCACGATCCGACCTAAGACGTTTGATCTTTCTCTCTAGTTGATTTTCAACTTCGGCTTTATAAATTTTAAAGTAGTCTAAAGCTTCATCTTTTTTGCGCAACAAATAAACATAGCAATATCTAGTCGCATCATCAATCAAAGTCATGAAATATCTCTTTTCACCTTTTGTCAACACACCATTCATCTCACAAAGATCAGAATGTATGAGCTCCAGAGGTGCCAAGTTTCTCTCCTCGGCTGCCTTATGAGGCTTTCGAGGTTGCTTTGATTGCACACAACTATGGCACTTAGAACCTTTGGCAATAGTGAAATTCGGAATTAAACTCATATTGGACAACTTGGACATCAAACCAAAATTAATGTGACATAAACAAGAATGCCAAACACTGGTATCATCATTAACACCGCCACAAATATGGTTTACGGACTTATTACAAAAATCTGAAAGTGAAAAGCGGAACAACCCTCAGCACTCATATCCTTTACCAATAAATTGTCCATGTATCGACACAATGACTTTATTAGACTCAAAAATAACCTTAAACCCATCTCTACATAGAAGGGAGCCGCTAACGAGATTCTTGTTCATGGAAGGGACATGCTGCACGTTCTTCAACTGCACGATCTTTCTCGAAGTGAACTTCAGATCCACCGTGCCAACACCATGAACAGAAGCATGTGACCCATTCCCAATTAGGACGGATGAATCCCGAGCGACCTGATAAGAAGTGAACATAGAGATGTCAGCACACACATGAATATTAGCACCCGTATCAATCCACCAACATGATGATTGAAAAACTGAAAGAACAGTAAATAGATTACCATACCCATCAGCATTGCTAGCGGTCACGACGTTGACAGTCTTCCCCTTTTTTCCTTTACGATCTGCACGTTCTGGGCAGTCCTTGGAAAAGTGCCCGAGCTCTCCACGGGTAAAGCAACCCAGCTCGGCCTTGTTCGGCTTCTTCTTCTCCCTAAAGGTTGTAGTCTTTTCAGGCTTGTTGAAGGAGGGCTTATAGTTCCCTTTGTTCTTGCCGAAGGTCCTCTTCTGCACCATGTTGGCGCTAGACTAACCCTCGTCTCCTTTCTCAGCAATGTCCTTAGCCCGAGCCTTCTCCTCAACATCAAGAGACGCTATCAGGTTTTCAACCGATATCTCTCGTCTCTTATGCTTGAGAGTTGTGGCAAAATTCCTCCATGAAGAAGGCAACTTTGCAATGATGCACCCAGCCACAAACTTGTCGGGTAAGTTACACTTAAGGATTTCAAGCTTCTTGGCAAAGCACAGTATCTCATGAGCTTGTTCAACTACAAAACGATTGTTAACCATCCTGTAATCATGAAAGTTCTCCATGATGTACAGTTTACTGCTAGCATCTGTTACACCGAACTTAGCGTTCAGTGCCTCCCAGAGCTCTTTGCCATCTTTGACGTGCATGTACACATCAAACAACTTGTTGTCAAGAACACTCAAAACACATCCCACAAAGGCAAGATTGGTTTCCTTAAATTTGTTCTGATCTTTTTCAGATATAGTTCCTTCAGGTAAACCCTCACTAGCCTCGAATACTTTCAGATTTTGTAGCCACATAGTGGTCTTATACTGCCACCTCTTAAAGTGAACACCGGTAAACTTTTCCGGCTTCATCGCATCGGCCAAGTGTCCCATGTTTATCTTGGAAAATTGCCTATAATAAGGTTTTTGAATTGTTGGATAATTAGGCACAATTTCCGTGATTAATTCCAGAATATTAAATATGACAATACCAGCTACTCGCACATGTAACTCGAACATACTAGAAGTACTAAACAACAAGATGAACGGAAACAGACAGCAGCTAAACATGTACTCACAGAACATGATTAATAACCAGACAGCATCACGCCGCACGTACCGTTCGATTGCAGTAATCGTAGCAGTAGCCTTGGGGAAGATTGGTCGAAGCAGACGGCGGCGAAGACGACGACAGGCAACACCGCCCGACTTGGATGGAAGACGAGCCGTGATGCAGAACTTGAGCAGTCGCGCAGGACGCTTCCCAAAAACCTTATTCACCCTCTCCCGTACAGAATCACAAAGGCGAGTGGTTACGGAGACCTGCTCTCCCGTCCGTCGGTGCACGCCGGCAAGCGGGATGGAGTAGACTACGGTGACGGCGCAAGCAGAGAGGTTGGCAAACCCTAGATTGGTTTTCGGTGTGTTCGTGGTGGAAGCCGCACTGGAGTTTATATAGAGCGACTCGGGAGTCCCGCATAGGGCACGTCGTGGACCAAGCCCACGTTGCGCACGTTCGGGTCGGTTACAGATAGCCCACCATCCGAGAGCGACTCGAATAGGCTATCTGTTGACACGTCTGTCAAAGCCGCACAAGTTTTTCCAAGCAGCAAAAAGACGAGACGAGACGGGCGGGCACACGAGCGTGCGGCGTCGTCGGAGGAGGAGCGCGCGTGTAGTTCTCTCTTCTCACTCACTTTACTAAGTGGTGAACAACTCCACCTTATAAGGTGGTGTAACTCTCCTCCAACTTTCCATGTGGGACTAAACTTTAGCTCACATTCAACTCATATGTGAGCTGCCACCAATTGGGCCAAATCGGACATGGACTTCCACACACATGGGCTTTGAGATTTAGGAAAAATCTGAAATCTATATAGACTTATCTATTTAGTCTATTATTTCTAACAGAACAGCACCGCCAGCGCGTACGGCATCGTGGTCGCGAAAGCCGCCGTGGAGTCGTGCGCGGCCACGGAGCGCGCCGCCGGCGAGCTGTCGCAGGACCTGAGACTCCCTGAGAACCTGCGGGCGTCGTACGGCAGCTGCGTGGACATGTACGGCCTCGCGCGCACGGGCGTCACCGCCATAGACGGGGCGCTG
Source organism: Avena eriantha (assembly GCA_910589775.1). Taxonomy (NCBI): domain Eukaryota; kingdom Viridiplantae; phylum Streptophyta; class Magnoliopsida; order Poales; family Poaceae; genus Avena; species Avena eriantha. The sequence continues at coordinate 336,416 of OU342745.1, read as the reverse complement.
AAGGCATGCTCCACGCCGGGACGCCAACGCGGCGGTCAATGACTGCATGCAGGTGCTGCGGCTCGTCGACGACGGTGGCGTGGCATCGCCGTTGCACCGCATGGTCTTGGCGGACCGGGATAGGATCACGCTCGCTTGCTTCCTGGGAGCGTTGATACCTGACAGTGACAAGTAATATCTCTGACAGTGTGTGTCTGAACGTGGAGATTTGAAATTTGTATCAATAATAATTCGGTGGAACCCAATCAATATTGTAGCACGGGTCAGAAATCATTTATTACTATGATAGCCTCCGATCCAAATTAACTTTCAAAATTTATCTAGATTCGGATGTATCTAGTCATGTTTTTAGTGTTAGATACATTTAAATTTAGATAAATCGGAGAACATTAATTCGGATCGGAGGTAGTAATAAAATTATAGTCCTGCATATCGATCTTCTCGGCGCACAGTGTCGATAAGCAAAACATATAGGAGTACAATTTACAATTTACTGCATTGTGCATTGTCGTGAATTGCGGAGAAACACACATTGAGGAGGGATTTAAACTGGTAAGATAAGATGAGCCCACCCCCAGTACCAGTTCGAACTTGGCGCAAGCTTTCCAATTTTAATTGTAAATTCAGACTTCCTCTATGGGGGGGTGGGGGTTGAAAATCAGATCGATGTTTACATATCTGAAGTTTTATGGCCAAATTGAACTGAAAATACAAAACTGTCCTGAACTGTTATTCAAAATCCAGAAAATTAACCTTACTCTGGAGTTGACTGTTTAAATTTCACCTTATTTTGACCAGCACCAAACATGTGCGCTGGAGTTTATAAACATGTCACCATCTGGATTCCATACGGTTTTGTAAAACAAAAAGGGAAAACAACACAGCAGCAGATGTATGCACAATTGTATATAAAAGATGTCGGCAGACGATAATTAATGGATATGAAAACAAACTGAAACTGTTGCTCTAGAGATATGATCGCGTCTTGCAAGAGAATGTGGCGAGTAAGGTTATCTCCACCGGGTCGACCCAACATGTCCCGGCGTGTCCGAACCCGTCCGCGCGGACGCGCGCGACATGTGCGGCGCCGCAGCGGCACGACCGATCCATGCACCTAATTTGCGTGACCACTGGATCGGCCCGGACAGCGCAAGCACCGCGCGGTGTCCGACCATATCCACTGGTGGTCCCTCCCGCCAGTGGAACACATGCCACTCCACTTCTTCCTCCAAAAAGCTCTTCCAAAATTCCCACCGGCGGGAGCGACGGGAAAGGCGATGGATCCCGCCGCCATGGTCGACGCTACGCCCTCCGGCGTCCCCACCGCCAAGAAGCGCGGCCGGCCGAAGAAGCCTGCGGCCGACATGACGCCGGCGGAGCGGAAAATTGAGATGGATAAGCGAGCCGACCGGCGGCTTGCGGCGCGAGGTCAACTCGCCCAAGCCAAGCTCGAGAAGTAGCGCCGAGAAGAGAACGAGCGCATCCTCGCTATGCAGAACAGGGCCAACCAAAAGGAGCTGGAAGTGGATGCCGCCAAGCACGCCGTGCACATGATAAAGCAGGAGGCGATGACCGCCGCCTTCGGTGGCACAGTGGCCTTCGGCGCTGGCGGCGTGTCCATGGCCGGCGCGTCCTCTACCAGCTCCGTCACGTCCGCCCCTTGCGGCTGGCCTAGGACACCATGCCCGCGCACACCTTCGCTCGGAGGCCATACTAGGATCGTCGCCTCGCTCTCCCGGTTCGTCCATCCCCGCACGGCGTCATCGGAGGCGGGAGAGCCCGCCATCGACCTCAACCGCACTCCAACGACCACTGACACAACCCCAGAGGCGTCGAAGAAGCAGCGGTCCATCTCCGCCGCGGACATGCCGGCGCCAGTCGACCTATTCGGCGGAATGCTGGACGCTGCCGACCGACGAAGGCACGGTATGATCGCGCCATCTCTTCGCCTTTGCCAGCACACCGCTCCCGTCTCTTCACCCAGGCCAATTTCGGTGCAGGATTTCATGGCCAACAATGCCGAGGATGCCATGAATGGCATGATCAACGAGGGTGGCCAGGAGTATGGAGACGGCTATGGCGATGACACAGAGACGCAGCAACAGATTTAGGCAAAGACGCAGGAGTAGGAGACGCGGCAAGACGCCTACAACATTGCAGACGAGTCGTTGTTCGGAAACGATGGCGCTTCCATGGGCGTGGGGGTCACTATCACGTCGCTGGCCGCTTCACTTGCGGCGTCACTCGTCGAAACCAAGAAGATGAGCCAACGAACCACGAGCTACACCACCGAGGAGGACAAGGTCCTATGCAAGGCATGGATGGAGGTTTCGCAAGATCCACTATGCGGTGCCGAGCAAAAGGGCTTTGCCTATTGGAAAAAGGTGGGCAAGTTCTTCCATGAGGCCCGGAAATTTGGCAAGAACGCCTTCTACAGCGATCGAAATGATCTCTCTCTCTCTCCAAGTGATGGGGCACCATCCATGCCGAGTGCAGCAAGTTCCAAGGCTCCTACGAGATGGTGACGAAAAGGAAAATAAGCGGCATGTTGCCAGTTGACAAGGTAAAACCCCTTCCTCTCCTTGTCGATGTCTTGCATATGCATTGAGCCATTATCGGCATCCATATGTGTAGGTCATGAAAGCAATGGAGCACTTTAAGACGGTGAATGACAACAAGGCCTTCACATTGACGCATTGTTGGACGTTGATCAAAGACTGCAAAAAATGGGAGACTAGCTATGCCCTATGGAAAGAATTCGACAACAAGAAGAAGGGCAAGAGCAATGCTTCTACGGGCGGTGTCATCGACCTAGACGACGGCGGCAATGATGAAGGCTTCGCCAACCCTGTAGGTGCCCGTGCCCGCCGGCCTGGAGGCCACAAGGCTACCAAGGCTCACATCGCCCGCCAGGCTGGTTCGTTGGCATTCTAGGAGACGCTAACGAAGATCATGGAGAAGAAGGAGGAGGCCATCACCGAGAGGGAAGAGAGGTGGCGTAAAGAGAAAGAGGCCACCGCCAAGGCATTTGTCGAGCTCCAAACGAGGTCAATCAAGGCGGAAGAGTCTCATGCCAAGGCCAGGCTGGCTGAGATCGAGGCGAAGGCAAGGGCGAGGGAGGCCGATGCCAAGGCCAAGGAGGCCGAGGCCAGGTCTAGGGTGTTGGAGGCAGAGGTCAAGGCCAAGGAAGCCGAAGCCAAGATCATGGCCGAGGAGACTGCCATCATGCTCACCGACCTGGTCACCATCGCTGACCCCGATCGCAGGGTCTGGGTCGCTCGCAGGCAGTAGGCCATCCATGCTCGCGACGCTTGAATGGCAATGGCGACGGCGGCTGCAACCTTTTGGACATAGAGGACGCCATTCTTTTGGACATTGTGTATGATATTTTCCCCTTTTGTACATTTCAGAACCACTGGCCACTAGTTGGTGATGCCCAAAGGGCGATGGCACATGTCTGCCAATTCATCTGCTAGTCACTTTGCGTGCCATTGCCTATGAATTTGAGTGTTCGGCAGCGTTGGCTAGCGATGGAACAAGAACCGCCAGGCGTGGACATTTGGGTCGCTCCGCTGGGTGCGGTCGTCCGGACAGGCCGGACCACGGCTCCAAAGTGACCGCGGGCCGACCCAAACAGACAGTTTCGGTCACGTGTTTGGGTCGGCGCGGTGGAGATGCCATAAGGTCAAAGAAATGGTACAAGGGTGGTTTTTTCTACTATCCTAAACCTCTACTTCCCATGTTTCTGATCTACCCAGAAAGTAAAACAGACCTCCGATTTATCCCTCATTTTATGTCTTTGCATCATGGTGTACAGATGAAAAAGTTTTGTTCATATGTTTGGCGCTCTCGATAGATCTATGATGTAGTATGAGCCGATGAAGGAGATATGACATAGAGCCAAATAATAAAGATGTTTATTATCATATCTCATTAGTTCATAATAGTTTTATATCATTCTATAATCGGAAACATTAATACATGTGTGAAATATAAACAAACCAAATAGTCTCTAGGAGCCTCTATACAGCTAGTTCATTGGACAACCGATGATCAAGATTTTATGATAGCATTTATGCAGCTGACGATGAAGTCATATCATTGGTAATATGATGTCATGGGCATTACCTATATAAGTATTGCAACATGATTAAGTCACAAAGTTCATAGTTACAATAATTAGAAGCGAAGCATCCGAATCTAGATCGTGAGATCATATTTTAATCACTATCATCAGCGGCTGCTTTGACTGCATCAACCGTCACATCATAGCAGGGTGATAATAAAGATGTATGTTGGGTATTTCAAAGGAGCATACTGAGGCATATGTATCGAGATCGGGATTTCTTCACCTGTGTGACGGGAAGATACACTGGGCCCACTCAATGAGATTACATCCATAAGCTACGCAACATGTGACTAGGTCACGGGGATGAAATATCATGGGAATGAGTAAAGCAACGCTTGTTAATGAGATTGAACAAGGTATCATGATACCAATGATCAGATGTCGGATGAGTCATGTATCAAAATAATAAAGGGAATTGAACTCGATGTTTGTGGTTCAAACGACATTGCAACCATGGAATGCACATGAGTTATTATGGGCATCCCAGTCTCACTATTGATCATTGATTCGAGAGTCATCTCGATCATGTCTGTGATTTTCTTGAACCGCATGGTAACACACTTAAGGGTTTTATGACCCCTAGAGATTGTTTTGAAATAAATGGAATCACGGAAAGAAAGAGAAAGAAACATATGAAGTGTTCCGTGAGAGAACCAAAATAGTTCAGGGGATTACCGAAAGAGATTGGAATGAACCAAAAGGTGTTTCGGATCAAAAGGATTTAATGAATATGTTTTATATTAATTATTGTAATTAATAATAAAATAATATTTAAATTAAAAATAGGGCGACTTCCTTATTCGGCCAAGTTCCCGGAGGGAACAAGGCCTAAGAGGGAAGGTCGCCATTCGGAAGCCGCCGCCGCCTTGGAGGGTATGCGGGTGGGGGCCACCCAACATCGACCTCCCACGGGCCGCGGGCGGGGCCCGCCCGCCCCCGCCAACCAACCCCTCCCCTTCGGCGCCTCCAAGTAGCGGTGCGGAGCAGATCTCCTAGACAGTCCACCCCACCAACCATGCTCCAAGTAGCGGTGCGGAGCAGATCTCTATTATGGGCAGTGGCGGAAACCCCTCCACGGTCCACTCCTCCTCCTGCTATCTTGTGTTCCTCTTGCCATCAACAAGGTCTACCTTGACATGGACGACCACAAGCATTACCCTGCTACCACGACCACTGCTCTGCTCATCCTTTTCAACACGCGCTGCCTCTCCCGTGCCCTAGCCGCGCCACCACGCGCATAGGCACCGTCGCCGTCGCCGTTGACGGACCAGCCGGCAGTGTCCCTAGCCAATCCATATCGCGAGGAGGAGCTCGCTGACTGCGAGGCCGGTGCCCACTACCTATAGCTCCATGTTGTACATCACCACAACCGACGTAGTCTTCCTCAGCCCGGCCACAGCACCGTTCCGCGCTGATTCAAGCCATCCGGGTGTGCGCACTCTGCCTCTCCGACGACTTCCTTTTTCCGCTTGTATTACTTACAATTCTAAAGACAACTGAACATAAAAATCCCTCTGATTCCCCTGTTTTATCAAGTGTTGACGTTTGTGTTGTTTGTTAGGAATTGATCCCTCCAGCTACAACATGTTGAAAATTATGCTTGCGGTGAGGGCGGCTTCGCAAGCTTCAGCCTCGACGAACAAGGTGAAAGCCAAGCTGGGCAGCAACACACCAGGGTCCCATCTTTGTGCTAGAACAAGAAAAGTCTCGAGGTTAGCTACACAGATATTCTGCAAGCATGACAATGGCAAATCGTTCGTCTGTCAGGTGTCTGATCGAGTACATTGTTTGTTTGCGAGCTGTGATCTACTTGACTCCTGAGCTAGGCGCTAGAGCTCGATATGTTGGATTTCTCTTAAGTGCTTCAGTCATAGCTTTGGTACACTGGTTTTATATATTTAAATATTGTCAAACGAGGTACACAATTTCCATTCTTTATCTACTAGCATTTTGCTAGCCTGGGCATTGTAGTGAACTTTGCACCAACTAGGTGCCAGCTTGCTACTGCTGGTGGTTTAGGCGTTTGGTATTTTGAGAATGTTCTGAAATGATTTTACAGTTGCATGGAGGAAGAGAAAAAAGCATGTTTGTATTTTGAGAGATTCCGGGGGAAAATATACTCCAAGGTGAAATCACTTACGCAGAAGAATCCATTCTGTAGTCAATTAGAAGTGGTGCATTTTCTCATGCAATAACATAATTTTTTGCATTTCCCTTATCTTGGTAAAGTACTCCCTCCGATCTAAATTAATTGACTTGAATTTATCTAAATTTGGATGTATCTAGTACTAAAACATGTATAGATACATCCGAATTTAGACAAATCCGAGTCAATTAATTTGGATCGGAGGAAATACTTTTTTTACCATTTCCTAACATTCATAAGTTCTAATAAACGGGGCGGCAACGCGCGCCAACATGTTCTAGTAGACCGTGAAACGAGATCACAGCGAGACGGCCATCTGTTGCTAGGCAGTCAAAACAAGAATGAAGCGTGTCTTCTAAAATTTGTAGTTCATCGTTAACTGCAACCCTAGGGGCCTGAAACACCCTTGTTGCAGTCTTAGTCCACCCTTTGCCATCCTGTAGTTTATAAACTTGTGAGATTCGTAATAATTATCTCTGGCTTGCAAAAAAAAACGATTTTCTTTTCATTGTAGAAAAGTTATTGTATATGCTACACGGAAAACCTAAAGAAAAATGTACCACAAGTAGAAAGGCATCCTGCTTACACGGAATCTCTAACTGAAACTGACTGAAAGCTATTAACTGCTAAAATTGAACCAAAAACAGGTTCAGAGAACCACTAACTGAATTTACTGAATTTTGAGCAGCAGTGTTTGCAAAACAACTGCATCCTGCTTACACTGGTGGGGAGACCGGAGACGCTGCAACAGAGGCTGGGCGGAGCTGGAAGAGGACGAGGCGCCACAATGCAATCACCGTGAAGAGTCAGGAGGGGTGCGCACGAGGCGGCGCAATGAACGGATAAATAGCAAACTCAGCAGGATGGTCATCCGCCGTCTGATCAAGGTTGGACGGTTCCGATAGGTACATTACCTGGTCATATCTTTCAGCTGCATCAAACTTAAGAGTTTGTTTGCATTCGTTACCCCAAAACTGCATACAGCTCAGCAAACAAACTTGGCAATGCTTGTGAAAAATAACATAAATTTGTAAACCATCTTCAAAGCAGCTTGGATGCTAATAAAAGAATATGAGTTTGTATGCAAGGAGCTACAAGGCTTGTTTGGAATGGAGAAACTTCAGTTTTCTGGAGTTGGGCTGCTGTTGGATCTTGGACACAGATCAAAAATATCTGCGTCTCATCATTTTATTAACAGCAGCTCTCCTCCTGGAGTCAGACTGCTGTTGCGACCGTCTAAGCAGCTCTTTGACATCCCTGTATGGTCTCCACAAGCGGTGGCCAGGTGTTACTCAAAAGGTTGAAATTTTATACGCATAAGCGCGAGAGAGGTGGGGGTAAGCAGGATAGACACACCTGCACCTCGGAACACTGCATCCTGAATCTTTGCAAGCTCGGGCATGGAGATGAAGCATGTACCGCACTTTCTTGCACAAGGCACACCCTCCTGAAGCACGCTTTTTGCACTTCTTCGGATGCCCAAATAAACCCTTCAATTTAAGGCAGTTCGGATACTGGCACCTACCAGAGCAGCATGTTGAGACATGTACCAGAAGATCGAGCGTTTTCCGTAGCTGCAGAGGCATGATAAAAAAAATCAAATTAACAAGTGGAATATACATAGTCTCTCTGGCGGGTCATTTTTTCTTTAGGTTGTGTGCATCCTTGATGTCTCGACTAATTCTTCACATTATGTTGTTGTAGAGGTAATTGATTTTTTTTTTATTAATATACTATCTTTATCGAAAAACAAATGAAATATAGATAGAGGAACACATAACTATTGAGCGAGGAACAAATTACTAGTTGTAACCATCTAAAAGAGCTTACCTGAGAAACTCGCACTTGCCGGGCTTCCTTGTTTTGGGAATCGTGATGGGCAGTAGATGGATGGTTTGTCAACTTGTGAGGATGATTGACTGCTCCTTTTTGGTAACAACCATTGCAGACATCAAAATCTGGACAAACTTCGCACCGCCAGCCTTGACCAGTTTCAATATCATGAGCACAGACATTGCATGTAGTGACAAACGCTGGTGCAGTAGGATTATGCAGGTGGTACAACACCATCATTGACGAATGCTTAGCACGGCGAAGGGTGTCATATTGATAATGGTTCCCTTGACAAAGACTCAGAAATGCCTGCCTGTCGTCAAAATACTCACTTTCTAGGATATCATCTCTGTCCTTTGTATCGTTGGGCACCCCAACAATGTCAACCTAAATGACAAACATCAACTTATATGTTAGTGATTTCCTCTTTTTCACTCAGAAAAAACAAGTTTTAGTTATTTACCGGATGGAGCTTGTGTGTCTCTCTACTATTACTCGGATGCCTTTCACTCTCTTCAATCTGTTGTTCTCTACCGTAACACCTGCAAACAGTAAAATACTAATTTCACAAATAAAACTTTAAAACACCTAAAGGTTTGTTTGTCCATATACTTACAAATAACTCATCCCAAAGATATTGCTAATTTTAGATCAACAAGATATTGCTCGTATATCACCTTTTTCAAGCACATCGAGTTAATTTCATTACAATCTCGCAAGTACAGTTGAGTTGGGGTGCGCATCAGCCCCCCTTGCCTTTCCAGAGGTGGATTGCGTGGTCATATCGGGTTTCTAGGAGTCACCCCAGTTCAATGCAAGTTTCATGAGGGCATCTAAAGACATAATTGGACCAAAAATTAGAATTGATTGGCCATTGGATCTTCCTCTACCTAATCCGGACCATTCTTTTTTATCACAGGCAGTATATAAGGTCCATCCTCCATTGGCCAACCCTAGCCGCCACGCCCAATCCCCTCAGCCACCAATCCCCACCCGTGTACCCCTTCCCCAGTCCCCTCGCCTCCTCCTTGCGCCGCCGCTCGTGGTCCCCTCCTCCTCCCTTACTACCTCTGGTCGCCGGAGCTGCTACCAAGGAGCACATGCTCTGGCCGCCGGTGATGGTCCCTGATCATCCAAACTTCACAGGGCAGGGAAAACCCTAGCGAAGAGCGGATGGAGCAGACGTGATGGCCGCGATGCTGGGCGAGACGAGGATCTACAGGAGCCCAGCAGCGCAGAGGGTGAGCGGCCAGCTGTTGAACACACGTTGTATGTCACGTTCACATGTTTTAGTTGTGCCTAGTCTTGAGATAGTGCCATGTATTTAGGATCTCATTGTACTCCTATTTATGTAATTCTCCCGACATGCAATACAATCAGTTCAGATTCATTCTTCCACTTGGTATCAGAGCCTAGCGCTTGTTCTCTCTCTCGCCATGGCCGAAACCTCGCCTTCCTCGGCGTCAGCAACCCTTCCAGCAACAACCTTGACTCCCTCACCGATCCTGTCACACCTCCACCCCAATCCACCATGGCGCGTGCTCCTCCAACCCCCATCAGGGATCCTCTCTCCCTCGATGGCCTCGCTGCCCACCTTCCGGTGATCCCTAACCCCACAGCGCCGCCGCCCCTTGTTTTTCCCTTCCAAATTGCACCCCTACCTTCTCCCATCCAATTCTGGGGTTCACATCACAGATCATATCAAGTTTCAAGTCAATTCGACCGGCGCAAATTTCTCAAAATGGCGTCAGATCTTCAAATTCCTCTTCACCATGTACAAGGTCCTGGACCATGTGACCGAAGGCGCCACTCCTCGCGATCCAGACGACAGTTGGCGTGCCGTCGACATCCATATAAGTCTCGTTCAGGGCCACCCTCACCGATGATCTGCATCGCCTCGTTCAGGGCCCCGATGGTTTGGTGTGCACCACCTGGGCTCGCCTTCATCGCTTCTTCCTCGACCACCAGTCCTCTCGGTATCTCTTTCTGAGCAAGGCCTTCCGCAACACACCGCGCGGTGACATGCCGATCCCTACGTACGCCAGCAAGCTGCAGTCCATTGCCGATGATCTGGACGCCATTGGGCATCCGGTTGCCGACCACGACCTCACCCTTCAGTTCGTCGACGAGCTTGGCTCTCGGTGATCCTCAAGAGCGCCATGCCCTCCTTCGCCGATCCGTGCTCTCGCCTGCAGCTGGCGGAGATCTCCACCGACAACGACAACAACCAGGCCTTCGCCGTCCACGACACTGTTCACGACTAGCCCCGCAACATCGGTGGGCATGGCGGCGGCGGCCCACCTCGCGTCCCAGGTGTCAGCCCCAATTATCGAGGGAAAAACCCCATCCCCGGCTTTGTGCACGGGGGCGGGCACCAGCCAAGCGCGCACGGCGGGCACCAGCAAGGCGGACAGGGCGGTCGTGGCCAGGGGCAGTCACCGCGTGGCAATGACTACGGGGGGCGCAACGGTGGCAGCACCTCATAGACGCCCTGGCTGGGCTATTTCGCCCCCATGGGTGCGCCATTCCCGCCCGCTTGCCCCCTGCCAACCACCGAACGCTGCTGATGTGCTCGGCCCACGACCTGGCCCGAACTCGCAGACGTACCCCGTCATGTTCTCGGCCCCAGCGCAGCCGCCCATGTCTCCATACTCTGCGCCACCTCAACCTGCATCGCCGTACACCTTAGACCACACCGCCATGAGCAACGGCCAGTACCAGCAGCAGCCTGAATGGATCATGGACTCGGGGGCCTCATCGCACGTCACCGGTAAGACGGGTAACTTGACCTCCTTTCACTCCAAATTAGGTGGTAAATCTCAGTATATCATTGTTGGCAATGGCTCGAAAGTTCCTATTCTTGCTGTAGGGTCTGTCCAAATATCATCACTCCCTTTACTCTTGCAAAATGTCCTCGTCTTCCTTGAAATAGTTAAAAATTTAATCTCCGTCTGACAATTTACTCGTGTTAACTTTGTATCCATTGAATTTGATCCCTTTGGTTTTTTCGTGAAGGACCTAGCCACCAAGACTCTTCTTTTTCGCTCCAATAGCGATGGCGATCTCTACCCCTTCTTCAACACCAAGACACCTCCGCATGCCGCCTTCATCACCACCACAGGAGACTTATGGCATCAGCGTCTCGGCCACCCCAGCAAATCATCCTTGTCGCATCTTCCCCTAGATTTTCTTCAAGCATGTAATAATGTAGCCAACAGGAGTTTCCCACTATGTGAGGCCTGCCAGCTTGGTTGCCAACCTCGCCTCCCATTTCCCACCTCCATGTCCCGCACTTCTGATGCCTTCCAACTTATTCACTGCGACTTGTGGGCATCTCCCGTTCTTAGTTTTTCAGGCTACAAATATTATTTGGTTCTCTTATAGATGACTATACTCATTATTCATGGACCATTCCTTTGCGAAATAAATCTGATACTTGTGCCACTATTCAACGTTTCTTTCAATTTTTTCTCACTCAGTTTCATGTTCCTATCCAATGTATGCAATGTGATAATGGTGGTGAATTCCTTACAACTTCCCTACGGGAGTTTTCCGCGACCCATGGTGCCTCTTTTCGCTTTTCATGTCCCCATACCTCCCCACAAAATGGCAAAGCTGAACGGCTCCTTCGTACCACACATGACATCATTCTTACCCTCCTTCACGCCAAACTCCCGCCACCGTTTTGGGCCGAGGGGCTCCACACAGCCACACACTTGCTGAACCTTCGTCCATCCCGTGCCATCTCTCACAACACGCCTCACTACCTCCTCTACGGTGTCCACCCCATCATCTTAGAGTTTTTAGATGCATGTGTTATCCTAACCTCTATGCCACCACTGACCACAAGCTCTCCCCACGCTCCACATGATGTGTTTTTCTCGGTTATCCACGTGAGCATAAAGGGTACAGGTGCTTAGATTTAACAAATCGCAAAATAATTGTTTCTAGGCATGTTGTTTTTGATGAGGGCACTTTTCCATATTTTTCTGCTGATTGAAGCCCGCCAGCCACAGAGAATCCCATGCCTACCGATATCTGCTCCAGGATCCCCATCCGATCTTCCTCGTATTGCACAGGTGCTCCGCCAGCCACTCCCACCTCGCCACCCGCCCCCGCTGGCCCACCATGCGCCCAAGTTGTCCCCCTGCACCGCGCACTCATGCCAAGCCCATCATTCCACCACCACCCCCGCCATCATTACCCGACCCACCTGTCCACCCCACTCCCGCCAGGCCCCACACCCGACCGCAGCCCACCCAGCCAATCCCCGCACACCCACACTCCTTGGACCAAGACGCAATCCACCTCATCTGCCACGCCACCAGCACTATCTCCGCCTGTTGCCGACAGCACTGCTATCCTGCTTGCTTCCCCCAGTCCGCTCGTGCCACGCCCACCTCCTCTCCCGCCAAAAGCACAACCGGTACACCTACCCCAGAATCCACACCACATGCTCACTAGGGGAAAATCTGGCTATTTTATGCCCAAACAACATTTATCCCTTATTTCTTCCACCACGTTTATCTCTCCCATACATGCGACTTATCGATCCGCTCTCAAAGACCCCAATTGGTAGAATGCTATGCTTGATGAATCTACTGCACTAATGCAGAATGACACATGGTCTTTAGTTTCTCGTCCTGGTGTCAATGTGGTGACAGGCAAATGGATTTTTGTCACAAATTCAATGTTGATGGCTCTCTTGCTCGGTACAAAGCACGTTGGGTGGTGCGTGGTTTCACCCAACAGCATGGTGAGACTTTCAGCCCTGTTGTGAAGCCGGCCACTATCCGTCTGGCCACCTCTCACTGGTGGCCCATTCATCAGATGGATGTCAAAAATGCCTTTCTTCATGGTGATCTCCAAGAAACGATATATTGTGAGCAGCCCTCGGGCTTTGTTGACTCCTCTCATCCTACACACGTGTGCCATTTGCGCAAATCCCTATATGGCCTCAAACAAGCACCCCGCACTTGGTTTCATCGCTTCACCACATTCATCACTTCCATTGGTTTTTTGGCCTCCAAAAGTAATTCCTCGTTTTTCATCCTCAAAAATGGCTCCTCTCTTAGCATATTTACTTTTGTATGTTGGTGACATTATTTTAACTGCCAACACCACCACTCTTCTCCAATCCATTATTGCCTCCCTTAGTCGTGAGTTTTCCATGAGTGATCTTGGGGACATTCATCATTTCCTAGGCATTAATGTGCGTCGCACGAGTGATGGTATTTTCCTTTCTCAACAACAATATGCCTTAGAGATCCTAGAGAGAGCCAAAATGCTTAACTGCAACCCCATTCCCACACCCATAGACACCAAATCGAAAATTTCTGCCCATGATGGTTCCCGTGTTAGTGATCCCACTCTTTATAGGGGTCTCGCCGGTGCTCTCCAATACCTCACACTTACTCGTCGTATGTCGTACAGCAAGTGTGCCTATTCATGCATCATCCTCGAGAGTCTCATTTTCAGCTTGTGAAACGCATCTTGCGTTATATCAAAGGGACCTCTCATCTGCCTCCACTCAGTGAACTTGTTGCCTATTTTGATGCGGATTGCGCCGGGTGTCCTGACACTCATAAGTCCACTTCCGGTTTTTGTGTGTTCTTGGGCAGCAACTTGATCTCGTGGTCCTCTCGTCGCCAACATACCGTATCCCGGTCGAGAGCCGAAGCAGAGTATAGAGCGGTGGCCAATTGTATTGCCGAGTCATGTTGGTTGTGGCAGCTCCTACACGAGCTCCATCATCCTCCATCACGGGCCACCATGCATTGTCTACTGCGACAACATCAGCGCCATGTACATGCCTCGAACCCAGTCCAGCACCAACGAACCAAGCATGTCGAGTCCTTTACTTCGTTCGTGACAAGGTAGCTCTTGCAGAGGCTCGAGTCCTACATGTTTCTCAATTCGCCGACATCTTTACCAAGGGTCTACCTACTAGTGTGTTCCATGAATTTCGATCCAGCCTTAACGTCGTTCCGACTGCGGGGGACTGTTGAACACACGTTGTATGTCACGTTCACATGTTTCAGTTGTACCTAGTCTTGAGGTAGTGCCATGTATTTAGGATCTCATTGTACTCCTATTTATGTAATTCTCCTGACATGCAATACAATCAGTTCAGATTCAATCTTCCACTCCAGCGACCGGAGCCAGACGGTGGCAGTGGTGGTGGGCGGAAGCGGAAGGTGGCGCTGCAGGATCCCCTCCCGCGGCGCTGTAGGATCCCCTCCCGCAGGAGGGCACGGCGACGCCCAGTGGATAATTGCAAATTCTAGATCATTTACTTTAAATTTATGATACACAGTTATATTTGATAGTTATATTTGATATGTACCTATACTATGTGTGCTAGTGAACTGGTCCAGGGTTTAGCACTATACACAGGAACTCAAGCCTTATCAGGCGAGGATGCTATAGCGTGCCTTGGTTATGTCTTATCCGAGCTCCACTACATATGGCTTACGTTGTGATAGTCATTTTGATAGAGCTGTCTGCAGGGGCCATGGACGTCAGCGCGAGGGGTGAGCGGGAGGATGTGGTGGCCGGTGCCCGAGTGGCGGCCGGTGAGTGGCTGTGGACGCCGCTGCCGGAGTGGTAGACGGCTGGGTGGTAGAGTGGGCAGAATGCCTCAGCATATTGTTATAGCAGAGCGAGAAACTCAGGTTGAAATATTCGCACCCTTGGTGGTCAAACCCAGCTGGCCTGAATCGCAAGAGGGCTACCCTACCACTGAGATAGCACTCAGTATAGCTCAGTTCGAGTGTGATCACATGTCATAGGGTTCAAGAAATTGACTTACTTGTCACAGATGTAAAAACTTCTGCATTGATGACACACCCAACGTTTTCCAGATGACATAAGGATACAGCAGTGGCTGCAAGAATACTGCAAATGGACCATAATGAAATCTTCCTTCATTGGATAAATAGTTTCCCCAAGCTGTATGCATAAAAATCGAATTCATGTGATGTCATCCAACTGAAACAATCAATTACCTTTTCACAAAGACGACAGAGGGGATTTCGAGAAATATAGTGTAATGATTACCGCTTTAACTGAATCAGCTTACCTCTTGCATCAGCATAGCACCCTTGGAAGTATTCCCACTGAGATCAGTGTGGCCATCAGCTTTAAGAGCTCTTTTTTTAATAATCTTCTTTGTCTTACTCTTCTTCTGAAGCTTTCGGTCATCTTCTTCTTGACGAAGTTGATTAATCATATCTTCAGCAGCTCCTGGCCAATAATCTCCATCAAAGTAAGGCAAACGGGAAGCGGTAACTTTAGCCTTGCACTCTCCCATAGTAATGAAGAAATGGTCATACAGACTTGTAAGCTCAACAACAATTTCCTCCTTAGCAGCTTTTCGGAGCATAGCTAAGTACCTGGATGTCAAGACATTAGAAACCATGCAACCAGTCAACCAGAGGGGCTAAATTTCAGCAGAGTAGCACATGTGTCAATCCAAGGTCTTACCACTCCCGTAATTTTTCAGATTTTGCAGTCTTCTGAATCTCAGGATGGTAATATAAAATATAATCTTCACCATTCAAAGCTGGGCAAGCCCACATGTAACAGCTTGTGAATCCACGCTGCTTGCAATATTCAAGATATCCTATCTGCACGCAGGGCGGACCGGTTTAAGATCACAGGAAAATGCTAGCTCAAAGAGGAGGATGGTCATATCCAATAATCCCATACAGGAATGTTCTGACAAGTCTGGCAAGAGAAAATATTTGCAATTGTGATTATATTCAGCATATGCAGCAAGGTACCAGAATTTCATGGTAGACGAATGTACTCAAGGCCTCTCCGGAGGCTGCTTTAATCTCAGGTCTGAAGTATTTCACAGAATCCAGGTATGACAAATAAACACAACGTTGATTCGGATAAGCACATTCAGAACCAAATTCTTGAACATACATTCCAAATAAGCACGCGTCTACACCTTCTATTGTCTGGAACAAAAGAACAGCCTGCAAAACATTCATAGGAACGGAATATGGATATTGAAGTCTTTTGTCACCAAATTTTTACTTTAGGTACAAACTCTTACCTTGGACTTGTATGGAAACTCTGTCGGGTAATTATCTTCTTGAAAAATTTCCAAAAAACGTGGTTTAACTTCAACCATCCTATCCACTGATGAGACAACTCTGACCACAAGACCTTCTGCCCCAGCAACCTAACCATATGGAACAACTAGACTTTATAAGTGATGTAGGGAAAATTCCTACCAAAATAGTGCACAACAATGCCAAAATGAATGGTGTCTTGTGTAAACCAAATTACAGCAGGTTCATGTCTTTCTTATAATACATAATCAGAATTCAAAAAGACATGCACATAAAACACTAAGATATATGAATATACTTCAAGTACGCAAAGCTCATATATGCTACTCCAAAGAAATCAATAGTTAACGACTTTTCATGTCATCCCTCATTTTTGTTATCGTATTTTTTTATTGGGTCGTGAAAAATCAGCTGAAACAAGTTTGCACTGCAAACTTCAAAGGGAATACAATTTGGTATATTTTCATATAAGTCTTTAATCCAAATATGAAGCACCACCTCCGACCAATATATGGGTAATTCATACAATATATCGCCATTCGATTAGTTAACTGTCCAACATGGTACACCTGATTCCATACCAGGTGGGAGTGCACGTTTAGATAAACTGCTAGTTCGTCATGGTTGATATGAACTAAATTTGAAAGGAAATAAATTTCAGTGGTGCCTGGGAGAAAAATCAAACAGGCCCCATATTTGGTACTCCCTCCATCCAGAAATAAGTGACTTAGGTTTGTTTAGATTCACATGTATCTACACACTAAAATGTGTCTAGGTACATATGAATCTAGATAAATCAAAGTCAGTTATTTCTGGACAGAGGAAGTATTTTGTATTCCTTTCCAAATCTAGTATTGACACCACGACAGGCAATCATAATAGGTGTAAATATTTACATGGTGTGTACGCACGTATAAAACACTTGCAGCATATTTTGTCACAAAAGGTAATACATAATACCCATGTGCATTAAGATCCCACTTATTGTTGAGAAAAATAAGCAAAGTACACATGCAGGTCCAACAAGACTTGGTTTCACTAACCTCGTCGAAACTACGTCCTGACTGAGATGCCCGAGCCTGTCTCTCCAGCTTAAGCCGTTTAAAAAGCCGCTCTTCTATATGATCGCTAAGCACAGTTCTTGGTAGATCGCTTGCTCCAGGAACGGCGCTCTGTGGTAAAGGCGTGCAGAACCCACGTTCCACTTCTTTGATGTAGCAATACGGGCAAGTATATTCTGCTTGTCCGCCATCATTTCTTCTGCCATTGAACAGAGCACATATCTGATGCTGCCAGCATTCGCATATGTCACACTGAACCCACTGTTGAATGCATCATTCAGAAAGATTTAGTACAACACAAATATAACTAAAACTATAGTTACACAACCACCAGAACAGAAATGAGAACTAACCCATTCTTCAGTTTCCTCGTCATTTCTTTTTTTCTCAAATCGGGCCTTCAAAAAATTCTGTCCTTCAACCTCAATGGTGTTACCACGGGACTCATTGTAACATGGAATACAGAAAAAGTGGTGGGTATCACCAGTACCAATAGTATAGTATGGTGCATTTCGCTTTATCCGAGCACCACAAGGGGAGCAATATATTGGTGGGGGCTCAAAAGTAAGTTTTTCCACTTTGCAGAGCTGGCATGAATTCTCATTTTCGGAAGACACCATCAATTGATTCTTTTCAGCTTTAGCCTTGCTCTGTCAAATGGTAAAACATGTAAAATGGTTCCTTCTAAAATAAATATTAGGGTTACAGTACAAGTTTCATAATGACAATTGTATAATAATAGGAGTATTTGCACAGAAACACAATGCATGCAACAAAAACAGATAACAGTTATCATAAAGATAAGTAGAATCTTTCTGGTGCAACTAATTAAAGTTTGGTAAAGCAACAGCCTGGTAATTTATGTGTAATCTTATACAGTTATTAGATTTTATGTGAGAAAGTGAAGGGAGGAAAATTATTTTTTGCCCACTGGAACAAACAAACGAAAAGTAGATTCTTGGATGTTAGCGTGTCTAAACAAGGACAATAAAAGGCACAAATAACAACTGATCTGGTGATTTTGGGGGAAAAAAATACCCAAGGTAAAGCAGGTTATTTCCGAGTAAAAGACATACCTGACCAACCCACAGCCTTAGACTGTCTATATGTGCACTAATTTGTTCTGGAGTGAACAACTCAATCAATGAAAGACCGTTTATCTTTTGTTTTCCTGATTTCAGCGCTGTGACATCTGTTGACATCACATTATGCCTCGCTGTAGACACATTTCCATCGGTACCATAATCAATCTTTACAGGTTTCTGCAGAGGTCGCATGTCTTTCAGGTGTACCGTCTTTTCATTTTTCTCACGCAGCTCAGGACGTGTTTCCTGTAGTACCAACCCAGGGTTCACATTAGGATCGGAAGCTCTAACTAATTCATGTTCTGGAACATTGTGTGATGCAGGCTGCATCTTCAAACGTTTCGGAACAGATGGCTGACCATCTATGGAGAATCTCCTATGGCCGGTTATAGCAGAAGCAAAATATTGTGCCTTTTGTGATAGGGGTGACCATAATCGAATCATAGTCTGTGTCTCATTCAGCTTTTCAACGATATCCCTTATCCTCGGCCTTTTCCGCCGATCGACCTCCACACACCTTAAAGCTATTTCAATGCATGTCTTTACTTGTTCATAATATGCCTCTGACTCTGTCTCACACAATGGTGTTGCTTGTAACCTAGCCCTCCAATTTCCGTGTACCTACCAGCAAAAGAGAACATGAGGAAGGGTAGTCATACTAGAAAAGCTAAAGTATTACTAGTGTATGGCTAAGACATGTAACTAATTAAAGGAGACATTGTTTCTTACAAGTTCAACGAATTCCTGGGAAGACATGTCAGCACATTTGGAGTGGCCCGTAGGTCCTGCCATTACCTTTATGATGACAACACCCAAGCTGAATATGTCAAACTTGTTTGAGAGTACATTCTGCTCTATGTATTCTGGTGGTAAATAACCGCTGCATGACACATCATACATATGTAGACATACTATGTATCTAATGCAAAAAAAAAATCCATACTCCGTTGACATGAAGAGTTAAGAATTAAGCTTACAGTGTTCCCATTGAACTTATAGTTATTTTTGTCTGCTCTTCTCCAAAGAGCTTTGACAAGCCAAAATCTGCAAGCTTCGGTACCATATTCTCATCCAGCAATACATTTGCTGGTTTTAAATCCGAATGATACATAGGAGGTTTCAGTTCGTGATGCAGGTATTTCAAACCGTCGCAGATCCCCTTGATTATTCTATAGCGTGTGAGCCAATCATGTCCACTATATTCATCTGTTGTGACAAAGAGTTAATGTATAAAAATAAATCTTTAACATACTAACGAATACAATTTGAGCATCTTTGGAAAAAATGTAGAGAACCATGATATCATACCAGAAAGATTCTCATGAAGGCTCCCATTGTGCGCATACTCGAAGCAGAGCGCTCTGTATATCCTGTCAGCAACAACCAGTCTTCCGTTGTACTGTACGTACTCTTGCCGAGTGTCATAGCAATACCCGACTAAGCGCACAATATTATGGTGTTGGAGACACATAAGGTTGTAGAACTCCTTTTGGAATTGCTCATCAACAAGTCCCGGCATGTCATAGAGCAACTTTACAGCAATTATTTCCCCATCTTTATGTACTCCCTGTTTAAAATATTGTTTCCCCAAGTGTCTTCACATCCATTATATTCTGGAATTAATTGTGGAAATGTTGCCTAATAATCCAACAGAACAGCAGTGAAAATATTATAACCATCAACTGTACCTTGTAAACTTTTCCATATCCTCCGCTACCAAGTTTGCGCTCCTCGGAGAAACCATCTGTAATTTCATTTAACAGGTCATAGGAGAGACGCCTTAGAGTGACACTTTCATGGTCCATTTTCCTGATAGAAATAATGGCATGAAGTTGGTCAACGAGAGAAATTATCTAGGAAGGTCATTTCCATGAGCAATTTAACTATGCAGTGTGCTCCTCTAACAACAGAGCAACCGAGTGCAAAACAGATCCAAAATAACACTATGAAGAGAAATAAACCTGGGAAAGAAGGATGGCACCGTCAACGGAGCAGCAGCGGTTGATGAGGCGCTGTTCTGGAAGGAGAATGGGCAACGTGGCTAGGTCTGAGAGGCTTGACCATCCAAATCGATCTCAAGATCTGCTAATCTGATGTGACCGACTGTTTGGGAAGTAAGCTTCTGTGTATTTTATAAAATTGAGAATCTTTTGCTTCTTTTAATTGTTTCTTGGCTGTTGTGCCCTTCGGACTTTTATATTGCTCGGTCAGTACAATGGCTTTGTTTTGTTAACCACTTGTCTAGACATTTGCATTATACTAGTACATACTCTAACGTGCAGCGCCATGATGTTTGACTCCTCCACGAGCCCAAAGGAGGCATTCAGATTTTATGAGTTCCACCATTCAGATGTCATGGGATTACAAGCTAGCTCTATTACAGGAATTACATGCACCACCACCACTACATGCCTGACCCGGCGAACAAAGTCAACCAAACCCAGCTTGGCGCAAGTATGGTTAGGCATATCATTCTGCATGGCGCACTGTCTTCATGAGTACCAAATTATAAGATCTTTTAGCCTATCTAAAACGTCTTATAATTTGGCAGAGGGAGTACAATTTACTACATGGTGCGTTATGAATTATACATTTAGTGAATTGCAGAGAAACATACCTTCAAATGATGGTGTAAAAAAACTACAACTCCATGGGATTTTTAACATGTACCCCTCCGTTCCAAATTAACTGAAGTCCAAGTCTATAGCAAAATATATGTCACACCAAATTAGTTTCATAAGATTCATCATAAAATATATTTTCATACTATAAATATTAAATAATGTAGATAGGAGCATTACTATAACTTTTTATAGGCTTCTCCAAACTCAAAGAAGTTTAACTTATGAAAAATATAGTACTCGAATTAATTTGGACACGCCCACCTCCCGGTACCAGCTCTGAACTGTTGCCCTAGAGATATGATTGCATCTTGCAAGAAAATGTGGCTTACAGAGTGAGGTCGAAAAATGGTACAGATATGGTTGTTTTAGTCTACTAGCCTAAACCTCTACTTCCCATGTTCACAGGAAAACAAAACAAAGACCTCCAACTCATCCACGATTTTCTGGTAAAACTTGTGTCTATGCATCACGGAACTACAGATGAGGAGGTGCCGCTTACAAAGACCTTCAGACCTTTTATCCAGAGTTGTTCTTTAGGCCTTCTGGATGACTCTGAGCTTTGCACTTCTACACCTCTGATTTAGTTTTTCTTCCTCTTGTGAAGGGGTTATCGGTCTTTTTGTCAGCACCGTGCCATTAGTACCTTGTACTCTCTGCTTAAACCATGGTTCATCTTCATCGTCAATATCAGGGGACGCCAAGTCATGAGCTTCATCATCCGCTTCGTCTCCATGAATAAGCTCCAGGAATGTTTGCTTCACAATTCGGTCTTCTAAACTGTGGAACGAGATTACAGCAAGACGGCCATCTGTTGCTAGGCAGTCAAAACAAGAATGAAGTGTGTCTTCTAATATTTGAAGTTCATCATTAACTGCAATCCTAAGGGCCTGAAACACCCTTGTTGCAGTCTTAATCCAGCCCTGTCGTCCTGTAGTTTATAAACTTTGTTGTGAGATTCTTATCAATTATCTCCGCCTAACAAATAATACCCATTTTTTCTCTGTAGAGAAGTGATTATATATGCTACACAGAAAACCATGAGGAAAATGTGTTGCAAATGAAAAGCAAGTAATTTGCTTACATCGATCGTACATAAAGAAATATTTAATATTTGGGAAATGCAGCAAAGGTTATCCCGCAAAACAGAAATTAAAGGAAACGCATTGTATTATCACAATCATAGCTTCGTACATACCTCCTGAAATGGTACATGTTCCTTGGATAAGTTTGACAAGCTCCCCAGTAGAGTGTAGACCCCCTGTTTTTCGTTCTTTAACAATTCGCCTCTGAAGGGATTGCCAATTGCTTTCTTCCCCATAATCACGGAGGATACGCCCAACTTCAAGCTCAGGCCAAGAATTCAAGATATCTTCTGCTGTTAAAGTTGCCTGTCTAATTTCAGCTATAGATTAGAAACAATTTCAACATTAAACAAATATCAAGGTTGAGTTGCAGTGTTTGGATGTTACTAATGGACTAAGATTGACTCAAACGTGAAGTAGAACTTTTTTTCTTGATATTTTGGGCATGGCAAGTTCAATAGTAATCTGAATAAGATTTTTTAATATTGATTATTAATTTAATTATAAAATGTACCTGATAAAAATAGTATGCTGGGTTAGCAAACATTACACAGAAAAAATATTAACTGACATCATAAATGACTATGGAACTCATCCATCTACGCTCAAAATGATACACAACAGAAAAGAACCAAGGTGAGACAGTGTTCTACAAATTCCTAGATAGGCTCTGTGGTTGGCATTCTAAATACGAGTACATCTAAATATTTTTCAGCTCGTGCTATCTGCCAATAAAAAGATTTTTTAGTAAGACAAAGAAACATCAGATTTAAGTTGTTTTAATTTTTAGTCATGCAAGTTTGCAACATGATTGTAGATTGGTTTTTTTTTTTTTTGAGGGAACATGATTGTAGATTGGTAAGAGCTAGCAAGAAGCACAAAGCACCCATAGATGGTGCATTTTGATAGGAAGCAAAACTAAGAAATAACCAGTAAAGATGTAAGTAGGAGTAAATCAACACTGACCTTAGGGTCCATGCGCATGTCAAGTGGACCATCATGGAGCACGCTAAAACCCCTATCTGACCTGTTAACCTGCATACAGTAGAACAGAAATTTCAGATCAGCAAATGTGGAATGCAGGACGCCTATGATAAGCAGTTACATCACATTTTACTGAACTCTTGACCTGCATGGATGACATGCCAAGGTCGATAAGGATGCCATCAACTCCAGAAGAGCCATCTGCCAGGCTCTCGTCGACGCCACCAAGAACATGCTTTATGTACTTGAAATTCTTGATGTGAGTGTAGGCCCGCAGCTTCCCTTGCTGAGCATCTTCTCCTCCTCCTTCGTCACTTGCCCTCCTGGCAAGGAAAGCCTCGATGTGGCGCTGTCCAATCTCCAGCGCAGAGGGGTCGACGTCCATGCCAACGTGCAGCTCCATCTCCGGGTGCGCCTCCATCATCTGTTACACAAGCCCAAGAGGCATTCCATCAAACAGCTGGTATGCACGAATGAGCATGCAACGTTCAAAGTCACAATGAGTATAGGCAATTAGGCATTCAATTCTACCGAACACGAAGAGCTTGTGGGTTTGACAGAAGTAACGTAAATGAGAAAAAGGAACGGGCTACGCACGGCGAGAGAGTGGCCGGCGGCGCCGAGGGTGCAGTCCACGAAGGAGCGGAGCGGGAGCGGGCGGCGGAACGCGGCGAGGACCTCCCCGAGCAAGACGGGGACATGGTGGGAGTGGGAATGGCGGCGGTAGAGGTCGGGGTCGAAGGCGCCCTCCGAGCGGGTGCGCCGCTTGAGGTGCTCCTCCAGCTCCCGCCGCTGCGGCCGCCACATGCTGGTGTCCTTGGCCTTGGTCCGCGCCTTGGTCTTACCGGTGGATTTGCACGAGACAGCGTCGTGCTTGCGGCGGTTCGGAGCGGCCGCGACGCCGGCGAGTGGTTGCGCGGCAGCCGGGCGGAGGTGGAAGGGGACGAGCCGCCGCGCTGCCATCGCCATTACAGTCACCAGACGGCGCGACGGCGGGGAAGAACGGATAAATAGCGCGCGCCGCAGGGTGGCCGTCCACCGTCCGATAACGGATGGACGTTTCCAAAATTTGAGAGTTTGTTTCCAAAATATACAGCTCAACAGTACAAAATTTGCATACCTGGGGAAAATAACATAAATCCATAAATCAATTTTTAATGCAGTTAAGATGCTAATAAATATATTGGCTTTATTTGCTTGGATTTCAAGGAGATGCAAGTCTTGTTTTAGATAATTCAAAACTAGTTTTTGTAGAAATTTATACACAACTGTAGTTCTTCATCACAGCAAGACAGACAGAACTTTGGCATTCGAGATCGTGTATTCACTGGCAAGAAAATGGATGGCACAGGCACAGGATTTACTTTCCTTTATACTTTCAAATAAAAGATTGGTCCTACAAAATGGGAGGGGGTGCAGAAATAAACAGATTCATGCCCAGCCCCCTCGTCCTTCACTTCCTACTATACCCCCTCCAGACCGAGGTAAAAAGAAACTAAAATGGAGGGGTTAAAACAAAACAGCTACACCATTGTTTTTCAACAATAGAGGGTCCAGAAAACTATTATACATGGCCGATGACGATGAGGCAAAGCAGCAAAACAGAGATTAGTCCGACTAGTACAGGTCAAACGAAAGAATCACCACACCCCAAGGGGGTCGGGCCAGTTCCTATTGACGACATCAGCGGCACAGTCAGCACGGGCGCAAACAGTTACCACCTACTGTGGTGCGTGCATATGCATCCCCTTCGCCCTTCCTTTGGAAAAGGGCGGGCTTCCGAGCCAATATGTTAACCATCGGCGAAGAATGCCCAGCGTCTTCTTCCATCTCCAGGATAAACAATAGGTTGAAAGAATCCATCTGATCAGCTTCTTCCCTATAGATCCTCCAGTTCAACCATCCCAAGCCTTCTCCTTGGTGTGGGGGCGTGAGGGGACCGAAAACCTGGATAACTTTCCTATCTTCTTTCCACAACAGTATACCTGTACAGACGCAACTAATCATGTCGAAGCAACTTCTGCTGCTCTTTGTCTCATCATCTCATTAACAGCAGCTCGCCTTCTCGAGTCGGACTGCTGTTGCAATCTTCTAAGATGCTCTTTGAGATCCCTGTATGATTTCCACAAGTGGCAGTCAGGTGTTACTCAGCATATTGCAATACTATATGCATATATATATAAGCACAGGAGAGGTGGGGGTAGCAGGAGGTGGGGGGTAGCAGGACAAAATTTAGACGCGACAACACACCTGCACCTCGGCACACTGCATCCTGAATCCCTGCAAGCTCGGGCATGGAGCTGAAGCATGTACCACATTTTCTTGCACAGGGCACACCCTCCTGAAGCACGCGTTTTGCACTGCATCCCATGCCGAAATAGCCCCTTGACTTTACGGCAGTTAGGATACTGGCAGCTACCAGAGCGGCAGGTCGAGGCATGTACCAGAAGATCGAGCATTTTCCTTAGCTGCAGAACCGTGATAAAAAATATATCATAATGGGATACGTAACAAATGGATGTAGATAGAGGAACACGTAACTATTGAGTCTCTCCACACAAAAACTGCAAACTGAAGCAACCTTTGCACAATAGCTGTACTTCACAAACTGCAGCCCCAAGAATAAAAGATGCACATGTTGATTGATTCCACAATATTGTGCATCACCAGATCATAAACACAGAGTGTGTTGACGTTTGAAAATGGTGAAAGAATGCTTATGCTTTCCAATTTGTGTTGAAATGCCTGGATGTCTGCCTACTATATACCAAGTATCAAAGAATAACTGGACGGAATCACAATTAGGGATGCAGATCATGGTTCCATTTCCAAACTATGGATGAAAGTGGACCTACACAGTAATGGCACAAACCAGCCAGTGCTGATCAATTCAGATATATCCTGATAATTTGATGCATCCTTCAAGTACATGCCCCAACAAGTGAAACTGAATGTATACCAGCTCATCTAGTATACCACTATTTTCCATAGATTTAGAAATATTATTTAAGTTTAGACAGCTGTCAAGAGATTTTTGTGCACCTCCCTTTTGTATTAAATAAGAGAAACTCACGAGTTTAACAATGGTAGGTCAGGAACAAATTACTAATCGGAACCATCTAAAAGAGCGTACCTGAGAAACACGCATTTGCCGGGCTTCCTTGTTCTGGGCATCACGGTCAGCAGCAGATGGATGGTTTGTCAACTTGTGAGCATGATTGACTGCTCCTTTTTGGTAACAACCATTGCAGACATCAAAATCTGGACAAACTTCGCACCGCCAGCCTTGACCAGTTTCAATATCATGAGCACAGACATTGCATGTAGTGACAAACGCTGGTGCAGTAGGATTATGCAGGTGGTACAACACCATCATTGACGAATGTTTAGCACGGCGAAGGGTGTCATATTGATAATGGTTCCCTTGACAAAGACTCAGAAATGCCTGCCTGGTGTCAAAAAACTCACTCTCTAGGATATCATCTCTGTCTTTTGTATCATCAGGTATCCCAACAATGTCAACCTGACAAACATCAAGTTACATGTTAGTGATTTCCTCTTTTTTGACAAAAAAAAAGGAGTTTTAGTTATTTACCGGATGGAGCTTATGCGTGTCTCTACTATTACTCGGATGCCTTTCCCTATCTTCAAGCTGTTGTTCTATACTGTAACACCTGCAACAAGAAAATACTAAATTCACAAATAGAACTTTGAAACACCTAAAGGTTTGTCTATCTGCATGCTTCAAAACAACTCGTTCCAAAGATATCTACAACTTGTCCCAAAGATCTCTCATATATAACCTTTTTTTAATCATATCTAGTTAATTTCTTCACAATCCCACGAGTACAGCTGAGTTATTAAGGCATGACCTAGTGGGATGCCATGGTTGGGGTGGACATCAGGCCCCCTTGCCTTTCCAGAGGAGGATTACAAGGTCATATAGGGTTTCCAAGAGTCACCCCAGTTCAATGCAAGTCACCAGGGGTCTGGGGAGGATTAGCCCCTTCAGAACGCTAGATTTGAGGCTTGCACAATGACCGCTGCTGAGCCTTTGCCCATAGGCTGTCGACCTCATCAACACCTAAGAAACTTGCTTGATGAGATGGCATCGCTCCATGAGAGGCCTGATAGGATCAAGGAGGGTGAGGGGGGGGGAGATATGGCCACTAGGGGATTGGCAAGGAGAAGTCAATGGCCACGGCAATGTTTTTGTGGGTGTCAAGAGGAATAGAATTGCACATTTGCCTGTAAGTTTTTCCATTTCCTAATTTACTGGGAGGTTTCTCGATGATATGGATACAATTTGTTGCGACAAAACGACCAAGGATCTACTGTGGCTTCAACAAAGAGATGTGCAAGGATGCAATAGTTTGTGGGCTAGACTACACTGCTTAAACTGCTGCTATTTTGCCAAACAAGTGCCTAGGCACCTGGTTCATCCGAAACACGTATCTGTTGGCACGTTACAGATGCTTCCAATCTATAGTGTGATCACATAGATCAAGCACATGTGGGCTATATAGCACAGGTGTCATACGGTACAAGAAATTGACTTACTTGTCACAGATGTAAAAACTTCTGCATTGATGACACACCCAACGTTTTCCAGACGACATAAGGATACAGCAGTGGCTGCAAGAATACTGCAAATGGACCATAATGAAATCTTCCTTCATTGGATAAATGGTTTCCCCAAGCTGCATACATCAAAATCGAATTCAAGTAAACATGTTATCCAACTGAGACAAATATTACATTTTCAAAAAGACAACAGAGGGGATTTAGAGAAATATAGTGTTATGGTAACTGCTTTACCAGAACAGCAAATACAACAGAACCACTGAATAAGCCTACCTTTTGCATCAGCATAGCATCCTTCGATGCATTCCCACTGAGATCAGTGTGGCCAGCAGCTTTAAGAGCTCTTTTTGTAATAATCTTCTTTGTCTTACTCTTCTTCTGAAGCTTTCGGTCATCTTCTTCTTGACGAAGTTGATTAATCATATCTTCAGCAGCTCCTGGCCAATAATCTCCATCAAAGTAAGGCAAACGGGAAGCGGTAACTTTAGCCTTGCACTCTCCCATAGTAATGAAGAAATGGTCATACAGATTTGTAAGCTCAACAACAATTTCCTCCTTAGTAGCTTTTCGAAGCATAGCTAAGTACCTGAGTGTGAAGACATTAGAAGTCAGGAAACCAGGGGCTAAATGTAAGCAGAGTAGCACACACGTCAATCTAAGGTCTTACCACTCCCGTAATTTGTCAGATTTTGGAGTCTTCTGAATCTCAGGATGGCAATATAAAATGTAATCTTCGCCTTTCAAAGGTGGGCAAGCCCATATGTAACAGCTTGTGAATCCACGCTGCTTGCAATATTCAAGATATCCTATCTGCACTCACAGAGAACTGGTGTAAGATCGGGAAAATGCTAGCTCAAAGAGAAGGAAGGTATCATATCTAATAGTTCCGTACAGGAATGCTCTGACAAGCGTGGCAACAGAAAGTATTCACAATTGTGAGCAAAATTCAGCATATGCAGCAACGTACCAGAATTTCATGGTAGACAAATGTACGTAAGGCCTCTCCGGAGGCTGCTTTAATCTCAGGTCTGAAGTATTTCACAGAATCCAGGTATGACAAATAAACACGACGTTGGTTCGGATAAGCACATTCAGCACCAAATTCTTGAACATACATTCCAAATAAGCACACTTCTACACCTTCTATTTTCTGGAACAGAAGAACAGCCTGCCAAACATTCATAGGAACAGAACAATGGATATTAAAGTCTGTTCTCCATTGCCACCAAATTGTTACTTTAAGTACTCCCTCCGACCCATATTAGTTGACTTGGATTTATCTAGATTCGGATGTATCTAGTACTAAAACATGTCTAGATACATCCGAATCTAGACAAATTTAAGTCGACTAATATGGGTCGGAGGGAGTACAAATTCTTACCTTGGACTTGTATGGAAACTCTGTTGGGTAATTATCTTCTTGAAAAATTTCCAAGAAACGTGGTTTAACTTCAACCTTCTTATCCACAGATGAAACAACTCTGACCACAAGACCTTCTGCCCCAGCAACCTAACAATATGAAACAGTTAAACTTTATAACTGATAGGAGGGAAAATTCCTATCAAAATGGTGCACAATGATGCCAAAATGAATGGTGGTGTCTTGTGTAAACCAAATTACAGCAAGTCCATGTCTCTCTTATAATACATAATCAGAATTCAACAAGACATATGAACTTAAATCATTAAGATATATGAATATACTTCAACTACACAAAGCTCATATATGCTACTGCCAAAAATCAATTGTTATTGATTTTTCATGCCATCCCTCAGTTTTGTAGCCCATTTTTGTTGCTATACTTTTTTACTGGGACGGGAACAATCAGCTCAAACAAGTTTGCTGCAAACATTAAAGGGAATACAATTTTGTATATTTCCATATAGCCTTTAATCTGGAGTTGACGCACCACCTTCCGACCAGTATATGGGTAATTAATACAACGTGTCGCCATTCGACTAGTTAATTCTCCAACATGGTACACCTTATTAAATACCATGTGGGAGTACACGGTTAGATAAACTGCTAGTTCATCCTGGTTGATATATTCCATTTGAACTAAATTTGTAAGCGAAAAAGTTTCAGTGGGGTCTGGAAGAAAATTCAAACAGGCCCCGCATTAGGTCTGCTTTGTTTCCTTGCGTATGCGAACCATGGGCAGCACAATCATAATTGTAGGTGTAAATATTTACTTGGTGTGTAGGCACTTATAAAACACTTCCAGCATATTTTGTCACAAAGGTAATACAATATACCAATGCGCATTAGGGTACCACTTATTGCTGAGAAACATAATCAAAGTACACATGCAGTTCCACCAGAACTTAGTTTCACTAACCTCGTCAAAACTACGTCCTGACTGAGATGCCCGAGCCTGTCTCTCCAGCTTAAGCCGTTTAAAAAGCCGCTCTTCTATATGATCGCTAAGCACAGTTCTTGGCAAGTCACTTGCCCCAAGAACAGCACTCTGTGGTAAAGGCATGCGGAACCCACGTTCCACTTCTTTGATGTAGCAATACGGGCAAGTATATTCTGCTTGTCCGCCATCATTTCTTCTGCCATTGAACAGAGCACATATCTGATGCTGCCAGCATTCGCATATGTCACACTGAACCCACTGTTGAATGCATCATTCAGAAAGATTTAGTACAACACAAAACTAAAATAATAGTTACACAACCACCAGAACAGAAATGAGAACTAACCCATTCTTCAGTTTCCTCGTCATTTCTTTTTTTCTCAAATCGGGCCTTCAAAAAATTCTGTCCTTCAACCTCAATGGTGTCACCACGGGACTCATTGTAACATGGAATACAGAAGAAGTGGCGGGTATCACCAGTACCAACAGTATAGTATGGTGCATTTCGCTTTATCCGAGCACCACAAGGGGAGCAATATATTGGTGGGGGCTCAAAAGTAAGTTTTTCCACTTTGCAGAGCTGGCATGAATTCTCATTTTCAGAAGACACCATCAATTGATTCTTTTCAGCTTTAGCTTTGCTCTGTCAAATGGCAAAACATGTAAAATGGTTCCTTCTAAAAACACATATTAGGGTTAAAGTACAAGTTTCATAGTGACAATTGTATAATAGGAGTATTTGCACAAAACCACAATGCACTACCGCATGCAACAAAAATAGATAACATTTATCACACAGATAAGTGGAATTTTTCAGGTGCAACTAACTTAAGTTTCGTAAAGCAACCGGCTGGTAAATTCTTGTGTAAGTTTACAGTAATTAGATTTTATGCGAGCAAGTGAGGGAGGGAAATTATTGTTTGCCCACTGGAAAAACAAACGAACAGTACACTCTCGGATGATTGCGTCTAAACAAGGACAATAAAAAGCACAAACATAACAACTAATCTGGTGATTTTGGAAAGAATACCCAAAGTAAAGAAGGTTATTTCCAAGTAAAAGGCATACCTGCCCAACCCACAGCCTTAGACTGTCTATATGTGCACCAATTTGTTCTGGAGTGAACAACTCAGTCAATGAAACACCTTTTATCTTTGGTTTTCCTGATTTTGCTGCGACATCTGTTGAATCATTTGTTTCATTCTTAACTTCAGGGACATTTTGACTTGATTCTTTGTCAATTGACAAGATTTCTTGCTTGACATGAGATTTTATCTCATTTGAAACACCAGGAATCACATTATGCCTCGCCGTAGGCACATTTCCATCAGTACCATAACTGATCTTTACAGGATTCTGCAGAGGTCGCATTTCAGTCTTTACTTCTGCCTCTCGTTTCAGGTACGCCAACTTTTTAGTTTGCTCAAGCAGCTCAGGATGTGTTTCATGTGGCACAAACCCTGGGTTCACATTAGGATTGGAAGCTCTAAGTATTTCATGCTCTGGGACACTGGGCGAAGCAGGCTGCATCTTCAAACGTTTTGGAACAGATGGCTGACCGTCAAAGGATTCAACAGACACCGGGTCAATGTCCATTATATCACCTTCTACCCTATTCATTATTCTTTGAGTCATACTCTGTTGAGCAACTTTAGGCTCAGGGACCTTTTGCTTACTTGCCAGTTCATTTGAGAGTTGCAAAAATTTCTTTACATTACTACATACAGGACACTGCTCATCAACACATGTCTTATAATGCTGAATTAGCTTTCTTGACGTACTGCACTTCTTCTGCGGACAATCTTTTCTTTGGCAGTTGTCCAAATGCTTCACAAAATCCTGCAGGGAAACACAGTGAGGGAATTTACAACTTCCAAGAGGTGATGAACATCCTTTCGCATGAAACAGCAACAGTAGCCACTTCAACTGAAGAAGATAGTTGATATTTCCAGCGGACTGTTCCAATCCACCGGTTGGGAGCTTCGGCAACACAGGATCAACTGAGGCAACAGTGCAACCAGAAACACGCCAGTCAGATGAAAATGGCTGCTGTGCTCCATCCTGGCCCATTGTTCTTTGACAAAAGTCGTCCTGCATTTGCTTTTCAAGAGATGGATTGCTAGTGATAGAAGCCTTCTCCATTGTTTGAGGCCGCCACTGGGGCTGCTGCATTTGCTCTGGCTGTGATCCTTTTAAGACATAACTGACATCATTCGAGCTGGCATCAAGCTGCTGATTAGAGGGCAACAATGGCTGAGAATCGTGAGAGCCAGAAGCAGTGAAGTTTTGAGATCCAGAAAGGTGTCCAAACAGCTGTGCTCCTTTGACATTATCATGAGCACTTCTTTGCTGGTATTGACCCTGGAAATTTGAAAGTGCAGCAGCCTCAGTACCTTGTGAAGCTATCAACTCAGTGTGTGGCAGAGATCCCTGTTCTGACATTTGCATAGAATGGCTGGAATTCAGTTGAGACTGTTTAAAGGAATTGCTCCTCAGCATAGCCTGCTGGAGCTGTGAATTTGGCAGCTGCTGATTGAGATGGTACTGGTTTTGCACAAATTGGGAATTTGGTTGCACCTGATGTTGCTGCATTGGGAGCTGCTGGCGGAGCAGTTGCTCCTGAGTTAACTGGGATGACTGAAAATCAAGTTTTTCTGACTGATCCAAAACCTCAGTTTTTATGTGAGGCTGTCCTTGAATGGGTTGCATGTTTAGCTGATTGGTAAGCAACATGGAATTCATCCTTGATCTAGAATGGAAGTTTGCAGCACCCATGCTCGGATTGTTTGCTGTTGTTAAAGCGGAAGAACCAGTACCATAGAAACTTCCAGAACCACCCATGTCAGCTGAAGCTGCACAACAAAAATACACGATTTACTTTGTCACAATGCTGCTGGTAATAATACAAAATTTGCATTTCACTATGCATGTATGTCTGTCAATACGCAAGCTCATGCCGCTGGTACCAAGTGGAAGCAATATCACTTCTACCCTCCATGGGTTAAAGGACTCTAGCCAATACATCGATTATGAAGCCAGTGACTCAACAAGGAACTAAAGTAAGCAGTTGTGTGCTATTTTTATCTGTTCGCTAACAAGAAATTCTCTAACAAAGTTTGTTTGTACAATATATGACTTAGATAATTAGACATTGAACATATTGCTAAGGAATAATCGAGACATCACTAGCTTATGATTTGCACTTAACAAACATGACATCAAGTTTATGGCACAAGTTGCAATGATATAAAGCAATAAAAGATAGGACGCATCAGCGAGCATACTTGGTATTCTCTGTGTATTAAGCTGATTGAACTGCTGCTGCAAAGGTCTAGGTGAACTGCCAAAAGAGGACATGTTCATGTATGATTCTGGTGCTGCATTTCTGTTTGTAATTTGCGTGTTTGATCCATGCAATCCCATTCCACCATTCACATGTCCATCTGATAAACCAAATGCAGAAGAATTCTCTAGCATGCTTGAGTGTATTGCGGAATTTCGGTGGCCCCCAATATTCTGGATTTGATGGCTACCCTGGTTGCTTGAAAATTGCTTCTGCTGCTGCATATGTTGTGTCATAGCTGACTCGCCATTGAAATATCCAGTTCCATTTGAATAGTCAGGATTAGCAGGTACATTTTGCTGATTATTGAATCCAGGAGTTGGGATCATATGGGTTACTTGTCGCTGAACACCCATTGGACCCATCGTAGATGGGACATTACTTGTGGTAGAATTTATTGGGGCACTGGTAGTTAGATGCTGGTAGCCGTTAGACATCGAACCTGTAAGGAGGAGCAATTAAGAATAAGTAGAGCGATGTAATGTGGACGGGCAACAAAATGAGAAAAAAAAACAGCACAACACTGCATATGACTTCAGTTTCTCACAAATGATCTTCCCGTTTCAAAAAAAGAAGACCTTGAAAGGCATGCTCCAACTGGATTATGGATATAGAAGCTATATACTGGATCACTTTTTTTAGCTGACAAGATATTAAGCTAGACTCTAAATAGATGCAGTGTTCTTGTACCACACAGATTGAATTTTGCCAAATTTACTGCTGGCATGAGATGCCTAGGCTAGAAGCCTACAGCAGGCAATAACAAAGTTTCAAGTTAAAGTACATAGCCCTAAGGACATGAGCACAAGCTGAGTAAAACTATCTGCACCTGGCATTGAGGTGCCCATGTTGGTGTTCTGAGGAACCATGCCCGCACCAGATGACGAAAGACCCATGTTGTCTGGTACATAAGACATTCTAGAGTTTCCACTTGCACCTTGTGTGATACCAGGTGTTGGAATCATTGTGCCATAACCAGAGGAAGACGCAATCTGTCTTGATATTTGTTGGTTTTGTTGATTTTGTTGGTTCTGAGCACTCAAAGTCTTAATAGCAAACTGCAACTGTGGCTCCACTGGTGCCCTCATCATATTGTAGTACTCACTCTGCCCAAGCAACCAGAGTATGTCGAACAGACAAAGTGATGATTCAGTAAGGTTAGATTTTGCTCGGCCAAGGGTTTGATTGCTCCAAACCAGAACTAGAAAAGAAAAGGGAAAGAGAGAACAACACCTTGCTGGGGAATTTCCTAAACAAGATTTCCTCCAGCCGCCGTGCGAGTTCTGGCAGCCTCCGCCTCCAGTCAGCTGATGTCTGCTTCCTTCCTATGTAATCAAATCTGCCAGTTCATGAACAAGTATCAGCCTACAAAATATTCCCTTACTTGCTATGAGATTCAAATCATCAGCGGTTGCAGAAAACCTACATTTTTAGATATTCGCAAAAAAAAAACCTAAATTTTTAGATGTGCGATCACCTCTATAACTTATGGCTACCAAATACTTGCATCTTGTCAGTACAATTGGAGGGAATATGTGTGATGTGCAGTACAAAAGTTTATATTTTTAAGAGCAGTCACTGAAAGAAGATAAGAAGAAGAGACCCTTACATCTTCTCGCGCATGGTGTTGCGCATTGTGAGAAAGTTGGGATCCATCCCCGTGCCACCAAGGCCATCCTGCATCTGCTGCAGGGGCATCCCATCAGCGCCGACGATACCGCCGACCTGATTCATCTGCGCCGCCTGCCCGGACATCTGCCCAGACATCTGGCCGGACAGGTGCGCTGCCTGCCCCACATTCATCCTCGCCGGTAGCCGCGCCTCAGAGCAGCGCTGCGGTCATCCCAGCGCTGGGCAGCGCAGAGCAAGCTGAAAGGAAACAGTGCCTCGCCAAGCAGCTGAAACCTCGAAAAGCAGCAATCTTTCTGCCAACCAGAGGCTCGGTTACAGGGGACAGCCTAGCCCCTCCCTGATCCAGACACAAAACCCAGCCCAATTCAGCTTGAAAAACACTGTACTAGACGGCAGGCAGCGGGCAACAGAGCAGCAACGAGCGCGAGACCGGCGATCAGGACCCTCGCGAGGCGACCCGAGCAGCCGCGGGACCGGGCCGGCGAGCCGAGCCGGCGAATTGGAGCACCCTCGCCCGAAACCCTAGAATCCCGGGTCGGGCTTGTCGAGGCCGTCAGGAGGTGGCCCCGCCTAGGGTAAAACGGCGATTGGGCTCGGGACCCGGCGGTGGGGGCGGAATCCGTACGACGGCGGGAGGGCGGGCGGCGGTGGCCGGAGTCGGGGGGATTGGGGATTTGGGGACGAGATTATCGACGCGGGGAGAGGAGGGGAGGAGGAAGGGGAGAGGAGAATGGGGGGGACGTCGACCAATCGCGGATCTGCGCGGATTCGTGTGGGGAGGGAGCGATTCGGAGCCCGGGTCGCTGCGGGGTGGGCCCGGGGAGCGGCGGCGCTGGGGTCGGCGCAGGGGGGAGGGTGGACGATTTGGTGGCAAAAACGGCAAGGCGCACCGGTATATGCTGCTGCTCCGCGCGTGCGAGTGGGAGGGGGGGCCCGACCCGAGGCTTGAGGAGGCCCAGTCAGCAGCAGCAGCAGCAGCAGTTCGAGTGATGGTGTTTCTTACACACGTGCGCCGAAGCTGCTGGTGAGCAAGCGACCGCATCCACACCTGCTGCGAAGGCTTCTTGCAGCTGGCCTCAAAAGATGGGGATTCTTGCGGGAGCGAGTATCTTGGGGAAGGGATGGATCATGGAAGCCCAATGTGGATTGAAGTGGACTTTGGTGTGCTTTTGGTTGGGTTTTTGTTTTTATTTTCTGGAATTTGTTTTGGGTATTAGAGTTGTAACGTGGAACATTAGCAATTATTAATAGATCTATAGGTAAAAAAACAAAGTGCGATTGAGTGTGACAATGCATGAAAAAATTAAGTCAAGCATGGTTTTGTTTTTTTTATTATGTAACTATATTTCTTGGTGCGAAGCCGAAACAAATAGCGAGTTATAGTTTCGGAAGACATGTGAAAGGTAGGCTTTGGGACCTGGTAGATGTGATCTAATTGCGATCATGTGTCGTGTTATGTCTATGCTAGCTTAGGGTTCCAACGCCCATAGCATAATAAGGATAGTCACGTTCTTTTTCATATTCAATGGATTTGTGATTTCTGCATGCTATCATCGTTAGCATTCATGGTGTCGTAGACGTCTTATGATTTTGGCATTTTGCTCTTATGCGGCATGCTATGATTCTGGCATATGTTACTGTTTTGCCACCTTACTTTTCATGGAGCGCGTCTGTGGTGCCCGGCCTTTTGCACGTGCGTCCATTACAGTTTCGGCTTTTCCGAGGCTCATGCTAGTTGCAACGATCAAAAAGGTGCATATAGACAATCATTGAGCATCTTTTAATGTTCATCATTAGCCCAATCGACCCAGTTATGGTACCAGCTACCGCCAGGTAAGGACAGCGTCAACTAAATGCCTATATGGCATATGCGATTTACCTAGATATTACATCGCTGCAAAGTTTTTAAAATTATTACATATTATCAACAAATAAAGGGTAAGAAAATTTAGCATTTCAGTTGCCAGTCGAGATTGAGCCCACGGATAATAGAGTCCTCAATTTTCTTTCTCAATCTATCAACTGCATCTCCTTTTGATTGCGACAACTATATTGGAAAACCACCTTAAGACATGATTTTATAGCCCTCTCGGGTGGCGATAGCAATAATTGCAGTCTGAAACTAAATAATAACAAGTTAATACAACAAACAAGGCAAATAAACAACCATCTTCATTACCAAAAAAATTGAAACTACCCATTTAACTGATAGGACATAAGCTCTGAACTGGAGTTTATTATAGGTTCATGGTTTAACTATTGACCAACATATCAAATAAAATAGGACAAGCAAGCATTAAACAAGTGTATCTACCATGAAACGAGCAACCAAACAATGTGTCTGGCTTACAATTTTAGCAAATATAAACTAGCCAAGTCATTTCAGCAAATATGGAAGCAGTTGTATAGTCTGGAATGCACGAGATGTTGAGTGACATAGAATTTGTGATGAACTACACAATAGTATGCAGTTATTGTCGTAGCTAAGAATGAACCAGATATAAATTATACTAGCATCATACCTGAACTTGTATAATAGGGAATGCTCCACCCATGAACAACACAGTAGAGGATTGTTATGTCGTTTCTTAGAATGAACCAGAATCAGATACGAAATATAAAGGCATCGCTTGTGAACCTGTGGAATAAGCTTTGCAAACCAACATGTTCAGTGTTTTATGTTTGAGCTCTGTGCAAAGGAAGAGAAAATAGTCACTGATGCAGGTCTTGAAAAACTAGATGGCAACAATAAAATTATAATCGAATTGATAGGAAGAGTTTAAATGAGTACTACAGAATAGCGGAAGGATGCTAGGGAGGAAACAATAGGAAGAACTTAGCTCAGGACAAATCAGATAGAAGTCAGCAACTGTGGAGCATTTAATGCAAACTAATATTTTCTAGTGACTTATATTTTGCAAGAAAACTACAATAGCAAGCAATTACGGTTGTACGGAGTAGCTAAAAACACGTGCATGGTAAAATAACACAAATGTGTATGACTTCACAATTTGTAGAGTAGGTGATGCAAACCAACATCTCTAGTAACCTTGTATGTAGCACAAAGAACAAGCGTGCGCAGTGACTTGCTATATAGCATGATTACAAAAATATGGTTCACTACAACAGGATTGAACCTTCTATACTGCTAACAGAACAAAAATGGGTTGGAAATTTGGTTACCATGATTGGAGGGCGTCCAAGCATCATCGTATTTGTGTCAGCGACGTCGACATCACCGAGGGTGCTGCTATTGCGGTGACTGTTAGTGTCGGGTAAATAGATCTGGGGCGATCGATGCGTGCTTGAGCACGGTGGATGAGAGTGTCGCTGAGCCAGATCCGGTGCAGTGAATGACGATGCCCATGAAGCTGTTCTAGAGCGGTTGGCATGGAACTCGTTGAACTAGATCCCTTCGGTGCAGTGAAGGAGATATGCCCTTAGAGGCAAATAATAAAGATGTTTATTATCATATCTCATTAGTTCATAATAGTTTTATATCATGGTGTAACTGTATCAATCAGAAATACTGATATAGGTGTGATATATAAACAAACCAAAGGTCCCTAGTAGCATCTATTTAACTAGTTCATTGGACAGGCGATGATCAAGGTTTCCTGATCATGGTCCATTTATGCCAACTAACAATGAAGTCATATCATCTGGAAAATGATGTGATGGACATTACCCACCGATGATTGTTGCAACACGATCAAGTCACAAAGTTCATAGTTGCAATAGTTAGAAACTAAATGTCCTAATCCTTAGGCTGTGAGATCATATTTAATCACTGTCACCCAAGACTGCTTTGACTGCATCAACCGTCATGACCGTAACTGGGTGACCATAAAAGTGTATGTTGGGTATTCCAGAGGGACAGGTTGAGGCGTATGTATCGAGATTGGTCTCACTCGGTGAATTACATCCATAAGTTGTGCACCATATGACTAGGTCATGTGGATGGAATATCACTAGAACGAGTAAAGCAGTCCTTGTCGGAAATGAGATTGGACAAGGTATCGTGATACCGATGATCCGATCTCGATCAAGTCAGGTATCGAATTAATAAGGGAATTGGATTCGACATTTATGGTTAAAATGATGTTGAAATCGTGGAATGCATAGGGGTCATTATGGGCATCCTGGTCCTGTTATTGATCATTGATTTGAGATCGTCTCGATCATGTTTGTGATGTTCCTGAACCGTAGGGTAACACACTTAAGGGCTTTACGATGCCTGGAGATCATACTGGAATTGATGGAATCACAAGAAGGAAAGAGAAAGGAACACCGGAAGTGCTTCGTGAGAGAATCAGAGTCGTTCTAGGAAATCCCTAAGGAAATCGGAGATAACCAAAAGGAGTTTCGGGTCAAAAAGATTTATTAAATATGTATTTTATATTAATTATTGTAATTAATAATAAAATAATATTTAAATAAAAATAAATGGGGCAAGTTCCCTAATGGGCCAAGTTCTCAAAGGGAACAAGGCCCAAGAGGAAAGGGCCACAGGAGCAACCACTAGCCGTCGCCTTGGGAGGGTGCACGGGTGGGGCCCACCAGGCCACAACCCACCTCGGGCCACGCACGGGTGGCCCACCCAGCTCTGGTCGGTCGCCGCCTCCTCCTCTCTTTATTCCCACCTCGGGGGACTTTAGGGGAGGGTGTGTCCTCTTTTCCCCTATATAAGTAGGTCCATATAGGAGGGAAAAAGAACACCCCGTTTCCACCCAATATTCTCTAAAGTATTGTTTCTTATAGGATTCTCTCTCTCTCCTCTTGCAACTACAGCCCAGAGTAAGGGATGCACGAGCGGGAGACTACTTCCCTACATACGCCATTGTGCTGCGGTGATTCCGGTTAGGAGATCTACTTCCGCAATCTCGGCAGGGATCAGAGACCTGGGAGTCTATATCTTGCACCATACGTGTGTGATACCTCGGGGTGCTACCACTTATGTCACCGGATCGTCGTGCAAGGACCAGGACAAGGGTGACTTGCGAGGAGCTTCGCGACCTTGGGGTCAGACGAGTACGACTACGTCATCCATGTTCTGCATGAGCATTAAACACTTATGATCTACAAGGGTATGCTACCATTGTCTCTCTCTGTTACAGTATTACTCCTAGATAGATCCTGGCTAGGTGTGTTCTGCCGAAGGAATTTTTTGTTTTCTTCCATTGAACCCCTCAAGTGGTATTAGAGCCGATCTATGCGTAGTATGCTTGTACAGATAGAACACATAGCTCGTCGTTCGACGTAGAGCTCGTTTGGAACCCCAAGAGGAAGGTATGATGAGCACAGCAGCAAGTTTTCCCTCAGTTATGAAACCAAGGTTTAATCGAACCAGTAGGAGCAAGGAAACACCCCAAAGGTGTTACTAGCTGAGCTTTGGCAGGGCGCACTACCGGTGCTAGTAGCAACGTGGAGACCTGCACAACACAACCACAGAACTTTGTCCCAACTTGCGATGAGGTTGTCAATCTCACCGTGTTTTGCAGAAAACAAAGGATTAAACGTATCGAATGGAAAGAAGTTAAAGTTTGCAGAAAGTAAACACAAAGCAATAAAAGATTGTAGATTGTACATAAAGAAAATGGACCGGGATCCATAGTTCACTAGAGGTGGCTCTCCTTAGATAGATAACATGCTGGGTGAACAAATTACAGCGGGGCAATTGACAAACACCAAGAAAGCAATACATGCATATACTAATCATCTTGACTCCTTTGAGACTTGATTGGGCATTACAACATAATACATAGACTGCCATCCAACTGCATATATGACTAATAATCCACCTTCAGGTTATCATCCGACCCCCCTCTAGTATTAAGTTGCAAGCAACAGACTATTGCTTTACGAACTGCGTGTAAAGTAAACAATACGATTGTTCTATGAAAAAAGGATTGTTG
The DNA here is from genome assembly GCA_910589775.1 of Avena eriantha. Taxonomy (NCBI): domain Eukaryota; kingdom Viridiplantae; phylum Streptophyta; class Magnoliopsida; order Poales; family Poaceae; genus Avena; species Avena eriantha. The sequence goes on along the minus strand of OU342745.1, from coordinate 295,554 downwards.
TTTTCTCCCTAGTAGCAACAGCACATCTAGTACCTTAGAGATTTCTGTCACTTCCCCAGATTACCAGAGGCATGAACCCACTATCGAGCATAAATACTAACTCTTGGAGTTGCTAGCATCTACTTGGCCAAGATAGCTACTAACAACGGAAAGCATGCAAGATCACAAATAACAAAGACATGATAGAATCAATAATCAATCTAAAATAGCATCTCAATATCCATCGGATCCCCGCAAACACAACATGTATGAATTACAAATAGATGATCTTGATCATGAACGGAGCTCACAAGATCTAAACATGAAAGCACAAAGGAGGAGAACCAGCCATCTAGCTACTACATGGATCCGTAGTCCAAGGATGAACTACTCACGCATCACACCGGAGGCTTGCATGGTGATGAAGAAGTCCTCCAGGGTGAATTCCCCTCTCCGGCAGGGTGCCGGGAAGAGCTTCAGATCCCTCCCGATCTAGGGATGGAGATGACGGCGGCTACATACTCTTTCGTGGATTTTTGATCGGGTACTTAGGGTTTTCGTCCCGAGGGCAATATATAGGTGGAAGGAGAGGCCGATGATAGGTTCGTAGCATGGAAAACAAAAAATTTCTACCGCAAGAACGAACAAAACCCAGATCTAATCTAGATAAAAGCCAAGATCTAATCTATTAGACATGTGCAACGAGATAGATCGGTACTAACCCTTGTAGATCTGAAAGCGTGACGAGATTGGATCTCGTGGTTGATGTAGTCGATCACTTGCCGATCTCAAGATCGTGTGGACGATCCTTCCGGCGCCGCGTTCCGGCAGCGCTTCCGCAGTCGGTCACACGTGCGAAGTCGAAGCAGACCTTCCTCTCCCCGTTCCAGCGAGCAGCGGAGGTAGTAGATCTTCTCCACGGAATCCCAGCAGCACGACGGCGTGGTGGTGGTGGAGTAGAGAATTCTGTAGGGCTTCGCCTATGCCTGTGCAGAAGAAAGGTGGAGGAGAGAGGCGGCAGAGATTGGAGTTATGGGAGAGGGCTTGGAGGGGGCGCCCCTGCCCTTCTATTTAAGGGGGGGGAGGCGCGGACTCCCCTCCTATGGCCGGCGGTGGGAAGGGGGGAGGAGTTCCCCCGTGAATCCGTGTCTTTCCCCACTAGGTTTCCCTTGACCCTTTCTTGGTTTTCAAGCAAACTCCAAGAAATCCTCTAGAACCTTCCAGAACATTCTGAAACCTTCTAGAACCCTCATACAAATACTCCGGAACATTTCCTAACTCAGAAAATGATCCCCTATATATGAATCTTATTCTCCGGACCATTCTGGATCTCCTCGTGATGTCCTGGATCCATTCCGAGACTCCGAACAACATTCGGTCTCCAACGCACATTCCATATCTACTTAAAACAACTTCGAACCTTAAGTGTGTCACTCTACGGTTCGTGAATATGTAGACATGATAGAGACACGTCTCCTATCAATAACCATCAGCGGGACCTGGAGATCCATAATGGCTCCCACATACTCAACGATGACTTCGTGATCGATAGAACCATTAACATACGAAACCAATTCCCTTTTGTCACGCGATACTATACTTATCCGAGGTTTGATCATCGGTATCTCCATACCTAGTTCTACCTCGTTACTGATAAGTACTCTTTACTCGTTCCGTGATGTGTCATCCCTTGTGACCTAGTCACATGCTTGCAAGCTAACTAGATGACATTCCACCGAGAGGGCCCAGAGCATATCTATCCGTCATATGGATGGACAAATCCCAATCTTGGTTCATGCGCTTCAACACATACTTTCAGAATACCCAATGACACCTTTATGACCACCTAGTTACGAAGCGGTGTTTGATGTCATCAAAGTATCCATCCGGTGATGGTGATTAACATAACCTCATGGTCGAAGGATTAGGTTACTATGCATTTGAAAGCTTATAGCAATACGAACTTAATGACTTGATCTTTATGCTATGCTTACTATGGGTGTGTGTCCATTACATCATTCTCCTAATGATATAACCTTGTTATTAATCACATCCAATGTCCATGATCAGGAAACCATGATCATCAATTAATCAACCAGCTAGTTCAACAAGAGGCTTACTAGGGACTCCTTTATGTTTACAAAACACACATGTATTAGTGTTTTCTAATAATACAATTATAGCATGGGATGTAAACATTTATCATAAACATAAAGATATAATAATAACCACTTTTATTATTGCCTCTTGGGCATATCTCCAACAGTCTCCCACTTGCACTAGAGTCAATAATCTAGTTAAAAACTTGTGCATTCAACACCTATGGCTTTCTGGTGTTGTATAGACACTATTGCTAGTGGTAAACATAATCTTCGGATCTGACACTTCCAGGTCCATGTGTATTTGCATGTCCTTGCGTCTCTACGCATTACTCATTCTCCAATGAGATGGCATTGTATAAATTTGGTCCTTTGGTGAGACCCTTAGTTCCTTCGGCTCAAAATATGTTGATATTATTGTCACACAATATATCTTCATAGTATTAGCCCACTTTGAACCACACCTAGTTTGATAACAAACTACTTTAACACAAATGCCCTCCTTTGCTGCTACTATAGCAGTTTATATACTTAGCCTTTTTGTTGTAGTATCCGTCACAATGTCTCAATTTTGGAACTCATCCAAATCCATCATGGAACATCGTTTCCATTATATTGTGCTACCCATAGTCTAAATTGAGATAAATTTAATTTGTATCTTGTGACAAAACTAGTATCAATGTAACACTTTACAATGAACTACCTTTAACTATTTGTCACTTATACATGGTATATTCTCAGTTCTTCCAAAGCTCATAAGAATATCTTTACTATTGTCCAATGATCATCTTATGAATCATTCTGGTATATGCTCATAACATTTAGAGCATAGGACATATCTGGATGTGTACATCTCAAAAGAATGATTGATCAAAATATTCTTGTGATTTCACCAAGTGTCAAAACACTTGAATCTCGTGTCAACACACTCGAATCTTGATTCAGTCCTTTCCGTGTGTCAAGAACCTTTCTTGTTGTTTCCATATTGAACTCCTTCAACATCTTATCTATGTACATTTGGCAAAACCATATTAGCGCCTCAATCTATCCATATAGACATTGATGCCTAATTCTTGGGTTATGCCTAAGTCTTTCATCGAAATCTTATTTTAATGAAATTCTTAACATGTGTCAATACAAGATACATCATTTCCAATCAACAATATGTCCTCTACATAATGTATTAGAAATATGTCTTAGCGCTCCCACTTAATTTCTTGCAAATGCAAGCATCTTCATCATCTCCGATGAATTTAAACTCTTTTAACAGTTTCATCATGGTGAAGATTCCAACTCCGCTATGCTTACTTCAACCATTGAAGTTTTGCATACTCTTTTAGCATCCTTTGAATTAACAAAACCCTTTGGATCGTGTCATTTACACGTCCTAGGTAACCATTCTATTAGAAGAACTTGTTTTGTATGTTCAACTACCATATACCAAAATATGTGTAGTGGTTGCTACATTAATCCGTCCAGACTAAATATCGCTATGAAAGATCAAATCTTATCATAGTCAATTCCTTGAACATTGTCGTAAACTCTTTCCAACATGTCGACTATTTCATCGATTCGAAACATCCATGTCTATTTCTTTATAGATCCAAACACGACCGATAGGCTTCACGCCTTTCCGGAGGGTCTTCAAAGTTCAGAAACTTGATTTCTCGTGTATGGACGCTATCACGGATTCCATGACTTCTAGTCATTTTATGGAGTCAGGGCCCATCATCGCTTCTTTGCATGTAGTTGGTTCATCATTGTCAAAAAAATAACGACTTTCTTATCATCTTACTATTTGATTCTTACCGACCCACACGGTTCTATAGGAACTCTAATCTCCGAGATCACACCTTTTGTAATCACGAGAGCCATGAGCATTGCGTCCGCCACCGGGACACTTTCCGGCGCTGCGCTACTTAGCACATATAGTTAAGGTTCAACAACCTTATCAAAGTTCTATTGTCCTCCCACTTAACTTTTCACGAAAAATTCCTTCTCAAGAAACTTGACGTTCCAAGCGACAAACTCTTTTGTCCTCGGCGTTATGGAGAAATTCCCAACAAATTCTTTGGAATAACCTACAAAGACGTGCTTATTTGACTTTGGTTGTAAACATTTTACTTATGCCTAGCATACCAAAAATTTGAGAAAAGACAATTTGGGTTTTATCCCAAACCATAACTCATATGGTGTCATTTCAACGGATCACGATGGAGCTCTTTTTAGTGTAAAAGCGGTAGTCACTAAAGCTTTAATCTTTAATATATAATGGCAGTTTTATAAATGACACCTTTAATCTTACCATGTCAAACAAGGTTTCATTACATATCTTGAACACTTCACACTCCTATGGTGTTTTGGGAAATGCAAATCCATGGAACGATTCCTCAAATCTTAGGTGTTTTGCTAAACTTGTAACTCAAACATCTTTCTTTATGATCCAATCATAAACTCTTTTATTTTCTTGTTACAATGATTTTCCACTTCATCTTGAAAGTCTTTGAACATTTTTCAAATGTTTCATACTTCTCCCTTATTGAGTAAGTATATACATATACTCACTCAAATCTTCGGAGAAAGCATATGAAGTTGAAATCCATCGCCCACGACTACACATAATGGACTATATACATCAATGTGTACAAATTCCAATCAGTTAGTCGTCCGTTCCTATTTTGGCCTACGAATGGAGTTTTTAATTATCTCCAGGAAAGTATCACAAGCGTCATTTGATCCAAATCAAAGACTCCAAAAATCCATCAACATGGAGTTTCTTCATGTATCCCCTTCAATATAATTTAAACGGCGATGTCACTTCACAAGTGATCTTTCAATTATTTGTCTTGCGACATTTTAGCATTAGTTTTATGGTCGTTATTTCTCCTACCAGACTTGTATATCATCCATCTATTATGGAATACGGTAATTATTTGAACAACCTTTTGTCGTCATAATACCTGATCAAAATAACAATTATTGAAACAAATCTTGAAGGCAAGCTTTGATGTTAACGAGCAACACAACAACCCTTTGTTTGTTTTCGATGAACATCGTCACATATTCTCTTGCTAGTTACTTAGGCCATTGCAGTTCATGAATTGTGTTGTCCTGTATGACACTTCATACCAACCAATTCGGTATCCAATACCTAAAAACCACATTGTTTAACAAACAAGGAATACAACCATAACATGTATATCTTCTATATGCCTAAGTTGGACATCTCCAACCTTTTATTTTCTGCCAAATATTTTATAGATTCTCTTTCAGCAATTCCTTTTCTTTTAAAAGAACCTATCAACATCAATAGTGGTGTCATCAACATGACACATGGTACAAAGCGTATATAGTCAACTACTGATACCTTTGGACTTGCACTTTGAGGTGGATCACCATCATCAAATGTTTAGTGTTCTTTCAAAAATCCATTCCTTAGTAATCTTTTAGTGTAGTAAACATTTTACTTACATCTTCTATTCATCCTTATCATGACAACTTTCATGATCAAGCTGCTATAGCTTATAAAGGTGAATTGCGAGTATAATGTTTCTTTTTCAAAACCTTTGGAGGATTAGGACGACTAGCGTCTCCAACCTTCACAAATTCTCATCAAATATGAGGATGTATACTCTATCATGTTGTAACCAACACATTGTTTTAGATATTGCAATACCTTTCACATATGATGGTTTCTGAAACATTGCTTTCAGCTCTTAGATAAACTTGATATTAAAAACAATCTTTTGAGTATCAAGAATCATGGAGGCAAACATGATACTTTAGATACTAACATTGAAATTATTACTCTTGATTTAATACTACTTATTAAACTTCATGGAGTAAATAGAGTTTGCTGAAAGTTTGCAATAGGACTTATAAACTTTAAATTGACATTCAAAACAATACGATACCAGTTCGTAAAGTAAATATACAGAATTTCTATAGTTCCTACTATCTCAACTATAACTAAGAGTAAGGTGGTGAACGGATGCCAATGACTACAACAAACTATGCAAATTCACTTTGATTGTGTTTATGATAAATTGAGTTCGACTAATCCAAATTACAAATGAACTCCCACTCAAAACAACATCCCTCGAGTTGTTTTATTGATTACATGAACCAAATCCACTACACCAAGTCCGATCATCACGTGAGATGATGTAGCTTTAAAGGCGAACAATCAACATGTTCATCATATCATCCATATGACTCATGCTTTACCTTTCGGTATTCCGTGTTTCGAGACCATGTCTGTACATGCTAGGCTCGTCAAGGTTAACCTTAGTTTCCGCATGTGCAAATCTGGCTTGCACCCGTTGTATGCACACGTAGAGTCTATCACACCCGATCATCACGAGATGCTTCAAAACGACGAGTCTTAGCAACGGTGCCAACTAAGGACGAACACTTTATTACTTGATATTTAGTGAGAGGGGTCATCTTATAATGCTACTATCACGATCTAAGCAATACAAGATGCATAAAGGATTAACATCACAGGCAATTCATAATATGTGATATGATATGGCCTTTCTTCTTGTGCCTTTGATCTCCATCTCCAAAGCATGGACAAGATCTCCATCATCACCAGCGTGGCGTCAAGGTCCGTGGCGCCGCTTCATGGTTGTCCATCACCAACAGCAACTATTACAACTACTTGGAATAAAGCTATTACATGATGAATAGACACGCAGGTCTTAAACAAAATTTAAAGACAACCATTAGGCTCCTGCCGGTTGCCATATTACAATAAGGATCATTGCATACATCAAATATAATCACAATCACATAATGGCCATATCACATCACAAAACCCCTGCAAAAACAAGTTAGACGCCTCTAATTTTCTTTGCATGTTTTACGTGGTTTGGGGCTTTCGCATATGACCGATCTTACCTACGAACAAGGACCACAACGTTGATACAAGTGCTATCAAGTGCAAAGTGTAGATTGGATCTATACTATTGTGGGAGAGACAGATACCCGCAAAGCCACTTGTGCAAAGCAAGTTACACGTCAAGTGTGGAGCAAGTCTCATGTGCAATGACATGTAAGGTTAACCCGAGCCGCTTCATCCCACCATACCGCAAGATGCAAAGTACACAAAGCAAAAGACGGCACGAGCACCAACGCCCACAAAACCATTGTGTTCTACTCGTGCAACATATCTACGCATAGATACGGCTCTGATACCACTGATAGGTTCGTAGCATGGAAAACAAAAAATTTCTACCGCAAGAACGAACAAAACCCAGATCTAATCTAGATAAAAGCCAAGATCTAATCTATTAGACACGTGCAACGAGATAGATCGGTACTAACCCTTGTAGATCCGAAAGCGTTACGAGATTGGATCTCGTGGTTGATGTAGTCGATCACTTGCCGATCTCAAGATCGTGTGAACGATCCTTCCGGTGCCGCATTCCGGCAGCGCTTCCGCAGTCGGTCACACGTGCGGAGTCGAAGCAGACCTTCCTCTCCCCATTCCAGCGAGCAGCGGAGGTAGTAGATCTTCTCCACGGAATCCCAGCAGCACGACGGCGTGGTGGTGGTGGTGGAGTAGAGAATTCTGCAGGGCTTCGCCTATGCCTGTGCAGAAGAAAGGTGGAGGAGAGAGGCGGCAGAGATTGGAGTTATGGGAGAGGGCTTGGAGGGGGCGCCCCTGCCCTTCTATTTAAGGGGGGAGGCGCGCCTGGGGAGGGGGAGTCCTAGTAGGACTCCCCTCCTATGGCCGGCGGTGGGAAGGGGGGAGGAATCCTCCTCCCCCACGAATCCGTGTCTTGCCCCACTAGGTTTCCCTTGACCCTTTCTTGGTTTTCAAGCAAACTCCAAGAAATCCTCTAGAACCTTCCAGAACATTCCGAAACCTTCTAGAACCCTCATACAAATACTCCGGAACATTTCCTAACTCAGAAAATGATCCCCTATATATGAATCTTATTCTCCGGACCATTCCGGATCTCCTCGTGATGTCCCGGATCCATTCCGTGACTCCGAACAACATTCGGTCTCCAACGCACATTCCATATCTACTTAAAACAACTTCGAACCTTAAGTGTGTCACCCTACGGTTCGTGAATATGTAGACATGATAGAGACACATCTCCTATCAATAACCATCAGCGGGACCTGGAGATCCATAATGGCTCCCACATACTCAACGATGACTTCGTGATCGATAGAACCATTAACATACGAAACCAATTCCCTTTGTCACGCGATACTATACTTATCCGAGGTTTGATCATCGGTATCTCCATACCTAGTTCTACCTCGTTACTGATAAGTACTCTTTACTCGTTTCGTGATGTGTCATCCCTTGTGACCTAGTCACATGCTTGCAAGCTAACTAGATGACATTCCACCGGGAGGGCCCAGAGCATATCTATCCGTCATATGGATGGACAAATCCCAATCTTGGTTCATGCGCTTCAACACATACTTTCAAAATACCCAATGACACCTTTATGACCACCTAGTTACGAAGCGGTGTTTGATGTCATCAAAGTATCCATCCGGTGATGGTGATTAACATAACCTCATGGTCGAAGGATTAGGTTACTATGCATTTGAAAGCTTATAGCAATACGAACTTAATGACTTGATCTTTATGCTACGCTTACTATGGGTGTGTGTCCATTACATCATTCTCCTAATGATATAACCTTGTTATTAATCACATCCAATGTCCATGATCAGGAAACCATGATCATCAATTAATCAACAAGCTAGTTCAACAAGAGGCTTACTATGGACTCCTTTATGTTTACAAAACACACATGTATTAGTGTTTCCTAATAATATAATTATAGCATGGGATGTAAACATTTATCATAAACATAAAGATATAACAATAACCACTTTTATTATTGCCTCTTGGGCATATCTCCAACAGCCGAGGGGGTGCCGGGAGCCACCACACCACCCCTGGCGCGGGCCCAGCCTGGCCGTGCGGCCAGGTGGTGTGGCTGGCCCCTGGCCCTTCTCCGTCTCGTATTCTGGCACTTGATCCCTTCCAAAAAAATAGGCACTTTGGCTTTTGTCCCGTCCAATTCCGAGAATATTCATTTTCCGACTTTCCTGGAACCAAAAACAGCAGAAAACAGGCAGCTGGCACTGTGGCTCTTGTTAATAGGTTAGTCCAAGAAATCATATGAAAAGTACTCCAAAGTTGGAACAAAACACAAGAAAGTGGATAAAACCAAGCATGGAACATCAAAAATTATAGATACATTTGCAATGTATCAGTCACACCTGGAGATCATGGCTCCATGGAAGCTGCGCTCGACAATGCAATCTCTCGTGCCTAAAGGGCCATTGGTTTGGTTCCGTGTATTTTCATTTCCCTAGGGGTTTAGAAGCCAAGCCCCAGATGTTTGGTTCCATGCATTCTTGGTTTTCAGCAAATTGGTACTTGTTTGGGTAGTTGCATTGTCCCCAATAGCCTTACCTCCTGGCTAATGAGGTGAGCTTACCCAACATCAGCAAGGCAGAAAACAAAGTTCAGACAATTCCAATTTAGAGAACTACTAGCTTATATAAAGAATGAATCGACATAGTCATTCTTGGTGTGTGTGCTGCAGCACGAGTTCACGAAGAACTTCCCGTGATGCAGCACAAGTTCATCACAAACGGCGGGGTTATCATTGAAAACCACCTCCCAAAATATACAGACCAAATTTTAGGTGTCACCGCAACCAAAGTTCATCATCCTAGCTACTCCAAAATACACATCACGGTCATGTTCATCAACACCGCTACCAGCACCTCCTCGAACAGCTCAGTCCGCTGCTCAGAGGTAGTGCTTGTTCAGGAAGGCCGTGAACTAGCTCATCCTGTGCTCAGGGGTCATGGAAAGATACATAGTCATCAGTCCAATGTGCTCCATTAGGTGGCTAAGAACACGGTGTATCGCGGTCAGAGATATGGGCATAGCAGGAATGCGAGGACCGTAGATCATCTTCACAAAGCATAGTTCTCAATGAGCTTGTTGATCAACTCGTTGTCCTTCGGCTAAGCCTACATGAGAATCACGGTTAGTTCAAGATGTGTAGTTCATATGTGAGTTTTAAAACTACTCAACATACTGATGCAAGTGCAAATATATCGAACCTTGATGTGCACATAGTAATCATCATTGTCCATCATGATAAAAGAGGTCTCCTCAATCCAACGCATGTTCTCAAGCCTCTTGACCCTCAACACCTAAATACACCTAACTCCCTAGTGCCTCATGTGGTTGTACACCTAGTTCTAAGTAACTATTTATCCATAGAACTTGAAGACATCATCTGCAATCAAGTGCATGTCCACCTCTCCGAATCCCCGAACAACTGAACCCCCTTTCTGGATCAACTGGCAGACTCGATTTAGGACAAAGGTGGATAGAGATGTTGGACATGACATGGCCAACCTCTTATTGCACACTACATTAGGCATCGGGACATGACGCAGAGGCCGCACAAAGGTTGTCAACGAATCAGGGGACGCAAACAACTCATATGGCACTAGAGATATGCAATGTGTTCAGTTCTAGGGGAAGTACTGTACTTGTAACATTAATCCTACCTACAATACATGAAAATCCTCATAGTACAACATGAATACTGACTGCCAAAATGTACCACAAAAGGTCCAGATCTACTAGGAGCGAGCACATGCGAACATATGAACTATGAGCGAAAACATGGTCACAGATCTAAGCTGTGAGAGCTAGGGTTAGGTGTCTCTTACTGAAAGGGCATTTCCCTCCCTAAGTGTTTTTGATGTTTGATGATGACACATGTGTCAAATTAATCATTTGCTAAGTGCGTTTTAGACTCTCTTTATTTGCATGGCATTCGATGCCCCTTAAAAAGGTCAATAGCAAGACATAGTTTCTCCTAGGTCCTTTATTTGTGTCGTAAGAAAACCGTACTATCAAGAGGCGATCCGTGTTGGAAAGTTTGGGTGGAATCAACTCGGCATCTTCTTGGGACCATCTAGCTTTTCCTCAATGGTAGAGAACTAAGCGCGAATTCTGTCCCTATTAGTGTTGCCCCTACAGTCAGTACCAACCGGTAGTACCAGAAATTCCATCTGGTACTACCGCTTGGCACCAGTAGTACCGCCATGCGGTACCAGACGGGTATGAATCCAACTGCGAGTTGTGGCTGTGATTCAGGCATGCCTAGTACCAACTTCCGGCACTACCGCTGCAGGCGGTAGTACACCTCCACCTCTGGTAGTATCGCTTGGCGGTAGTACCAGGTCATGCAACAGTACTACTAGGGGCCTCTAAAGTGGTTTTACCGTGGCTTGTTTTCACCTGGTACCACTCCCGGTACCTGTCCGGTAGTACCGATCATTTCCGGTACTGCCGCTTCACGTTCCGGTAGCACCGTTGCCTCAGGCAGCAATAGGTAGATTCCCTCTTAGGGGGTATAAAAGGGCCCTTCTTCCCCAACGGTAATGGTTCCTCTTTTATCTCTCTCCTTCGTTGTTATTGAGCTAATATTTCCCTAGATCTCCTCCCCTAGTGCTCCAATCTCCTTGATTCTTTGGGATTTGGTGGAGGAGGTCTAGATCTAGAGTTACACCAAAGAAAAGTTGATTCCCACTTGTTTTCCTTTGTGGATCTTGTTACTCTTGTGTTCTTTGAACCCTAGACGGAAGAGGTCATTCTCGGATCTCGGACATTGGTTGTAAAGCTTCAATATCATGTTGGGAGACTCAAGTGTTGTGGAGGACTACTCAACAAGGTTGTAAAGATTTTGGTCGCCACCTTCAAGGTCACTACATAGTGGATCGTGTACTTGCTGTGAGGTGGGTGCGCGGGAGAATAGGGTGAGGCCTTCTGTGGAGCTAGTATTCTTAGTACCACCCACCCCTCCAATGGTGATGTACTTCCTCTCAAAAGGAAGGAACTTCGAGAAAACATCTCCGTGTCTACTCTCGGTTATTTCTATCCTTTACTTCCTACTATTTTTGTTTGGTTGCTTGATTGTCATATAGGTTCTCTCACCTAGTTGCATATCTAGAGAACTTACTTTGTGTCAAGCCTTAATTTGAAAAGAAGCTAAAAATTGAGTAGCGCCTATTCACCCCCTCTAGTCGCTTATACCGATCTTTCAATTGGTATCAGAGCAAGGTGCTCTTGTTTGGCTTAACTGCCCAAGAGAAGTATATGTGACGTGAATAAGGGGAGTGAAACCACTCCTGATGACTCACCCATCTCTAAGAGAGAGCTTTTCAAATCGATGGATACGGTCCAACAAGAGATGGGAGCCATATTTGAGTTTTATCTTGGTAAAAGGAAGTTCTTGTTTCCGATGCCATTGATAACCAATCAAGTGGTACCAAACTGGTGGAAGATCCCCTCAAGGACTCCTCCACTAGTGAAGGTAACAACAAGGATAAAGGTAACCACCACCTAGCTACAATGCCACTACCATTCCCACACCTCATATAAACCATCGTGGTCCACCACCTGATGGGGATATGCCAATCATGGTGTTCCTAGTGGGGAGATTCGACTGGCCCAAGATCATGATGAATGGGCCTGCTGTATGGCGATTGGAAGGAGACTTCGAATGAAGCCTGACCACTGGAAGCTGAAGGACCACAACTTTAGTTAATCCTAGTTGGATTAGGTTAAACCCTCTGAAAACTAAACTAATTCAGTTGTAATCTTGTAAAATTATATCTCCAAATTTTATCACTGATTTTCCTCTTGTTTATTGCCGGATTTCACTGAATATTACCCCTTTCTACTAACATTAACATCGCAATTGGTGAATCCTTGGTTTCTTGTGATGGTTTTCGGGTAATGAACATTTATGGAAGATCTAATAGCATTTATGAGCTAATTACACCTAAAGAAGCAAATCCCCAATTGGAGCCCCATTCATTGGAGGCGTCTAGAGTGCATAACAACCACCGGTACGGTCGGGATGCGCCCGTACCGTCCGCATGTACTACTTGCCGCAAACTCCGTTATATCAATACAAGAAACTTTCATGAAGGGGAGATGACGAAAAAGAGAACACATCTATCGCAAACTCATCCAAAGAGGGAGAGATCAGATCTGGAGAAGGAGAAGAACCCCGTTTCATTCTTCGATGATTTCTAGCCTCTGAACCATTTACCCCACCATCATCCCCATTGTTACTTAGAGAGAGAGATTGGCACTTGTAAGATTAGGGTTTGATACTTTGATCTACCTTTGGTTTGTATTTGATTTGATCTTCAACTAGTATTGTGGCTTGATACGATAACTCCGAGATGATTCCCATTTGAAATACAATTATGCCTTTGATATGTCTTCCTCTCATGTCTGAGTAAATCCCCATAGGAGTGGGAGATGTAGGGGACTGGTGATATATGTTGTGCCTTCTTTAATTCCATCCATTTGTGATTATTGTAGTGCTTATTAAATAGTGAGAATAATTATCTATGTTCGTCTAATGCTTGTTATCTATTTTAAGGGCCTAGGTAACATGATCTAAAGATCTCATAGGTATGAGCTTGTATGCTAGCGAATGGATGACCCCCGAGTGGCACGTCCGATATCAATGAGGAGATAGTACTAATCGAGGACAACAAGGAACCATCAAGATTAAAGCATTGATCCGGTCGGAAGACTTTAATTAATATGTTGAACATTGCCATGCTAACAGGCAGGCGGATCATAAGGGCTGGGAAGAATTGGCCATAAGGACTCCAAGTCGGTATACGGGTTGCTTTCCTACTCATTTACAAATAATAAATATCACTATCATTTATTCCACTTTATTCATCTAGCACTTTCACTATCACCATGAACCATTTCTCTCCGCTCCTAACTTCTCATCTGCAGGATTTTCAAACACCTTTCTCGTCTTTACTTTTATGCAATTTAATTATTATTTCTTCCTTACGCAAGTTTCCTCTATCTTTCACTCACCACCTTCCACCGTCAGCAATTGCAGTCAATTCACTCAAGACCAATGACACCTTGAGTGCGACAGAAACGCTACATAAAAACACTTACCTAGGCTCCTTATTGGGATATAAAAATTGGAATTAATACTTCCGTGAAAACATGCTCTAACGAACCTATGCGCTTGCAAGCCATCATAAACCCTAGCGAGGTGACCCTATATAAGCCTCCCTAGGGTACTCGTTATACTTACGTTCCATTAGGTACCCCATCCAAATGACTCGCTCCCTAGCCACCGAGCTCGCCGATCTTATAATCCACTCGCAATCAATATAATTAAGCAGAAGTAGGTCTTTACCCTACGGAGGGATAACCTGGGTAAACCCTTGTGTCTGCCCTCAATCTCGACATGTGGATGGTGACTCGCGCTTGCCCCCAATCGATTCAATTGCTACCCCTAGTAGCGACTGCCGTGGCCATTCCCATGACAGTGGCGCCCACTGTGGGGCTTGGCCAGTCAAGCCTGAGATTTACAGAGAGGCCCTACACTCCAATAGATCAGCCACTAGCCATTGGTCGCATGGTTGCTAGCGGTGGATTCCTCTAGATCCTGCCGAGCAGCTACATACCGGCGTCACGCCCGGTCACCCACGCGGAGTGATGCCAGTCGGCACCATCAACCTCTTCATCGGGTTCACGAACGCCATCGACCCGGTAGAAATGGCGGGACTCAACACCGCCAACGGATCACCTCCACTCGATCTGCTCTCGGAGGAGTAGGTCCGCACAATCACCCTCCTCGCCTCCGAGTACGACTCGGCCGCTAGCGATGCGATTGGGAGCGATGTGGTTGTCCGTGATGGAGCTGACTCGACGACTCCTGCCTCGGTCGCCGGATCCATCACCGCCATGTCACACGTGGACTCCATCACGCGAGTCTCCAACACCTACGACTTCGAGGATCTATCCATCCTTGGGATCTTCGACTCTGACTCATGATCGGAGTCCCCCGACGAGGCTCGCGCCCAATCCAATCGCTACAACGCCATCTACATGGCGGGTAACAGTGCACCACCAGACCCCTTCACCACGCCCTTTCCGCCAACAGCAATAGTGGCGGAAGTTGAAGAACATCACCAACAGCTGGAGGCGGCAATGACCAGGGAGCTCGCCGAGTGTGAGAAGTTTCACCTCGAGCAGCAAATAGCGCGGGAGCTATCGCTCTACCACCAGTGTCGCATTAGGAGCCGTCTGAACCCCACCATTCAAGGCCGCACCCTGAACTTCGATGACGAGCGCGACCCCGCACATGCGGCCGAGCTCGAGCACTGCCACAACGCTTCATCGGGCGGTAGTTGCTCGATAGTTGGGGCACCCGCATATGGAGCTCCACCAGGATCCCGCCACTCGCCTCCTCCGGAGCAGTCGCGGATCCTGATCGCGCCACAGGAGCTCAACGCCAACGGGCTCCAACTCTACTTCATCCTGATGGAAAATGTCATCGCGGGACACGTCGGAGTCGCCAACCTCAATCTCACAGGAGATGGCATGTTGCAAGTCAAGTATGCTCAAGCCCTACTCGCTAGAGTAGTTGAGCAGCAAACCGTGGGAAGCAACCTGCGAGGACGAATGTACCCCCGCTCGACTGGCAGTCGTGCGGCTTCAAGCAGCTGCCCCGACAAACGGACGGTCGCTAGTGTCGCTAACTTCCCACCACCCGAGCCACAACAGCTCCAACCGTGGGTAGCAAACCCCGCGAACTTCACTAACAAGCCGCGAACGTGCACAACATGGTCGCCGCCAATGGATAGCCGATCGACCCGCAGACCCACATCGTCAACAACCAGGCCTTGCAAGCTCGTCGGCAATACGACTTACGACACACCCTCTCCAACCGTGGCGACCGTGAGCCCAAGACAATAGGCTCCCTCAGCCGAATCGGCCTGTAATGCTTCGGTCCAATGATTTGAGGCGAAAGGTACCCCTCCACCTTCAAGGGGCCAAAGGAGATCAAGAAGTATGATCCCACATATGATTCGACGGTGTGGATCGATACATACCTCATGGAGATAGGGATCGTCGGCCACACGGACCTACTCGCCGCCCGCTACCTCCCCATAATGATGGAGGGGGCGAGTCGACAATGGATCAACACCCTCCTGAGAACAACATCGACTCGTGGGAGGAGATGTAGGACACCTTCATCAAGGACTTCGAGGGCTCCTACACACGCGCCACCACCATCGAGGACCTGGAATGCTACATCCAAGGACCGCGTGAGTCGACTGGCCATTGGGTCCAACGCTAGCAATACTTGTGGATCAACGCCTCTGACATCCACTCGGACACCGCGATCCACTTCTTCAAGAAGGCATGCCGGTACAAACCTCTAGTTGCCAAGATCAAGAGGGTCTACCGGACGCTCGAAAACATCCCCGACCTTCTCAATATCGCCAAATGCTACGCGAAAGAAGATCCGAACTAAGACTTGGATGACGAGTCGGGTGGAATATGCCACGTCGGTGGCCACGACAACGGCAGACACTGCGAGCTGTGCTATAGGAACACCTGCCACACCGGCAAACACCATGGCGACGGTAGGACCGACTTCATCACCAACACCAACTACAAGCAACGCGACTCCAAAAACTTCCATTGCAACGGAGGCAACTACCACAACAACAACACCGTGAGGCTGAAATTCGACCCTATGGCACTCCTCAACCAACCCTGTCCCTACAAGAAAATTTGGCTTTTACAACGAACGATTTTCGTGGTTGAAGGCCCATTTTTCGTGGTTAAAAAGTCTTCTACGACGAATGCCCTTCGTGGTAAAACCCCGTCACAAAAGAATCTACCATGGGTTTTTTCCGACCATGGCGGATCGCACACTTTAGCCACGAAAACTTGTTCCATCGTAGATCTGTTCGCCAACCGCATTGACTGTTGGCGTCATGCAAACCGCCACGTGGCAAACAACGTTAACACCTAGTTACCGCCGTTAAATTGTCACAAAAAACCATGGTAGAAGCCTGGACCAGCCAAGGTCTGCTAATTATTAAGTGGGCCAGCCCATGAGGAGAGTCCAATAAGTTTACGACCCTTTACTGTTTGAAGTGGGCCCATTAGTGTAGCCCTCCCTGACCCGTACGATTTCAGGCTTGTTACTGTTTAGGACTAGAGAAGGCCCACCTTGGTCCAATAATATGCGACCCATTAGCGGTCTGCGCTAGTAGGTCTAGTACTGTTGAGGGCTGTCGCCGGCCCGTTACTGTTCCTACAGCCCGTAGGATCCGCTCATGTTCTACCCATTTACTGGTATGACTTTTTACATTTCTGGGTTGCCAAGGGTGCTTTACTGTTATGGCCTTCTAATGTTCTGGCCTTTCACGGTTTTGGCATTTTACTGTTCCAGCCATTTATTGTTTAGGTATTTTACTCTTCTAGTCTTTTACTATTCTGGACTTTACTGTTCCGGCCATTTAGTGTTCAGGCCTTTTACTCTTTTGGTAATTTTGCTCTTCTGGCCTTTTACTATGCGGGCATTTTACTGTTTAGGCCTTTTACTATTCAGGTCTATTACTATTCGGGTCATTTACTATTTTGGCATGTTGCTATTTAGCCCTGTACATTTTCAGAGCCTTGGCCGCTTATGAGGCCCACCAGTATTCTGACCTGCCACTTACGACCTTTTACTGTTTATTGGGCCCATCTGCTGGCTGGCATATTTGTGTATTCCATAAATATGGTACAATTCTTGTTTTAAACAATATGTTAATATTTCGGCCGGCTAATGACCACGCTAGGATCACCCTATTACATCAACAGAATTTTTTTGAAATTTAGTACAGACCAGAATTTCAATAAAAACAAGATGAAGCATTACATAGACATCGCCAAACATGGGTTGTAACATGGTTTCTGCTATGGAGCTTACATCGCCATACAAGTAAGAACTGGCATACCATGACAGCTGCAGAAGAGATTATCAAGTAGACGGTCCATTCAATCTTGTCGATCTTTCAGTTCCTATATCTATTTGCGTATAATCGTGATTATTTCATATGTTTCCTCTATTTCTTGTTTAATTAAATCAAGTGTTTGGAGTGCAGTTGTAACACCTCTTTATGCTGGAAAAACTAGAACAGTGGGTCGATGCAAGCAATAATCACTGTCACTGATGCTTTGTGAAATGACCTCCATACTTAACATAGGATTCCTCCCTTTTGGCCCCATAGCTTCATGTGCAGCCTGGAAAAAAACAAGTCAGCATAGTGTACCAGCTAACTGGCGACCATCTTATATGTAAAATAATTTTAATTCATCATTGGTCAGGAATAATCAATGATGTGCCTCCTATGTCTCTTTCCGGAATAACAGGAACAGTCAACGTCCTGTACCAACGCGTACATGTGCCAGTATCATAACCACTCTGAAACAAACACTACAGATTATTTACATGCTGAAACTAAGACATATTAAGTTAGAGCAGCAAAGTAGACAAAAAACAATATATTTGTTGTCAAAGAATTTCAAAATTGGCATTATCCTAATAAAACAAACCAAGCAATCAACATGTGTGTCTCATGCAGACTAACTAAACTAGTGTGGCAATGAATGTAGGGAATCAAGCAACTCGACTCTTTCCCTCATAAAGTAATCATATCACTACATAACGAAAATATAGAAAATATAATGAAAAGAGGTGCGTGAGATTTCTTCAGCTACTTAGAACTAGTCAGGACAACATAGCATTACCCTAAAATATAAAAATAGCATTTAAAAATGGTCTATAGTATGAACTAGCCAGATGAGTGTATGGTTGGACCTCCAACCACAGAAGGTGACATTGTTTTAATCATCGGGAAACTATGATAGTATCTTGGAAAAACAAGCAATAGATCAAGTGTGTCTTAAATAGACTACCAGCATCATTTTAGAGAAACAAAATATCAACCATTGCTTTTAAGTAGCCAGATCATTCAAATATTTTGATCGTCCGACTAATAAATAAAAAAAGAGAAATAAAGAGATGAGTCATTTGTTGCCAAAACAATAGTTGGATGCAGCCAATAAGTAGCACAAACCTTCTTTGTAATGCCTACAACTATTGTATTTCCAACTTCTGACAGTATCATTGTACATATAACCAGGCAAGAAAATCTAGTAGACAAACAAGCAAATGGTACATTGTGCATCTTGCAAGGTTAATGATGTATTTAAACAATGTAATCCGGTATGAAGTGGCATAAAATAAGCAGAATGTGACATTCTTTTGATAGAAGCACTTTGTGCACCATATAGAGTAGGTAGATAGGAAATGGAGCAATAACACGCCGTGTGCATCATATAAACTGTTAGATTATTTAAAAAAGATATCCAATATATATAATGTCAAGTAAAGGTGTACGAGCTTTGTTATCCACATTATATCCATGGGAACCACGACAGAATATCACATTGTTGCAATCACAAGTCAACTAAAAATGCACAGGAACCATAACCAATTGAACCATCGGGTGGCTAATATTAAACTCTCAAGATGATCTGATCATGTATAGATGAAATCCAACAAACATGAGTCAGAACATAGGCATAATGTCTCTTGTTTATTATTAATGAAACATTGTATTTCTCATAGAAATTGCCATAGTTTAAGTTAAGAAAATCATTACATTGCTTTAATCATGAGCAAACTAAAGAATCAAATTGGCAATAGAATCTATATGTGCATCATGTAGAGTAGCTATTGAGGCAATGAACTAAGCAAACAAACACCAAATGCACGATAGACTTCCAGATCATATTAAGATGGTTATAGTACATATATATAGTAACTGGATATCATATTAGATGATACTAGCTATGGCAATTTCACTCTGAGTAGTCTAGCTAGAACTCTCTCCGTTTCAAAATATAAGATGTTCTGGCTTTTGTGAAACGAATGTATCTAGACCCCCTTTAATGTTGGTAGAATAACTTGGACTAGTATTGTATGCATTTTTACTATTCCAAGTTACTCCCCACAAAGACCAAGTAATTTATACTAGTCTCATACATATAACACTAGACTATGTTACTACCTCTAGAGTGCATATAAGTTCAATCATGGTGGTAATCTCTAATATTATAATAGAATATAAATTAGCATAAAAGTGGATATACTTCAATCACCATGACCTAATCATGGTCTAGTTAACATATAGATAGATATATGATCATCAGTCAAATATAGCAAAACGAGATCTCCACCATGATTAAGTGAGCAAATTGAATTATAAATCAAGGGATTTACGTTTGGTCTTTGTGCAGTACCATTAAAGGTCATCGTGTACTAATCATTGGTCAACTCATGTGGTGTCGACACTAGACAATGTGACTACCTCCAGAGTGCATACAAACTCTTAAATATAGCAGAAAAATATTATAATAGACTATAAATTAGCATAAAAGTGGATACACTTAAATTACCACCACCTAATCATAGTCTAGTTGACGCATATATAGATAGATAGATATGATGATGAGTCAAATATATCAAAGAATAGATCATCATGATGATTGAGTGAGAAAATTGAATTATAAATCAAGAGAGTTACATTTGGTCTTTGTTACATAGCAGAAAATATAGCATAAAAGTGGATATACTTAAATCACTACCACCTAATCATGATCTAGTTAACGTATAGATATATAGATGAACATAAGTCAAATATAGAAAGAATAGATTGTCACCGAAATCAAGTGAGCACATTGAATTATAAATCGAAGGATTTATGTTTTGTTTTTGTCTAGTCTTGTTTAAGGTCAATCTTGTTCTAATCATTAGCCAAATCATATGGTGCCTCATACAAACAAGCATCTAACACTAAGCACATCTTAGTAAAAACAAGAGACTTACTATTTCTCTTTGTGTAGTCCCGTTGGAGGACATCCTGTTATCAGTTCGTTCCTTGAAGACATCACCACATCCAGTACTTAGATAGATGATCCATCTATTTTATTGTTGCTCCTATGCATATAGGTTCAGGCCACTCATTCACATAAAACTGGTTTGCATTCAGCAATAGAAAGCAACATGTACTTACACGATTGCAGGGGCGATTCACTCTACAATTTTGTGTTCCCTGTGAGAGGAAATAATATCATATAGTGGTTGTTGCTATTTACAAAGAACAAGATAGACATTATAGTATAATCACTTGTGAACACATAGAGCAAGAAATGGTGGAATATAAACAAACATTTAAATGACATAAAGTTTGCCATGGCGACAAAATAGAATGCAGTTACAGTCACTCCTTAGAACGAACAAGAGAGAAATTACAATGATTTAACTTGTGAAATAGGATTGCAAACAAATATGAAAAGTGCCATAAAATTTGTCACGATCTACATAGCAGGCAGTTATTGTAATAACATTTGGACGAACAAGATAGACGTTACAATGGTATACCTCATGAACTTATAGAGCAGGGAATGAAAATCCATATATGAAGTGACTTAAAATGCCATGAATTAGATAATAGAAGGTAGATACTGCTACTACAGAAATTATAATTGAGAAACTTGAATTTATAGAGCAGGGCATGCAGATAACCATGTTAAGTGACTTAAAACTTGCCATGTAATACTATATCCAATCCAAGGTAAATAAGGCGTATAAATTTTTTACAATTCAATCGACACAAATTTCGACCAAATGTGTAGAACATACTAATAACATATACCATGCCAAACCAACACCATTCGATATACCGGGGCATATATATTCATAGACGCAAATGCCACAAATTAACCCTTAATATATTTTTCTATGAGCTTGGTCAAAGTTATCATTGTTTGACTTTAAAAAAGTATATGCCTTCTTTTACGGAACGGATGCAGTCGCTCCATTTCAAAAATATAAGATGTTTTAGCTTTGTGAAAGAAGTGTATCTAGACCAATTTTAGTGTGTAGGTTCATGTAGGTTTGTAGTAAACCTACACACTAAATGGTGTCTAGATACACTCCTTTCACAAAGCTAAAACATCTTATATTTTGAAACAGAGAGAATAGTACACAATAGATGATAGCTACTATCGGAGCTTAATTGAAAGAAATAATAATGGCATAACTTGTAGAGGGAATGCAAAACCAACAAGTTCAATGATATAAAATTTGCGATGAATTACATAAGAGAGGGTAGTTACTGTGGTTGCTTAGTACAACCAGATTGAAATTAAAACAACATAAATTCTGAACTTGTAGAGTAGGGAATGTTAACCTACATGTTCAGTAGCTTAAAATTACCAATGAACTCCAAAATTACATGCAGTCGGTATTGTAGCAACGGACAAAGCAAATGCACATTATGATGACATAACTTACAAACTTGTAGAACATGTAGGCAGCTTTAGATGTTCAGTGAATTAACATTTGCCATGAACAACATAATAGTAATGAACTCTATTGATGTCAGTTTTGTACTACCATAATTGTTTATATATAATAAGAGTAATTATTGGTCAAAGAAAAAACACGCAGAACAAGGACACCTTGTAACACCCTCGAATCGGCCCTATGCAAGTTTTAGCCCTTTCCGCCAAACCCGCATAGAAACGATTCAAGGACGCCCACCAGGCACTTTCGTGCAGGTGGAAAACGAAGTAATACCATTACACAACAGTCCTCGATGGGACCCACAGAACAGATATATATATACAACAACGACTCAACGAGCCAAGAGTACAGATATACAATACAAAGATCCAAATCACCTTGAAAACGATATAGCGTCCGAGTATGGAAAGATGCAAATGGGGCTAAGAGCCCTGAAGAATAACCAATGGCGTCCATAACCCTGTCCAGGCCAAGCCGGAAGGGTAACCCTGCTAACGTCGTCGATCTCAAACCTGCTAAAACAAAAGGGGTGCCGACAAAGGGCAAAGGAAAAAGAGGAGCGTCAGTACTGAGGCCAGTACATGGCGAGGCTAGAATTCGGCGGCTCTCGCCTACACAGGTATGGTGGGCTGGAGTGGCAGCGCAGCGGCAATAAACAACCTATAGAGACTCGAGACAACTGGCGGTTATCAGAGAGGGGTAAGAAAGACCTATTCGGATCCAACCTGAAGCTAACACCAAACAAACCCATCCTGGTATTTCCCCCTCGAGACCAAACGAGGAAGTCGGACCAAGGAACTCACACAGTTGGTAATTTTACTTATTCCGTTATAGTTGCAGCACTTACTAATCAGATATTGATAGCATGAGTCATCCTGAAGCATAAGTAGTGGGCAGTTTTAATTACCATTTTGTGGTAGTTGGAACCTTTACTAGTCAGATATAATTGTCCTAAGGAATCCCAAAACCCAGCAGTTGTTGGCACTTTTATCACATTCCATTAGAGTTGCAATACTTACTAGGCAGGTATAGTATGACACAGATCACCACAGATCCACCAGTTGTTGGCATTTTTAATATCCATTCCGTTATACTTGAGCTGATTACTAGTCAGATATATTAAGTCAAATTTATAGCGCTACTTTAGTTATGTTCGTCTATGATCGAGATATTGTGCTCCAAGTCGTCCATAACCGCGGACACGGCTTTCAGAAAGTTTTACCCTGTAGGAGTGCACAAATAGCAACACACACTCGATCAACCCCGGTAAAACCAACTCAAAACCCAACGAGGCATTCACGACAAAGCGATCACAGAATTCATAAATATTTCAGGGGGCCACCCCACTAAGCTACCCGTAACGAAGTTGGCCGGCTCCGAGACGGACCCAGGGTTTGTGACAATGGCTTTAAATGACTGGGAACCCGAAAGTGTGACTGGGCTTGTCGATACCGCGAAAACATTCCACGTTCCAAAACAGTACAGGTGCTCCACGCACAATCTTAAATAAAGCAGTAACATGGCATAAGTACATGATAGTAATAAAACCCCAAACTAGTTGTGGCCCCAAGAAATAGAAATGAATCAAGCTCTTACTCAGGGGGGTCCATAAGGCCTCCCGGATGTGGATAGTGCGAAAAATCAAGGAACAGGTATCAAGTACTCGGGGTCCTACGTGACACAAGTGAGCGTGGAAGAACCAAATAACATCTATTGCCCACCGATGCCTCTGCATTAGTTATATCTAGCATTTTAATAGTTGTATTTAAAGTCATGATCATCTCCACCATTAAGCATATCCACCATTAAGCATCTCCACCATAAACATCTGCCAGCATACCAACAACTGTGGTACTCGACAACACGAGATCGCACCTGAGCAAGCGACTACGACTCGCAAGACCAGCTATCTACCAAACACAGGTAATAGGAGGTGTCCATGGCAATATAGAGGCTGCACGGGATATAACTGGTGCACGGAAACTAAAGCATCGCGACACAAATAGCAATAGATCAACATGAGGAAATAAAGACTATAAATGCAAAATAGGTAGAAAGGGGGAGAATGCTCGCCTGGGAAACACTACCGAAGGTTCATAGCCGGAGAACTTGTCGATACTCGCATCAACTCATCGGCCTAATCCGCGGAGAAGCAAACACTAGAACAAACACCGTATACAATATTTAATACTATGGCAGAAGATCCGGCATGATTATGATATGATGCATGGCATGACACAGATGCAGTGCAATTAGGCAATATTAAGCGAAACCGGGGTTCCGATAATTAATTAATAGGTTAGAGTTATTTAACTACCCCGCAATTTAAATGTTGTATTAACAAGGCATCACATGGCCCACACAATTTAAATGGAGGCGTTAATAGACAGGAATAATCCGCATATGCGCTCCATATTTAATTATGAGGTGAATCGGCATAAGGCCCCCAAACCACACAATATGTATGCGACATGATCAAATTAATATGCAACAATTTATATAGATGGCATTTATAAAAATAGGGGTCTTGGTTAGGGGATCACATTAGGGTTCGGCGAACTTGGGCTCCGAGGGTCTAGGGATCGACGAGATCGACCTTCGCCTCCGGGAACGGGACTTGGCGTCTGGGAAGGAGAGCATGAAGCCGATGCCGGGGTTTGGATACGGGGTCTCGGGGTCTTCGGATCCGCATCCGTGAAGAAGACCTTGGCGTTCCGGATTGGTCTTCGAATCGGGGTTTCAGGGGTTTCGGCCATCGAATCCGTGATGGAGAACATGTCGTCTGTTTTTTAAGTTCTCGGGGGACGGTGCCGGACTCGGGTTCGCCGATGGATCATTGGATTTGTCCGGGTTGATGTCGATCTTGAATGCGCGCCTCTTTAGCCTTGTTGATGAGAAGACCTCGAAAACATATCACACACTTAGGTGAGCGGAGATCTTGCCGGGGTCTTGATCTTGTATAGCTACAGGAATTGGTAGCGCAACCCCACGAGAGATGCACATAGACGAAAGTATCAGAACTGTCGCCACAAAACTTGTCAAGGAAACTTGGGAACGCACGGGTCCTCGGCTTCATCTTGAGCAGCCCCAGAACACGAGCAGAACATGAGAACGAAGTCCATGACGACAATCAGGAAGACCCTGGCAATGGTCGATGCTCGAGCGGTGGCGAGGGGTGTCGGAGCAGAGGAGAGGGGGAGCGCGGGCTGTGGCGCCGAGGCCTAGGGCGGCCACGGGAGAAGCCCCTGGCGGCGCTGATGGTGAAGCAAAGGGGAGCCAGGGGAACGAGAGGTTGGGGACGGGCGGCAAGTGGCGATGGGATTAGGTGGGGCCGGGGCGCGCGTGGGAGGGCGTGTCTAGGGGCGGCAGGTGGGGAGCGTGTCCATCGCTATGTAGAGCCAGGCTGACGACGCGGTAGGTGGGGAGTGGCCAGGGGAGCAGGATGGAGCACGGGGATGGTGGCGCGCGGTTGGGTGCGAGGGAGTGGGGCCAGGGCGGCGGGAGTGGGCAGGTGAGGACCAGGTGGGTGGGGACGCGGGCCAGGGTGGACCTGGTCGGTGGTGGGGCCAGGCAGCTGGGGTGTGGGCGGGAATCCCGGCCAGGGGTGGCGTTGGGCAGGAGTTTGGCGGCTGGGGGAGAGGGAGCTGGTGGGGGTAGGTGGGGCTTTAGGATTAGGGTAGATTTTGGATAGACTAGGGTTAGTTCTAGATCTTTAGGGATAAGACTGCCGGGTAGTAGGTGGCCTGGCCTATGGGTCGGCTGCCTCCCCGGGGATTTTTAAACATGTTTTAATTAATTATTTATTTGTTTAAAACAAAACATTTGTAAATAGGTTTTTAGACAAATAAACTATCCGGAAAAGACCGGTGTTTTAATTTTGAATAAAGACGAGGGATATTTAGAAAAGCAAAATAGGCTTTTAGAAAATAGTTTTAGGCAAAAATATGCATGATGACATGACGATGCTCAAATGCAATGTGGCATGATGACATGAGCATGCAGTCATGATGATGCGCAACACAAAAACACAACGATTTTCTAGTAGTGGTTTTGCGGGATGCCACACACCTTAAACAGAAGGAGTAGTTTAACGCCTGGATAAAACATAGACTACAACGAATTTATCAAGGGAGAGTAGGATATCAATTAAGCCAATATTGAGGTAGGAATTTACCACCAATACAGAAATGAGTTCACTGTCGCAGGCTTATATCGGCTATATTGAAACGAACAAGCAGATCTGGTTTACCTAGGTCATGGCATCATCTACACATACACAACATATTTGCGGGTCACGTCAAGGATGCCGAGGGTGCCCGGTAGTGGTTAGTGGCGCTGAAGCAGATAGATCTCAGTGACGTCGGTGAAGCAGATTTGTGGAGGTTGTTGATGGGTATGGCTTGCTTGAAAAGATGGACGGTGAAGGAGATCCGGTGTAGTGCCATGCTCCAAGCTAGTGGAGTTCCTCGCGAACCCTAACATTTCCTTTGGAGGCATCGACATCGGCAACAACGGTATCAGGCTTAGGCATTCTCTAGTGCTAGTGACGAACTTCGTGGACATCCAGAAGAGGTGGAAGCCTGCCGGCTCCACGAATGAGAAGGATTCTTTGGCTGACTAGGCGGTGGCCCTCATAGACATCCGTTACAAAGCCATGAAGAAGAACTGAAGGGAATATGCCCGACAGGCAATAATAAAGTGGTTATTATCTTATTCCATGTTTATGATAAATGTTTATTTTGCATGCTATAATTGTATTGATTGAAAATGTCAATACATGTGTGTTTAATAAACAAAATAAAAGGTTCCTAGTTATGCCTCTCTTATAGACTAGCTCGTTGATTAAAAAGATGACCAAGGTTTCCTGATCATGGACATTGGATGTTGTTAATAACGAGGGTCGCAACATTTATGGAATGATGTGATGAACATTCATCTAAAGTATAGCATTACGATCAAAGTCATTGTATTTATATTGATATAACATCATACGAAGTAATCCTAGTCCTTAGACCATGAGATCATGTCAATCACTAACACTAGAAGAGTATCTTGATAACATCAAACGTCACACCATGAAAGGGTGATTATAAAGGTGGGTTCAGTGCTACGAAAGTGTTATGTAGAGGCTCATGGATCAAGAGTGGGATTTGTCCATCCCGATGACGGATAGATATACTCTGGGCCCTCTCGGTGATATCACATTGTTTAGCTTGCAAGCAAGTGATGAGATCACTAGAATGTTATATCACGGGAACGAGAAAAGAGTACATGTCGGTAACGAGATCAAACTAGGTATGGAGATACCGATGATCGAATCTCGGACATGTAATATATCGCGAGACAAAGGGATTTAGTTACTAGCGTTAAAGGTTCTCACGATCACATAAGTCATCGCTGAATGTGTTGGAGTCAGTATGGATCTCCAGGTCCCGCTTTTGATTATTGATCTGAGAGGGGTCTCGATCATGTCTGCATTATTCGCGAACTGTAGGGTGACACACTTAAGGGATACCGACACCATTTGGAGAAAATATTTTTCGGATAAAGATTTAAGAAAGCGCTGGAATTATTTCAATAGACACCGAAACTGTTTCGGGTGAAATTGCAGAAATTGGTTCTGCATGTAATATTGAAATGTTGCAGGGGGTTTTATGTGAATGTTTGTTAATTAAATTAATTAACAAAATTCTGAATAAAATTAATAAAAGAGTTTTATTAAATGAGAGAGCATTAAATTTTGGAAAAATTTAATGCATTTAAAGTGGAGACTTTAAAGAGGAATGTTAAGGGGCAAATTTATGTGGAGGGAGTTACCACCACATGAATGAGGAGGTGAAGGGTCACCCCTTGGGCACAGGCCATGGGGAGGGGCACCCCCCTCCTCCTACAAAAGGCCACGCTCACACCCCTTCTTCCTCACACCTCCTCGTGAAGGATCTCTCTCCCCCTCTAGTTATTCCCCATGGTCTCAGATTAGCAAGATACATGTTCCCGGTGACTTTATCTGGAAAGGAGTTGCTGCTTCCGCTGCTTTGCTGGAGCGAGGGACGAAGGTTGTCAGGGTACCAGACGTGTGTGCGATCACGGATGCACCGCTACTTTGCAGTGCTGGACTTGGTGGTGATGGACTTGCTGGAGCAGGATCTGATGGACGTGCTGGAGTCGGACCTGCTAGACTTCATCACGATCTTGAGATCGGCAAGTGTACGACTACATCATCCACGAGTTCTATCTTGTTAACAAAGCTTTGTTGTCTTCGAGGGTAAGTTCTCTATGATGTATATCCACCCGTTGCTTGTATCTAGTAGATAGATCTTGGCCTATAGTTCCCATCGTAGGATTTTTTTTGTTTTCTATGCTGCGAACCCAACAGTGGTATCAGAGCCTGATCTATGCATAGGTGCTTTGCACGGGTAGTACACATATGTTTATATGTGGGCGATGATGATCATGTTATTGCTTCTTTCATGTATTTTGGGTATTGGTGGCATAGTGGGATGAAGTGGCCCGGACCAACCTTACATGTCATCGCACATGAGACCGGTTCCACGACTGACATGCAACTAGTTTTGCATAAGTGGCTGGCGAGTGTCTGTCTCTCCTACTATAGTCAATAACTGATTTACAACGAGTTGCTAATAACTTAGTTATCATCGTTGTGATTCCATGTTCGTAGGTAAGACCGGTTCTATCTCCGAAAGCCCTAAGACACGTAAAACTTGCAATGGATAAATTAGAGGTGTCTAGTTTAGATTGTTGCTGGGCTAGTGTCATGATATGGTAATGTTGTAAGTTGATGTATGGTAGATACCCTTATAACACACCTAACATGTAAGTTCCATAGACCTTGGCCTTACACACAAAGGAATGATAGAGATCATACCACGATGCACATGATGATGATCAAATGCATGGACCATATCATTCCACTTTACACATATGATGTTTGCATCTTACATTGCTAGTTTGGCGTTTTAGTAGCATTATAAGATGATCCCTCATTTAAATATCAAGATAAAATGTGTTATTCCTTAAGTATGCACCATTCTATGGATCGTGTTTTGAGACATCATGTGATGATCGGGTGTACTTGACTCTACGCTTTCATACAACGGGTGTAAGACAGTTTTACACACATGAATACTAAGGTTCTTACTTGGCGAGCCTAGCATGTATAGACATGGCCTCAGAACACGGACCGAAAGGTTAAGCATGAGTCATAGAGTTGATGTGATGCCCATATTGATGCTCGCCTTTGAAGCAACACCGACTCACGTGATGATCGAACTTGGTGTAGTGCATTTGGTTCATGTAATCACCAAAAAGGCACGAGGGATGTCGTTTTTGAGTGGGAGTTCATTTCTAATTTGGATTAATTGAACCAAATTTGTCGTAAACTAAATCAAAGTGAATTTGCATAATTTGTTGTAATCATTGGCATCTGTTTACTACCTTATGCTTAGTTTTTAATTGAGATAATAGAACTATAGAATTCTAGATATTTACTTTACGAACTAGTATCGTATTGTTTTGAATGTCAATTTAAAGTTCAGAAGTCATAAGTCAAACTTTCAGCAAACTCTATTTACTCCATGAAGTTTAATAAGTAGTATTAAATCAAGAGTAAGAATTCCAATGTTAGTATCTAAAGTATCATGTTTGCCTCCATGATTCTTGATATTCAAAAGTTGTTTTACTATCGAGGTTATCTAGGAGCCGAAAGAATTGTTTCAGAAACCATCATGTGTGAAAGATATTGTGATATCTGAAACAAAGTTTTTGGTTGCATTATGATAGAGTATAATTTAGCAAAATACATGTTCTCATATTGTATGAGAATTTATGAAGGATGGAGATGCTAGGCATCCGAATCTCCCAAAAGGTTTCGGGAATTAAATTATACTCGGCATTCTTCCTTATAGGCTATAGTAGCTTGATCATGAAAGTTGTCATGATAAGGATGAATAGAAGATGTAAGTAAAAAGTTTACTACACTAATAGATTACTAAAGAATGTAATTTTAAAAGAATGCCAAACATTTGATGATGGTGATCCACTTCAAAGTGCAAGTCCAAAGGTATTAATACTTGACTATATACACTTTGTACTATGTGTCACGTGAATGACACAACTATTGATGTTGATAGATTCTTTTAAAATAAAAGGAATTGCTGAAAGAGATTCTATAAAATATTTGGTAGAAAAGAAAAGTTGGAGATGTCCAACTTAGGTATAGAAGATATACATGTTATGGCTGTATTCCTTGCTTGTTAAACAATGTGGTTCTTAGGTATTGGATACTGAATTGGTCGGTGTGAAATGTCATACAGAACAACACAATTCATGAACTGCAATGGCCTAAGTAACTAGCAAGAGAATAAGTGATGATGTTCATTGAAAACAAATAAAGTATTATTGTGTTTTTTGTTGTCGTCAAACCTAGCCTTCAAGATTTGTTTTAATAATTGTTATTTTGTTCCGGTATTACGAGAACAATGGTTGTTCAAATAATTACCGTATTCCATAAAGGATGGATGAACTTTTACAAGTCTAGTTGGAGAAATCACATCCATAAACATTATTGCTAAAATGTCGTAAGACAAATGATTGGAAGATCACTTATGAAGTGACATCGCCGTTTAAATTATATTGGAAAGAAAACATGAAGAAACACCATGTTGATGGAATTTGAAGTCTTTTGATTTTGATCAATTGATGCTTGTGAAACTTTCCTCGAGATAATTGAAACTCCGTCCATAGGCCAAAGAGGAACGGATGACTAACTTATTGGATATTATGCATGTTTATGTATATAGTCCATTATGTGTAGCCATATGCGATGGATCTTTTTGCTTCATATGATTTCTCTAGAAATTTGAGTGAATATATCTATATATTTACTTAATAAGGAAGAAGTATGAAACATTTGAAAATTGTTCAAAGACTTTCAAGATGAAGTGAAAAATCATTGTAACAAGAAAATAAAAGAGTTTATGATTTGATCATAAAGGAAGATATTTGAGTTACAGGTTTAGCAAACACCTAAGATTTCAGGAATTGTTCCATGAATTTGCATTTCCCGATAACCTTATTTGACATGGTAAGATCAAAGGTGTCATTTATAAAACTGCCATTATGTTTTAAGGATTAAAGCTTTAGAGACTACCGCTTTTACACTTAAAAGAGCACTATCGTGATCCGTTGAAATGACACCATATGAGTTATGGTTTGGGATAAAACCCGAATTGGTTTTTCTTAAATTTTGGTATGCTAAGCATAAGTAAAATGTTTACAACCAAAGTCGGATAAGCACGTCTTTATAGGTTATCCCAAAGAATTTGTTGGGAATTCCTCCATAACACCGAAGACAAAAGAGTTTGTCGCTTGGAACGTCAAGTTTTTTGAGAAGGAATTTTTCGTGAAAAGTTAAGTAGGAGGACAATAGAACTTTGATAAGGTTGTTGAACCTTAGCTATATGTGCTAAGTAGCATAGCGCCGTAAAGTGTCCCGATGGCGGCCACAATGCTCATGGCTCCCGTGACTACAAAGGGTGTGATCTTGGAGATTAGAGTTCTTATTGAACCATGTGGGTCGGTAAGAATCAAATAGTAAGATTTGAAACAGAAGTCGTTATTGTTTTGATAATGATGAACCGACTGCATGCAAAGAAGCGATGATGGGCCCTGACTCCATAGAATGACTAAGAATTCATAGAATCCGTGATAGTATCCATAAACGAGAAATCAAGTTTCTGAACCTGGAAGACCCTCCGAAAGGCATGAAGCCTATTGGTTGTGTTTGGATCTATAAAGAAATAGACATGGATGTTTAACATCTATGAAATAGTCGACATGTTGGAAAGAAGTTTACGGCAATGTTCAAGGAGTTGACTATGACAAGATTTGATCTTTCATAGCGATATTTAGTCTTGACGGATTAATTTAGCAACCACTACATATAATTTGGTATATGGTAGCTGAATAAACAAAACAAGGTTCTTCTAATAGAATGGTTACCTAGGACGTGTACATGACACGGTCCGAAGGGTTTTGTTAATTCAAAGGGTGCTAAAAGGGCATGCAAACTTCAATAGTTGAAGTGAGCATAGCGGAGTTGGAATCTTCACCACGATGAAAATGTTAAAGGAGTTTAATTTCATCAGAGATGATGAAGATGCTTGCATTTGCAAGAAATTAAGTGGGAGCGCTGAGAAAAAATTTCAATACATTATTAAGAGTACATATTGTTGATTGGAAATGATGTATCTTTTATTGACACAAGTTAAAAATTTCATTAAAACAGGATTTCGATGAAAGACTTGGGCAAAATCGGAATATTTGGCATCAATGTCTATATGGATAGATTGAGACGCTAATATGGTTATGCTAGACGTACATATATGAGATATTTAAAGGGTTCAATATGGAAACAACAAGAAAGGTTCTTGCTACATGGAAATGATTGTATCAAGATTCAGGTGTTTCAACACTTGGTGAGTAAAATCACATGAATATTTTGATCGATTATACCGTGATATGTATATATCCAGATATGTCCTATGCTCTAAATGTTATGAGCACATACCATAATGATTCATAATATGATCATTGGACGATAGTAAATATATTCTTATGAGCTTTGGAAGAACTAAGAATATATCATGTATAAATGACAAATAGTTAAAGGTAGTTCATTGTAAAGTGTTACATTGATACTAGTTTTGTCACAAGATACAAATTAAATTTATCTCAATTTAGACTATGGGTGGCACAATGTAATGAAAAGGATGTTCCATGATGGATTTGGGTGAGTTCCAAAGTTGAGACATTGTGATGGATACTACAACAAAAGGCTAAGTATATGACTGCTATAGTAGCAGCAAAGGAGGGCATTTGTGTTAAGTAGTTTGTTATCAAACTATGTGTGGTTCAAAGTGGGATAATACTATAAAGATATATTGTATGACAATAATATCAACATATTTTAACCAGAACGAACTAAAGGTCTCACCAAAGGACCAAATTTATACAATGCCATCTAATTTGAGAATGAGTGATGCGTAGAGACACAAAGACATGCAAATACACACGGACCTGAAATTGTCAGATCCAGAGATTATGTTAACCACTAGCAATCGCGTTTATGCAACACCAGAAAGCCATAGGTGTTCAATACACAAAGTTTTTCAAACTAGATTATTGACTCTAGTGCAAGTGGGAGACTGAAGGGAATATGCCCGAGAGGCAATAATAAAGTGGTTATTATCTTATTCCATGTTTATGATAAATGTTTATTTTGCATGCTATAATTGTATTGATTGGAAACGTCAATACATGTGTGTTTAATAAACAAAATAAAAGGTTCCTAGTTATGCCTCTCTTATAGACTAGCTCGTTGATTAACAAGATGATCAAGGTTTCCTGATCATGGACATTGGATGTTGTTAATAACGAGGTCGCAACATTTATGGAATGATGTGATGAACATTCATCTGAAGTATAGCATTACGATCAAAGTCATTGTGTTTATATTGCTATAACATCATACGAAGTAATCCTAGTCCCTAGACCATGAGATCATGTCAATCACTAACACTAGAAGAGTATCTTGATAACATCAAACGTCACACCGTGAAAGGGTGATTATAAAGGTGGGTTCAGTGCTACGAAAGTGTTATGTAGAGGCTCATGGATCAAGAGTGGGATTTGTCCATCCCGATGACGGATAGATATACTCTAGGCCCTCTCGGTGATATCACATTGTTTAGCTTGCAAGCAAGTGATGAGATCACTAGAATGTTATATCACAGGAACGAGAAAAGAGTACATGTCGGTAACGAGATCAAATAGGTATGGAGATACCGATGATCGAATCTCGGACATGTAATATATCGCGAGACAAAGGAATTTAGTTACTAGCATTAAATGTTCTCACGATCACACAAGTCATCATTGAATGTGCAGGAGTCAGTATGGATCTCCAGGTCCCGCTTCTGATTATTGATCTGAGAGGGGTCTCGATCATGTCTGCATTATTTGCCAACCGTAGGGTGATACACTTAAGGGATACCGACACCATTTGGAGCAAATATGTTTCATATAAAGATTTAAGAAAGCGCTGGAATTATTTCAATAGACACCGAAACTGTTTCGGGTGAAATTGCAGAAATTGGTTCTGCATGTAATATTGAAATGTTGCAGGGGGTTTTATGTGAATGTTTGTTAATTAAAGTAATTAACAAAATTCTGAATAAAATTAATAAAAGAATTTTATTAAATGAGAGAGCATTAAATTTGGAGAAATTTAATGCATTTAAAGTGGAGACTTTAAATAGGAATGTTAAGGGGCAAATTTATATGGAGGGAGTTACCACCACATGAATGAGGAGGTGAAGGGTCACCCCTTGGGCGCCGGCCATGGGGAGGGGCACCCCCTCCTCCTATAAAAGGCCACCCTCACACCCCTTCTTCCTCACACCTTCTCGTGAAGGATCTCTCTCCCCCTCTAGTTATTCCCCATGGTCTCGGATTAGCGAGATACATGTTCCCGATGGCTTTATCTGGAAAGGAGTTGATGCTTCCGCTACTTCCGCTGCTTTGCTGGAGCAAGAGACGGAGATTGTCGGGGTACCGAACATGTGTGCGATCACGGATGCACCGCTGCTTTGCGGTGCTGGACTTGGTGGTGCTAGACTTGCTGGAGCTGGATCTGATGGACGTGCTGGAGCCGGACCTGCTGGACTTGTCGTGGAAATGGCCACGGTAGTCACTGCCACTGGCAGCGATTGAGTGTTTTGTGAGGAAGAGTTGGCGGCCATCTGCGGTGCGAGATGGGGGCAGATGCACATGGGTTTACCCAGGTTCAGCCCCCCGGAGGATAAAGACCTACTCCTGCTAGATTAGATTATTGGAGAGCGAGTTACAGGGGTGGCGAGCTCGGCGACTATGCTGCGAGTCGCTTGAGGGGGTGTATGATGGAACGTGAGTCTCCAGGATACCCTAGGGAGGTTTATATATGAGGCACCTCGCTAGGGTTTACAAGTTACAACCGAACAAGATAAGGATTCGGAGGTTTTGACCTAATCCAACTGGGCTTCTGTTACGCTCCTGGGCTCCCAATCGCCAGTCGCCGGCCTCTCCTTCCGTTGTGGTCCAGTCGCCATCCTCTAGGCGCACTCACAGGCCTTTCGGCCCAATAGGAACGACCTGCTGGGCGTACCCCCTTTGGCATATCCCCATCAGTAGTCCCCGAGGCCATCATTGATGCAGGCACAGGCGTCCTTTTTGCGTTCGGAGTAGGCGATCCCAATTTGGGTGTCCAGTTGAGTTGGCGATGGACTCCATCAGAACCAAGGAGAACTTCTCCATGTTTCCATTCGCCGTCCCAATGAATGTTACTGCTGCCAAGTCGTTGTCTCGGCAAGTGGAAAAGACTAGTGGGTAGCGGGTGAAATAAAGGAGTTGGTCCGTCAAATCTGGTCAAACTATCCGTTGGAATTTCCAACGGTAACTTCGGCGCAATTACCGTGAGTAACGGCTATGGTAAGTGATAAAAAGAAAGAATAATTTTCGAGGTGACATGCACCATCATAAACTTGATCAAGGCATATTGATAGCTGGGATCAAAGAACTTCAGCATAGCATGAAAGATAAAGTGCTAACAATAAGACATAGAAACTATGTTGTAACATGAAAGGATACAAACAAAAGATTCACGAATAACAATGCTTTGCAAGACATTTGTTTGTTTCACATAAAGAAAACATAGCATAGTAGCATTCAGCTTGTCCCTCATAGAATACCAAATATAAAAGCATAGGACACCTTCAAAATTCATAAGTGACTAGATACAAACAGTTTAAAACAAGCAATATCAAGTTATGCACCAATCAATTAGTCTTGGGACAATGCACATAGAACTAAGAATGGCCACTATGCTCTCAGAGTAGGTGCATAAAGATAGAAGGTGGAGACTCAATATATAAGTGGAAGAAAGACCTTCATAGAACGAAGTAGAGATTCAAGTTTCATAAAGAGCTTCCAAAAAATATGATACTTGTTAGCTTTCAGCTCTCATTGCCCCTATCATAAGCATCTTTAAGTGATTAAGGTTAAAGTGACACAACTAAGAGGATATGCTTGACAAGTTATAAGCTAAAATCTCATGCCCCTTACTTACGAAGACCGAACCTCATGCTACTCAACTTTAGTCACAAGAACCGCCAACGGGTACCCCTTGCACATGATACAGGAGCTACATGCAGGTGTCCCATTTGGGGTTCTGGACCTGGAACTTTTGTTGCTTCTGGCTAAGACCTGTAGTGGTGCACGTGGCTTGAGATGAAGATCCTAGCTCCTGGGGTTTGTGGAGAGAGTTGCTACTGATAAGAACATGAAGAGTTTCTGTCATGTCTTTCGAAATGTGAACTATTAGTATATATGTTTGTTTTGGACATGTGAGCTAGTAGTGGTAATCAGGTGACCAACTTGTTTTTAACTTAGATGTCATTATGTTACAACTGGAGATATTGCTATATATGGATTCACTTTAAACTAGCTGTTATAATTTTTTGTCCAGCGAAGCAAAATGAATTCATCGCCGACCGGTAGCTCGGCCCTACCGGTCGGCCCTGCCAAGTGTTGCTGCTCCTGGGCTAGCCATGACCTCCCAGGCTTTGCGAGCGGTTGTAGGCTCGGCTGGCCCTCGGCTTCGGCTACCTTCTTGTCTTGGCGGTGGTGACATTCAGCCTTGACTACAATGTCTCCGGTGGGCTCCTAGTTTACCCCTTTGTTCTCTGGCCGCCATGTGCTCTGTGATTAGCTGCACTTATATGCTCCGACCATGGAGGGGATGGCCCCTGTTTGAATTACTGGTCACCTAGTTCTCGAGTTGTGTTTCTAATAGATTGGATTTGATTGTTCCTCTAATAAGTTCGTTCGTTATACTCCATCTGTCCGGAAAAGGATGTCGCGGATTTGGCTAGATCTGCATGTATTTAGATGGGTTATAGTGTATAAATACATGAGAATGTAGACAAATGTGTGACTTCCTTTTTCAGATGTTGGGAGTATATAGAAACTAGGTTTTGACTGCTCTTATTATGTGCTTAACAGTAAACATCCTTTTTCTCTCTTATAATTATAGGACCAAACTGTTTGCTGTTGCACGTGTGGAATTTTCATCGAATTCTGGAGATGATGGTGACGATTTAAGCTGTGGAGAAAAGAAGTGAGCAGGGATGAAGCTATATATCCGCAGTGGAAAATTGGTTAGGGAAAGGATTTGTTGCTCAAAAAGAATAAATTGGTTAACAATGATTTGATGGATGTGATTTGTGCGTCTTAAAATTAAAAGGTGGCTTAGTCGGGCTTTTGATTAGTCGTTGGATTCTGTATGTGTCGGTACTTGTTAGTAGATTTTCTGTTGTACCAGAGCTAGGGAAAGCTGCAAGAAGAGAAATGATGCTGTGTGTAGCTGGTGTATATATCCGAAGTTTTTGTACTCTCTCTGATCCTCATTAGGCAGACAAATTTTCGCTCACTCGCGTTTTCAGGACGTGTTTTTTACCGGATTTGGCACAAGTTTCATCCGGTGTTTCCCGGCCAAACTGAAGGCACCGTGTCGTTTGGGAACGCCGGATGGAAGGAAAAAGCAGGTGGGCCAGCCCTGTCGGCGAGACTTCCCATTCCCCACTGAGATTCGGCTCTCTCGTGACACAGAGCGCTCCCAACCCACCCTCGCCGCCATGTTGTTGGCGGCGCTGCCCCACGCAACTCTGCTGCACCCACGCCGATAGAAAGGCCCACCGCTGCCGCAACATCCCCTCCCCCTCGCTACTGGCCTTGTTTCACCCCTCTCTTGGTGCCGTCGACAGCTCAGTTCTGCCCTCATGTCCACCGCGCCCGCGAAGTGTTCGGCGTTTGCCTCATGGACTCCGACGACGAGTAGATGTTCGCCATGCTGTTGGAGGAAGAAAACGCCGCAACCGCCGAAGATGGAGAACATATGCTGATCCTCGACTACCTGGCCAGATTGTAAATCCAGAATGCAGATCTGAAGCGTGGAGGCTTGGCGAAAGGTCACCAGAAGTGCAAGGCAACACAAAGTTTGTCGAATTGTGTTTGTGCCTCAAAGTTTTCCAAACTATGTTGTGTTTCATTTTATGCCCAACTATACCGAACAATGCTTTGTCTTTATTTTTATGACGAACAATGTGATCAAAACTATGCTTGTGTGAATTCGAGCCGAATTGTGGTGAAATATCGCCGAATTAGCCGAAAATTGCCGTTCCCATGGGTACACGAGTGGGAATTCGGCTATTCCTAGTAAGCTGAAAGTTACCTCCATCCGGCGATTTTTAGCCGCATGCTCTAATAAATCAACTAAATTTATTATGGATCGGATGAAAACGAGCCGATATGTACTTTTAGTTTTAGTTGTCATCATGTATTTTCTTTGTCTATGTTTACTTTGTTTATTTTCAAGCGACAACAAACTCTAACTAGCACGTGTACACAACAAACTCCATGCACGTGTTTGATCACGCAACAAACTCCATGCATTGCATGGATCCGCCGCCGTCTTCAACTTTGATCGTGACTATCGATCTGATGTAAGTTTTTCTTTTCCCTTCAGGTCCGTACGTGATTGGCTAGCTAGCTAGGAGAAATTTGAATCTCTCCAGATAAGGACGCGTACGTGAAAGAGCCAAGTAGTAATATGAAGCGAGAACGTTCTACGGGCTTTAATTTCCCTCTTCTCTTTATTTACACCACCCGTACGTTTCGATCTCTTTCTTTTCACCTATACCAAACCGAGTCCGGATTCACCACAAGGTCTATCCATCGCAGTCGCAGGCGGCCATGGAAACCAAATAACACGTGCTCAAGGTCGTCCGGCACTCCCACATAACAGGCAGAAACAGCAACGTCACGTCGAAGACCTTTCGGGTCGCCGGTCATGACTCGGCATTATGCTACTGTTAAAAAAATATAAGCAATAATTCGTATGATTTAATCCGAATAATAAACTGATAAAGCGTGATCATCCAAACAATACTAGAACTAATCATGCAGATCAACAAATTAGATGAACAGATTACATCTAAATAAGATAAACCTATCACATCTATACCGAACGCTAGAATAAGGAAATCTAGCAGAATCTAAAATAAGAAGTTCAGTGTTACGTACGTAGAGCAGCGGCAGCAGCAGCGGTGGCAGCGTCGTCGCTCATGTTGAGGTTGTCGAAGAGGTCGGTGACGTCCGGGAATAAGTCACCGTTCGGAAACTCGTCTTAGGAAGACGTTGTGAAAGTCAGTAGTCGCGCAGAAGCGCTCCCCAAAAACCTGATCGCCCCACACCCGTACGAGTTCACAAGAGGCGGGGTTTCGGAGGCCTACTGTCCCGATCTGCGGTGCACGCCGCACGCCGGGATGGGGAAGACGAAGGCGGCGGCGCACTAGACTGGAAGGAGACGCGTGTGATAAGCGATGCCAATTAGGTTTAGCACAGACGCTTTAAATAGCACAAATCTGGGAGATCGTGGGACTCAACCCACGTCCGAGTCGGTAACAGCCCACGTATAATAAAGACTGGAAACGGCTGACCAATTAACGCGTCTGTTAATTACTCGTAATTAATCTATAATTAACTTTTCCTGACTAGCAAAAATAAAGCTCGGCTCGGCGAGATTCCTGCAACCCGCGGCGCGCGTGCACGCGTCGTGACGAGGCGTGGCGAGGCGAGGCGGGCGGCGTCGGAGGAGGAGTGCGCGAGAGCTGCTCTTCTTCTCACGCCTTAGTGAGTGGTGGAACAGCCTAGTATATAAGGAGGTGTAACTCTTACTCAACTAGCAGTATGGGACTAAACTTTGACACCACTTGCACAACTATATGCTGCCATGCACAAATGGGCCAAAGAGAATTTCAGAATTTGTCTAATGGGCCAACAGCCCAAAACTCACCAAATTCCAACAATCCCCCACAAAGTCTCATTGGCACATCATCTCATTTCCATTCCAGATTATTGTTTTATATACCGGTGTGTAGTGGAGACTGTTAAGTTGAACTTCCACATTAAACTTCATGCTACATTAGCGAACAACTTGAATAGTGGACTATGCCTTGAACTACAAGTTTTCTGCACACTAGTTTCACACAAAGTCTAGACCAGTACAGGGCTGCCGCAGGGCTTCCCCGCGGTGTGGAGCTTATGCGTCATACTCCAGGGCCTTTCATGAGTTTATTAGAGAGCACCCAACTCTCACGGACTGCGACGGTTAACAGTCTGACTCATATAGGTATCTTCCTCAATAGATGTTCTGCAGGACAACATCTCTGCTTAGATAAGCCACTTGGAACACATTAAGATAAATATCAACCTGCCATGCATAATAAGAGAGTATTGCATCTTTATGGAGATGTAAATATAATATGGGCATACTCTCCTCTCAGCTGATCAACAGCTTGTCTCCCAGCTCTAATTCACGGGATCTCCGATCACATAGAGTGGGTTACCACTGCGAACAACTCATTGTGTGGGTCTCAAACCAATCTCCCTCGATGCATTATCTATCACATTACGTGATAAACCCTTTGTGAAGGGATCTGCCAAGTTCTTAGATGTTTGGATATAATCCAACGCAATAACTGTTGGAAATATGCCCTAGAGACAAATAGTAGTAAGGACTATTATCATATTTCATATAGTTTATGATTAAGTTTTATATCATGCTATAACCGTATTGAGTGGAAACATCAATACACGTGTGATATACAAACAACCAGGGGTTCCCAGTGAAACTCTAGTCACCGGTTCATTGGTCAACAGATGATCATGTTTCCTGATCATGTGGCATTTATGCCAGTTGGAAATGAGGTCATCTCATTCTGAGAATGAGATGATGAACCAATACCCAACCTAAACATCGTGATTCGATCATATCACAAAGTTCAAGTTACGATGATTAGAAATGGATCCTCGTAGACTATTCCTTAGACCGTGAGGCTATATCAATCACTGTCTCCCGAGAGTGCTGAGATAGCATCAAACGCCATCTGGTAAAACGGTGGTTATAAAGGTGTGTTCAGGTATTCGGAGGAAACCGTAGAGGCAATATATGTCAAGAGCGGGATTTGTCCATCCATGTGACGGGAAGATACTCAAGGGCCCACTCGGAGAAGTTATATCCAATAGCTGCGCAGCGTGTGATTAGATCACGAGAATATCACTTGTCGGAACGAGTCAAACAGCATTGTTCAATAACGAGATTGAACTCGACATGAAGATGTCATTGATCAGATCTCGGGCAATGCAAGTATCGAATGACAAAGGGAATAAGACACGACTGTCCCGGTTCAAACGACGAAAGATCTTCGTGGAACACACATGGGTCACATGGCCATCCAGGTCCCTCTGTCGATCATTGGTGCGGGAGTGTCCCGACCATGTCTGGAGTGTTCCCGAACCATGGGGTATCACGCTTAAGGGCTCGATGATGCTTAGAGAGTGTTTATGGGATCGGTAGAATCACTAAAGAAAAGAAGGGAGAAAACCGGAATGGTTTCGGTAAGTCCGGAGGATGTCCGGAGTGGAGGTGGAAGGTGTTCCATGGCCACGGAGATTGAATGATATGTGAATGAATGTTAAATATTGATTTAATCATTTATTCATAATTATTTAATAAAGAGAAAATCAATTAAAAGGTAAAAAGGCTTAATGGGCCAATTTCCAGAGGGAGAAGGCCCGTTAGGGAAAGGAGAGAGGGAGAAGGGGCAAGGGGGCCGGCTGGCTGGGCCTAGCCCCCCGCGCGGGGCCCACTAGGGGTGGCCGGCGGCCTCCCCACCCCCTCTTCTCCTTTAGTCCCACCCTAGAACTTGAGGGGAGGTAGTACCTCCCCTCCCCCTATATAAGGTGGGGTATTTGGCCTAGAAAATACACCCAATAATCAATAAAGGTCTCCCCACTTTTGGGAGGACCTCCAATTGATATTTTATCTCTCCCCCTCTCTCTCTCGTGACCGTGGTCCCAAGTCTGGACTGCACGAGCGAGAGATATCTTCACCGCGGAGCACCGTCGCGCTGCGGGATTCGGATCTGGGAGCTCTACTTCCGCAACTGCTGCTGGATCGGGGAAGCGGGAGTCATCGTCAGGCACCGGACATGTGTAACTCCCACGAGGTGTCACACTTGAGGCACTCAAGTCGTTGGAGCCAGAAGGAGCGCAAGGACTTCATCACGACCTTGAGGTCGGCTTCGGCTCGTCTACATCAACCACGCTCTCCTGAGCGTTGACAACGCTTTCGGTCTTCAAGGGTAAGTTCGCGAAAAGCCCCTCCTGTTATTGTATTACTAATAGATAGGTCCTGGCAGCTTCAGGGGTTCAGGGGCATAGAGTAAAATTTATTGTTTTTATGCGCGGAACCCCTACAGTGGTATCAGAGCTAGATCTATGCGTAGTAATGCTAGTACGGGTAGAACACACGAGATGTAGCGTGTGGGCATTGATCTTTTAGTTGTTACCCTCCCACGTGTACTTGTGTATACCACAGTAATGCTTGATGAAGCGACCCCCAACCAACTTTACGCGTTCATTCGCGAGACTAGGCTACGCTTGACATATGGCTTGTACCGTATAAAGTGGCCTAGGGGGGTGTCTGCCTCTCTCGCATTAGTTGGTATACCATTTGCAAAGGAGGGCCCCGAAAGGGGTGTAGTAGAGACAACTACTTGATCAGCGTTGTGTTGAAAGTTCGTAGGTAAGAACGGTTCTTGTGCGAAAGCCCATTCAGCCACGTAAAACATGCAAAGATAAGTAGAGGCATCTAACTTTGTTTTGCAAGGGGCGTTGCTTTGTGATATGGTTGTGGCAAAGGTAAAGTAATTACCTTTTGTCGCATAGTAGTCGATAGTCACGGTAATGACAAACTACCACGCCAGAAAGACACTGGTACCCTGGTGTCTACGGCCCCGGAACCCGGTGACGACGGATGGAGATCACGACGTGAAGGACCATATCACATAGCATTTACATTCAATGTTATTGTTTGTATGTCTTATTGTGTGCTAGTATTAGATACTCGACGGTAGCCTAATAAGATGATCCCTGTTAAAATTACCAACGATTGTTTTCCCCCTTAGTGTGCACCACCAAGAAAGTTCTTCGGTATGAGGCGATCCAGGGTGACAGGCCTGGGTGTCATACATATCTACGTTCACATACAGTGGGTGTAAGCCATGTTGCACAGCGAATACACTAAGGTTGAGTTGGCGAGCCTAGCACGCTAGAGAAGCGTGGCCTCAGAACGCGGATGGTTGAAAGATCGAGCACGAGTCGCATGAATGATGTGACCGACGTTTAGCGTCCACCCTTGAACCCACATTGATGGCCGTGACGATCGGCGGAGATGTGGCTGATTGGGGTCGTGTTATCACTAGGAACCCTCACTAGGGATAGGTGTTTCTGAGTGGAGTTATTATTAACTCATTTAATTATAAACTTAGTCTAAATTCCTTTTGCAATTATAAATGTAGAAAAATGGTTCTTCCCGAGATTACCTTTCCTATCGATGATTGGTTAAAAGGAGAAAATGTCAAGTTAGATGGATCCAACTTTTCTGCATGCGTCATACGCCTATTTGATCTCCTTGGGGAGAACAACGTAGCTGACTACATGACCTGCAAGATGTATTTGGAGTCACCCTATACTCATGAGACCCAGAAGCAGCGGGATCTGCGTTATCGTCGTCGTGTGATGGCCACATTCATATCAGTGACCATGCGCCTCGGAATGGAGGATGGGCTATGGCCAATAGTGGGGAGTCTCAAACCCTGGGCGGTCATGACACATCTGAGAGCACATTTCGTGGAGCAAATGCACATGTGGGAGTATGAGCTGATGGGGGACTTCCTCTCCATAAAGATGGAGGAGGGCTCCTAATTGGATGAGCACTTATTGCGCCTCTACGATGCGTACATGAGTCTGGCATACTACCTGGACAACTGGTTCTCAAGCTCATTCGCGATAGGAGTTGTGCTGCGGTTGCTTCCTCCAAGCTTCCAAGCATAAGTCAGGATCAGCGTTATGAGAGGCGACACGGAAACACTGGATTTTCTTGAGTTCATATCACATTTCAGAAATGTGATAGATAAACCCAACGTCCCTGGAGTCATCAACGACAAAGGTATATATTTGATATACAGTTTTATAAATGTTATAATCTTGCAAACACATTGCAGTGTTAAGTATATCTGATACTTGTTCTGTTTTGGTGAAAACAGGTCCTTCTACATAGAGGTGCTTGATGGAGAGGAGGTGACATTGCGTGTTGATGGCGAGCATCATGATGATGGTCGACGACACTCTCCCTCGGC
The DNA here is from genome assembly GCA_910589775.1 of Avena eriantha. Lineage (NCBI taxonomy): Eukaryota > Viridiplantae > Streptophyta > Magnoliopsida > Poales > Poaceae > Avena > Avena eriantha. Next base: position 250,812 of record OU342745.1, on the reverse strand, counting down.
ATTTATCATTTAGTTCGTGTTTAGGTTGATTAATATAATCAAGAGATTGTGAACTTGTTTAGTGTGTCTCACACTTCGTGAGACGGTTATTCATATGAGTTTGTAACAAACAGTTGTTCTGATTTTATGAATGATTTCTATTCGTGTTCATATCTTGTTTGATTATGTGTGAATTATCCTTATTGTTTGAAACTAATTGATAATGTATGAACATTTGTAAAACATTAAAATGCCTTGTTTAAAATACCCAACTTAATGATATTTCATTAATGAATGAAACCATTGTTTAAATTCAAAGTTATGTGATAATATGTGAAAGTCATTCGATTTCCTATCACATATAAATCATGCCTAAGTTCGGCGAAATAACTTGAACACCGTGTATTACTTGAATACAAAGTGTTTGACGAATTGTTAAAAGTTAATACATATATGATGTATTGGGTTTTAACGAAAAATGGTAATTATCATTAAATGATTGTTTAAATGTGTAAAGTAAGTTTACCAAAGGAAACATGAATATGAAACTATTTGATTTGATCAAAGTGTTTCATCAACAAAGGGTATAAATATAAAAGAGAATCCAATTACTATGATTTGATCAATCCTAATGAAGTTCAAATTTATAAGAATGGCATAAAAGACATTGTGGAATGCAAAGTGTTTTGAAACGTCAAAATACAAAGCATCACAATGTGATATTAGATATCAAAGGGGTTGAATAGAAGGCACCAAATAAATCGTTGTAGTATATGTAGAGACCATTCGTTTAGAAATAGTTAGCACTCAATTAGAATTGGTAAACCATTTGAATTCGTGAAAGTTTTGGGGTTATTCGATATAACCACAACAATAGCGAATAAGTCCTTGTAGAGTATTCATTGGAAACTTTGAATACAAAACCCATAGCTCAAACCAAAAGGAAAGCAAGATTCGTATTGCTTGGATTTTGGTGCATTCTTGAGAAAGCTCACCTCTAGTGAAGTTTCTCAATTATGGAGCAAATGGAAAATAGTGTAAAACACAATGAGGATTCAAAACCCTGCATCAGAGTGTTGAGAAGCGCAACGGACAGTGTTCCTGAACGATTCTCTTCACGGAAGGAAAGAATCAATGATTTTGATCATTGTGTTTTTCCCTCCACTATTGTTTTTCACTATATGAACTAGGATTCAAAATGTAAATCCATATCTTGTATGGAAACATTTGTGAATCACTTGTCATGATTCTTGGAATATGACGTACCTACGAACTACAAAGGAAATGATGGTAAACTAAATTATGAGAAATCCTAAAAGCAAAAATTCCCTTGAGATTAGTAAGCAATTCATTGCTGAATCTCACAAGTAAAAGGGGTTATTTGAATTTTCCCAAATGACTGCAAAGCCATAGTAGGAAAAAGGGCTAAATGACAAAAGCACAATTTGTCAGGTATTGGACAAATTCAAATGAATTTGATTCATGTGGGCGAAATGTCCAGTGGATTTAAAACTAGTAAAGTACTAGTATCTCATAATAAATCTCCAAGTTTGATATTTGATCAAAGGATTTTGAAGTTATTCAAAATAGTAAAGGAGATATGCAATTTGCATAAAATTGAGTGGGAGCTATGAAAGTCTTCCTAAAACAATATGTGATTGACATATTTTTAAGTGGGAGTAATATAAGACTCAAATTCAAATATGTAGGAACATAGTTTGAGTAAGAGTACTGACTCATACCCAAATATATTAGCAACATATTTTGAGTGGGAGCTTATAGGAGTAATTCTTAAAGTAAGTTAAGGATGAAAGCGCAAATACTTATAAATAATGATTTATAAGATGTAGAAGTTGATGATAGATGTATTATGATATTATGTAGTATTCCTTAAGGGATCTGAAAAAGTGTTTCAGAATAGAAGTTAATTAAGGAACTGGTCCTTGATAACTCAAATTAGGAATAGTATTAAGTTGAACATCAAAGGTTGAAAGAAAGAAAGGATGATCATCATCTATGTTAAGGCATAGGTTCTATCTTAGTAAACCATGATGATAACTTAGCATAATATGTGATCCAATAAGGAACGTTTAAAAGTGATTAAGTTCGAACCACAGAACATTGAGCTAAGTTTGTCCGCGGTATCTAGTAGAGAACTGTGGACATATTTTCAAAATCCATAAAGGATAACATATCTTAAAGCATAAAGAGTTATGTTATAAGGGAATATGTTGGAAACTCCTGTAGATACCAATTAAAGTCAAATAGGAAGCGAGGTGAACAAAACATCGAAAGTTGCACAGAGTGCACTAGTGTTTCGATGAATACATTTATAATAATAGATAAGGGTACCATCTAAAGTCTTGTATAATGTTATGGCGGGGCTAATTCGCTTTTAATGTAGAATGATGTGTCCCAGGGCACAGTGTCCATGAGAAATCCCTCGAGGTTGATCTAACGTCACTGTAGGCTCCTGGAATCAGGCCTCGTTCTGCTGCCATAGCGACGATGCATACACACAGATGTTGTCATGTGATGATAGAATATTAATGTCAATCAAAGTGACATTAGTAAGTTGCAAAGGATCTGGGACTGTAAAGTACAGACCCAAGATTCAACTTCTTCCATGAGCAAGCATGTTCTAGGCACCAGTTATATGGTACCAATAATTAAGAACAAATGCAGCTAGTGTATTTGTACTCTAGTGCAAGTGGGAGACTGTTGGAAATATGCCCTAGAGTCAAATAGTAGTAAGGACTATTATCATATTTCATATAGTTTATGATTAAGTTTTATATCATGCTATAACTGTATTGAGTGGAAACATCAATACACGTGTGATATACAAACAACTAGGGGTTCCCAGTGAAACTCTAGTCACTGGTTCATTGGTCAACAGATGATCATGTTTCCTGATCATGTGGCATTTATGCCAGTTGGAAATGAGGTCATCTCATTTTGAGAATGAGATGATGAACCAATACCCAACCTAAACATCGTGATTCGATCATATCACGAAGTTCAAGTTACGATGAAATGGATCCTCGTAGACTATTCCTTAGACCATGAGGCTATATCAATCACTGTCTCCCGAGAGTGCTTAGATAGCATCAACGCCATCTGGTAAAACGGTGGTTATAAAGGTGTGTTCAGGTATTCGGAGGAAACCATAGAGGCAATATATGTCAAGAGTGGGATTTGTCCGTCCATGTGACGGGAAGATACTCAAGGGCCCACTCGGAGAAGTTATATCCAATAGCTGCGCAGCGTGTGATTAGATCACGAGGATATCACTTGTCGGAACGAGTCAAACAACATTGTCTAGTAACGAGATTGAACTCGACATGAATATGTCATTGATCAGATCTTGGGCAATGCAAGTATCGAATGACAAAGGGAATAAGACACGACTGTCCCAGTTCAAACGATGAAAGATCTTCGTGGAACACACAGGGATCACATGGCCATCCAGGTTCCTTTGTCGATCATTGGTGCGGGAGTGTCCCGACCATGTCTGGAGTGTTCCCGAACCGTGGGGTATCACGCTTAAGGGCTTGATGATGCTTAGAGAGTGTTTATGGGATCGGTAGAATCACTGAAGAAAAGAAGGGAGAAAACCGGAAGGGTTTCGGTAAGTCCGGAGGATGTCCGGAGTGGAGGTGGAAGGTGTTCCATGGCCACGGAGATTTAATGATATGTGAATGAATGTTAAATATTGATTTAATCATTTATTCATAATTATTTAATAAAGAGAAAATCAATTAAAAGGTAAAAAGGCTTAATGGGCCAATTTCCGGAGGGAGAAGGCTAGTTAGGGAAAGGAGAGAGGGAGAAGGGGCAAGGGGGCTGGCCGGCTGGGCCTAGCCCCCTGCGCGGGCCCACTAGGGGTGGCCGGCAGCCTCCCCACCCCCTCCTCTCCTTTAGTCCCACCCCGGGACTTGAGGGGAGGTAGTACCTCCCCTCCCCCTATATAAGGTGGGATATTTGGCCTAGAAAATACACCCAATAATCAATAAAGGTCTCCCCACTTTTGGGAGGACCTCCAATTGATATTTTATCTCTCCCCCTCTCTCTCTCGTGACCGTGGTCCCAAGTCTGGACTGCGCGAGCGAGAGACATCTTCACCGCGGAGCGCCGTTGTGCTGCGGGATTCGGATCCGGCAGCTTTACTTCCGCAACTGCTGCTGGATCGGGGAAGCGGGAGTCATGGTCAGGCACTGGACGTGTGTAACTCCCACGAGGTGTCACACTTGAGGCACTCAAGTCGTTGGAGCCAGAAGGAGCGCAAGGACTTCATCACGACCTTGAGGTCGGCTTCGGCTCGTCTACATCAACCACGCTCTCCTGAGCGTTGACAACGCTTTTCGGTCTTCAAGGGTAAGTTTGCGAAAAGCCCCTCCTGTTACTGTATTACTAATAGATAGGTCCTGGCAGCTTCAGGGGTTCAGGGGCGTAGAGTAAAATTTATTGTTTTTATGCGCGGAACCCCTACAGTAACTCCGGAGTTTCTCAGTTTCCTGACAGATTTCAATCTCCTCTTCACATGCCTTGATGACTTCATATTATCCTTAGAACTCTTTATTTTGACGATCACAGTTTGATTATCACAGTTCATCGGGATGGTGGGTTTAGGTTTTTCAACCATAGGTAAGTCCATCAAAAGCTCACGAAGCCACTCTGCTTCTATAGTGCCTGTGTCTAATGATGTGAGTTCTACTTCCATAGTTGACCTCATTAAGATGGTCTGCTTGCAAGACTTCCAGGAAATAGCGCCACCACCAAGTGTAAACAAATAACCACTTGTGGCCTTAATCTCATCAGCATCAGATATCCAGTTTGAATCACTATAACCCTCAAGTACCCGTGGATACCTAGTATAGTGAATACCATAACTCGCAGTGCCTTTCAAATAGCGAAAAACTCTCTCAAGAGCATGCCAATGATCATCTCCAGGATTTGACACAAATCAACTAAGTTTGCTTACAACAAAGGAGATGTCAGGTCTCTAGCGCTGGATAAATACATGAGCGACCCAATGATTTGAGAATATCTTAATTGATCTTTAGCATCCCTTCGATTCTTTCGAAGTAGCACACTCGGATCATAAGGAGTTGGAGAAGACTTGCAGTCACTATACCCAAAGCGACTCAATATCTTTTCCACATAGTGGGACTGAAGCAGTGTAATCCCACCATTATCATCCTTCAGTAGCTTGATGTTTAAGATTACATCAGCCACTCCCAAGTCCTTCATCTCAAAGCAGCGAGATAGGAACTCTTTGAGCTCCTCAATAACAGCGAGGTTGGTCCCAATATCAATATGTCATCGACATAGAGACACATAATAACTCCCTCGCCCCCACCATGGCGATAGTACACACACTTATCATCTTCGTTTACAACAAAGCCTTCAGCTGTTAAAGTTCTTTCAAACTTCTCATGCCACTGCTTAGGAGCTTCCTTAAGACCATATAAAGACTTCACTAACTTACACACCTTTCCTTCATGACCATCTACTACAAATCCATCAGGCCGCTCCATATAAATTTCCTCATCTAGCTCTCCATTTAGAAAAGCTGTCTTAATGTCCATTTGATGAATGAGAAGACCATGTGAGGTAGCCAAGGATAGTAGTACTCGAATAGTGGTCAATCTGGCAACAGGTGAGTAGGTACCGAAGAAGTCTTCACCTTCTTTCTGGGTATAACCCTTGGCAACAAGACGTGCCTTATACTTTTCAATAGTACCATCTGGTCTAAGCTTTTTCTTGAACACCCACTTACATCCTACAGGTTTGCACCCATAAGGGCTATCAGTGACCTCCCAAGTTCCATTAGCTAAGATGGAATCCATCTCACTACAGACAGCTTCTTTCCAGTAGTCAGCATCTTGAGATGCATAGGCTTCTGAAATAGAGGTGGGAGTATCATCCACAAGGTACACAATGAAATCATCACCAAAAGACTTTGCAATCCTTTGTCTCTTGCTCCTTTTAGGAGCTTCATTGTCGTCCTCCACAGGATCATCATAGTGTTCTATCAGCATAGTGGGTTCAGGAATAATAACAAATTCCTGACTAGATGAACTAGTCATCTCCTGAGTTGATGAGCTTGACATACCTTTCATGGGAAAGATGTCTTCAAAGAAAGTCGCATCATTCGACTCCATAATCATACCAACATGCATGTCGGATACCTCAGATTTTACTATCAAAAATCTATAGCCAATGCTATGAAAAGCATATCTCAGAAAAACACAATCCACGGTTTTTGGTCCAAGCTTTCGCTTCTTGGGTATTGGAATATTGACTTTCGCCAAACATCCCCAAGTTCGTAAGTAAGAGAGTTTAAGACTTTTCTTCTCCCATACCTCAAATGGAGTTGTGGTTTTATCCTTTACGGGAACACGGTTTAGGACATGACACGCAGTCATTAGCGCATCCCCCCCACCATTCCTTGGAAAGACCCGATGTATCTAACATGGCGTTAACCAAATCAGTTAGAGTGCGGTTCTTTCTTTCGGCCACCCCATTTGACTGAGGTGAGTAGGGAGGCGTCCTCTCATGAATAATACCATGTTCCGTACAGAATGTATCAAATTCATTTGAAAAGTACTCTCCACCACGATCCGACCTTAACACTTCATTTTAAGATCAAGTTGGTTTTCTGCTTCAGCTTTATAGTTTTTGAAGTAACTCAAATCCTCATCTTTAATTTCAGAAGATAAACATAGCAGTATCTATTGGAGTCATCAATCAACGTCATAAAGTATCTTTTTCCACCTTGTGTCAACACACCATTCATCTCACAAAGATCTGAATGTATAAGTTCTAGAGGTGCTAAGTTTCTTGGTTCCGCAGCCGTATGAGACATGCGGGGTTGCTTTGCTTGCACACAAACTTGGCACTTAGAACCTTTGATAGTGGTAAATTTTGGAATTAAACTCATATTGGCTAGCCGTGTCATGCAACCAAAGTTAATATGACAAAGTCGTGAATGCCAAATATTGGACTCATTATCATTGCAAACATGATTAATAACTTTAGTACATGTGTCTGACAAAGATAAGCGGAACAGACCTTCGCACTCATAACCCTTTCCAACAAATTGTAAATATTTAGAAATTACAACTTTATTGGACTCAAAAACCAACTTAAAGCCATCTCGACAAAGAAGCGATATGCTGACGAGATTCTTATTGATGGAGTGAACGTGTTGCACATTCTGCAGCTATACGGTCTTCCCCGAAGTAAACTTCAGATTTACCGTACCAACACCATGAACAGAAAGACGTGAGCCATTTCCCATCAGCACGGAGGAAGTCCTTGCGACCTGATAAGAAGAGAACATGGATATATCAGAACATACATGTGTATTAGCACCTATGTCAATCCACCAATCAGGAGAATGACATACTGAAAGGATAGTAGGTAAAATACCGTACCCAATGTCCTTCATCTCAGTATCGCTAATAACAACATTAGCGGGCTTGCCGCTGTTCCCATGTTGCCGCTTGTCAAAGCGATTAGGGAAGCTAGGAGCCCAATGATCAGGATCACCACAGACGTGGCAAGAGACTTTCTTCTTATTATTTTTCCTCTTGAAGTTGGTTGAGTGAGTGGCCTTGTTCTTGCCATCAAACTTCCCTTTGCCATCAGATTTGTTCTTATTCTTGAACTTGTGGGATTGGAAGTTTTTCTTCTATACCAAATTGGCACTAGAAGTTCCGTCAAGTACTCGAGCACATGTGTCCTTTGCTCTCGCCTTCTCTTCCACATGAAGAGACCCAATGAGATCCGTAACGGAAAACTCTTGTCTCTTATGTTTCAGAGAAGTAGCAAAGTTCCTCCACATGGGAGGAAGCTTGCCAATAATACCTCCGGCCACAAACTTGTCCGGTAAGGTACACCTGAACTGCTCGAGTTCTTTGGTAAGTGATTGTATCTCATGAGCTTGCTCAACGGCGGAGCGTTCATCAACCATCTTGTAGTCATAGAATTTCTCCATGACATACAACTCAGTGCCAGCGTCCAAGACCCCAAACTTGGCCTCGAGCGCATCCCACGCGTCTTTGCCATTATCAAATGACATATATGGGTCAACAATGTTGTCCCTAAGAATACTGAACAAAGCCGCCATAAACATGTTATCGGCTTTCTTAAAGGCCGCTTCTTGCTCAGCAGAAAAATCTCCTTTAGGTTTGCCAAGAGTTGCGCTATAGCAGTTTAGGTTTTTAAACCATAGAATTGCTCTCGCGCGCCATCTCTTATAGTGCATACCATCAAACGAAGGAGGACTAGTAGCCGCGGCTACACCAGTGGAATTCAGTTGCCTACGATCAAGTTTTTGGCTTGTTGAAAATATAAGCAATAATCCATATGATTTAATCCGAATAATAAACTGATAAAGCGTGATCATACAGACAGTAGAACTAATCATGCAGATCAACAAAGTAGATGAACATATTACATCTAAATAAGATAAACTTATCACATCTATACCGAACGCTAGAATAACGAAATCTAGCAGAATCTGAAATAAGAAGTTCAGTGTTACGTACGGTAGAGCAGCGGCAGCAGCAGCCGCGGCGTTGGCAGCAACGGTAGCCGCAGCGGTGGCAGCGTTGTCTCTCATGTTGAGGTTGTCGAAGAGGTCGGTGACGTCCGGGAAGAAGTCGCCGTCTAGGAACTCTTCGTCGGAAGACGTTGTGAAAGTCAGTAGTCACGCAGAAGCGCTCCCCAAAAACCTGATCGCCCCTCACCTATACAGGTTCATAAGAGGCAGGGTTCCGGAGGCCTACTGTCCCGATCTGCGGTGCACGCCGCAAGCCGGGATGGGGAAGACGAAGGCGGCGGCGCACTAGACTAGAAGGAGACACGTGTGGTAAGCGATGCCAATTAGGTTTAGCGTAGATGCTTTATATAGCACAAATTAGGGAGATCGTGGGACTCAGCCCACGTCCGAGTCAGTAACAGCCCACGTCCCATAAAGACTGGAAACGGCTGACCAATTAATGCGTCTGTTAATGACTCGTAATTAATCTATGATTATTTTTTCCTGACTAGCAAAAATAAAGCTCGGCTCGGCGAGATTCCCGCAACCCGCGGCGCGCGCACGCGTCTTGACGAGGCGAGGCGTGGCGGGCAGCGTCGGAGGAGGAGTGCGCGAGAGCTGCTCTTCTTCTCACACCTTAGTGAGTGGTTGAACAACCTAGTATATAAGGAGGTCTAACTCTCACTCAACTAGCAGTATGGGACTAAACTTTGACACCACTTGCACAGCCATATGCTGCCATGCACAAATCGGCCAAAGAGAATTTCAGAATTTGTCTAATGGGCCAACAACCCAAAACTCACCAAATTCCAACAGCTACTACCCAAACAGCGACCACGGGATCATGGACGGTCACTTCTCTTCGGTTTATCTCAAGTTGATAAACACCGAGCACGACGACGACGACGGTGAAGTCACCGCGTCCTACTCCTTCTGCCTGCTAGACCCTACTTCCCCTTCGCCAGCGACAACAGAGAAGCATGAATCCAGCAGCGTCGGCTCGGCCAAGTTTTCGCCCGACGGCCGTGGCATGGGCGCCAAGAAGTTCGTGAGCAAAGATGACCTGGTAGCGTCGTCGTATGGGTGCCTCAAGGAAGATTGCGTACTGATCAAGTGCACCGTCGAGGTCTCTAAGCTCATTAAGGACAACAGCGACGATAGCATCGTCGTCCCACCTTCCAACCTCATCCAAGATCTAGGCAACCTACTACAGAAAGGCCTCAAGGCGGACTTGAAGGTCAAGATTGGCTGGTACAGAACTTTTAAGGTGCACAGTTGTATGCTCGCTGCACGGTCGCCGGTCTTTCGCGCACAGTTGTGTGGCTCTTTCATGGAGAGCAAAGCAAGCAGCATCCGAATCAAACATATGGATGCTAAAGTTTTCCAAGTACTTCTTCATTACGTGTACAATGATTGTCTCCCCGAGTTTATGGAGGAGACCATCGAAGACACCATGAATATGACGCAACATTGGCTAGTCGCGGCGGATGGGTACGCCATGAAGAGGCTGAAACTGATATGTGAAGCCAAGCTGAGCAAGGCGCTAGAGGTCCACATCGTGGGTTTCACTTTGGATCTCGCAGAGCAATTCCACTGCCAGCAGCTCAAGAATTACTGCCACAAGTATATGGTAAGAGACAGCGAGAGGCTACGGGCCATCGTCAAAACCAAGGAATTCGAACAACTAAAGCAGAACAAGCCACGTCTTGCATATGACATTCTTGACCACTAGTAGAAAACAGACCTTTGTTCCAGGGGTATTAGCCCCGGTTTTGCTACAAACCGGGACTAATGCCCCGGTCCAACGGCTAGATCTGGCCCCAGGAGGGTGGCAGGCACTAGCCCCAGTTCGAACGGGACCTTTAGTCCCGGGTCGTGTAACAAACCGGGACTAAAGGGTTTCAGGTAGGCCGGGTCTGGCACCAGATCCTTTAGTCCCGGTTTGTTATACGACCCGGGGCTAAAGGTAGACCTTTAGCCCCGGTTCTAGACATGAACCGGGACTAAAGGTCTGGCTATATATTCTTCCCCTGCCCGAGCCACCATTCAAGCTGGTGGCTCTCCTCTCTCTCTTTCTTGCTTCAAGCTCGAGTTCATGCCCTTTTTTTCTCAAGATTTGTCTATATTTTGTGGTGCCCCATCTATCCAAAGGTTCTAAAAGGTGAGCAACTTCATCCTTTGAACTCTCATTGCTATATTAGCTCATTTCATGCTCTATCTTGTAGATGGATTTGTGGATTTAGTTTGGTAGTAATTTTTGCAATGATAGCATGAGATCGATGTTTAGATTCTATCTATCTTGTATTAATGTAAGGAACTCTAAGGTAAATATCACAATATGTGAATTCTATCTCTATATATCTTGTTTTGGCACATAGTCTCGAAATTTGATTTTAGATGCACACACATGCGTGAGTTCATCATTCTAACTAGCTAGCTAGGCAAAATTTCCTTCTTCGTCTACCCGCGTTCAACAAACTGAAAATATTGTAACAAAGATAGGGTTAATTCATAAAAGCTTGATAAGAAGACATCACAGTACATCTTCGAGAAGCTCCTCTATGGCAAGCTCCTCGAAGATGTCTGAGGATAGGATCCTAAGACATCTTCGAGAGAAGCTCAGTCGTAGTGGTGTCCCTCTGGCACCATCTTGGAGTTAATAACTTCTCTAGCTATAGATTAATACGCCGGGTAACTAAAACAATTCACATATTAGGGAGTGCCTCTATGGCGAGCTCCTCGAAGATGTCTAAGGACGGGATCCTAAGACATCTTCGAGAAGCTTTGACGTAGTGGTGTCCCTGCTCTCGTACACCATCTTTCAGTTTATATCTTCTCTAGCTAGATCAGTATGTTGGTGGAGCTAACTAATTTCACATATTAGAGAGTGCCTCTACGACGAGCTCCTCGAAGATGTCTGAGGACGAGGTCCTACGACATCTTCGAGAAGCTCCGCCGTAGTGGTGTCCCTAGTCTCATACACCATCTTGCAGTTCTTCATAAGAATGCATACCTATTTATAGATTAAGCAGCACAACATAGTGTCGGGCACTGATGACATAATGTCGACACACTCACCCCTGGCATAGTGTTGCCACCCACCCAAAATAGTGTCGTCATTTAATTTACTGGCTTAGTACTGCCCACTCAGGACATAGTTTTGACATGTTGTCTCCACATCCACATTTAGTCCCGGTTGGTGCCTCCAACCGGGACTAAAGGTTCATCATATCTTTAGTCCCGGTTGCTGGTTTTAATTTTGTTTTTTAGATTAGTACTAATTAATTATGATTATGCTGCCACCCACTCAAAATAGTGTCGTCATTTAATTTACTAGCTTAGTGTTGCCCACTGAGGACATGGTGTCGATATGTTGTCTCTACATCCACATTTAGTCCCGGTTGGTGCCTCCAACCGGGACTAAAGGTTCATCATATCTTTAGTCCCGGTTGCTGGCTTTAATTTTGTTTTTTAGATTAGTACTAATTAATTATGATTATGCTGCCACCCACACAAAATAGTGTCGTCATTTAATTTACTGGCTTAGTGCTGCCCACTGAGGACATAGTGTCGACATGTTGTCTCCACATCCACATTTAGTCCCGGTTGGAGGCAACCGGGACTAAAGGTTCATCATATCTTTAGTCCCGGTTGCTGGCTTTAATTTTGTTTTTTAGTAGTACTAATTAATTATGATTATGTTTGATGTATTTAATTAATTATATAATGCAGATGAGTCGGCAATGGATGTACGCTGACCGACTCTCTAACGAGTTCATTAAAGGCGTGCATTCTTTTCTTCTTGTGGCTGAGGCAAACAAGCGGAATGGTTTTATGTCTTGTCCATGTGGTGTCTGTCGGAATCATAAGGAATACTCTTCCTCAAGAGTCCTTCACAACCACCTATTTCGGTCCGGTTTCATGACCGGCTATAATTGTTGGACCAAGCACGGAGAAAGAGGGGTTATGATGGAAGACAACAAAGAAGAAGAGAATGATAACGACTACCCTGAATACAATGGTACTACAATGGAAGACATTGATGAAGAAAAATATGAAGAACGGGCATCAGATCTGCTTGATGATGATCTTAGTCGGGCCATTGCTGATGCCCAGGAAGAATGCGTAACTGAAAGGGAGAGGTTGAAGTTCAAGAAGATGTTAGAGGATCACAACAAATTGTTGCACCCAAATTGTGAAGATGGGCAAAAAAACTGGATAGCAAACTTGAATTGTTGCAATGGAAGATAGAGAATGGTGTGACTGACAAATTATTTGAAAAGTTGCTGAAAATCATGAAGAAGTTGCTTCCAAAGGATAACGAACTGCCCGCCAGTACCTATGAAGCAAAGAAGGTTGTCTGCCCTCTAGGATTAGAGGTGCAGAAGATACATGCATACATTAATGACTACATCCTCTACCGTGGCGAGGAGTACGAGAATTTGGATGGATGCCCAGTATGCACTGCATTGCAGTATAAGATAAGACGAGATGACCCTGGTGATGTTGAGGGCGAGCGCCGCGTGAAGAGGGTTCCTGCCAAGGTGATGTGGTATGCTCCTATAATACCACGGTTGAAACGTTTATTCAGGAACAAAGAGCATGCCAAGTTGTTGCGATGGCACATGGAAGACCGTAATAAAGACGAGATGTTGAGACACCCCGCTGATGGGTCGCAGTGGAGAAAAATCGAGAGAGAGTTTTCGGACTTTGAAGGTGATGCGAGGAACTTATGGTTTGGTCTAAGTACAGATGGCATGAATCCTTTTGGGGAGCAGAGCTGCAGTCATAGCACCTGGCCCGTGACTCTGTGTATCTATAACCTTCCTCCTTGGTTGTGCATGAAGCGGAAGTTCATTATGATGACAGTGCTCATCCAAGGCCCGAAGCAACCCGGCAACGACATTGATGTGTACCTAAGGCCATTAGTTGAAGAACTCTTACAGTTGTGGCACGGACAAGGTGTACGTGTGTGGGATGAGAACAAGCAGGAGGAATTTGACCAACAAGCGTTGTTGTTCATAACAATCAATGATTGGCCTACTCTTAGTAACATTTCAGGACAGACAAACAAGGGATACAATGCATGCACACACTATTTAAACGAGACTGAAAGTATATATTTGGATAAATGTAAGAAGAATGTGTACCCGGGGAATCGTCGTTTTCTTCCGCCCACACACACCCTAAGAAAGAAAGGTAAGCATTTCAATGGTGAGGCAGACAACCGGTGTAAGCCTATCCTCCGTACTAGTGATGATGTATTTGATATGGTGAAGGATTTAAAAGTAATCTTTGGAAAGGGTCCTGGTGGACAATCTGTTCCGAAGTACGATGTCCGACACACACCCATGTGGAAAAAGAAATCTATATGTTGGGAGCTACCCTATTGGAAAGTCCTAGAGGTCCGCTCTGCAATTGACGTGATGCACCTGACGAAGAATCTTTGCGTGACACTGCTAGGCTTCTTGGGCGTGTATGGGAAGAGAAAAGATACACCTGAAGCACGGCAGGACCAACAACGTATAAAAGACTGAGACGGCATGCATCCAGAGTTGTTTGAAGGTACTACTAGCTACGCTCTTACTAAAGAAGAGAAGGAAATCTTTTTTGAAGTCCTTTACAGTATCAAGGTCCCGTCTGGTTTCTCATCGAACATAAAGGGAATAATAAATATGGTAGAGAAAAAATTTCAAAACCTGAAGTCTCATGATTGCCACGTGCTTATGACCTAGCTGCTTCCGATTGCATTGAGGGGACTCCTGCCGGAAAATGTTCGAGTACCCATTGTGAAGCTATGTGTGTTTCTCAATGCAATTTCTTAGAAGGTAATCAGTCTAGATAGTCTACCAAGGTTACAGAAAGATGTGTTCCAATGTCTTGTCAGCTTCGAGTTGGTGTTCCCACCATCCTTCTTCAATATTATGACTCACCTCCTAGTTTACCTAGTCGAAGAGATTAACATTCTTGGTCCTGTATTTCTACACAATATGTTACCCTTTGAGAGGTTCATGGGAGTGTTAAAGAAATATGTTCATAACCATGCTAGGCCAGAAGGAAGCATCTCAAAGGGATATGTAACATAGGAGGTCATTGAGTTTTGTGTTGACTTTATTCCTGACCTTAAGCCCAACAGTGTTCCTGAATCACGGCATGGGGGTAGACTTAGTGGAAAAGGCACGCTAGGAAAGAAAGCAAGGATATGTATGGACGGACATTCTCTCACTAAAGCACACTACACAGTTCTGCAAAGTTCCACCTTGGTGGCTCCGTATATCGAGGAACACAAGAATATTGTACACTCCAACAACCCGGGGAAGGCTGGCTCCTGGATTAGAGATGAACATATGAGGACTTTCGGCGATTGGTTGCAGACACATCTCATGAATGACATAAATGTTGGAGAGCAGTTGTACTTGTTGGCCAGGTCACCATCTTCAACTATATTGACTTTCCAAGGGTACGAGATAAATGGGAATACATTTTACACGATCGCCCAAGATAAAAAGAGCACCAATCAAAAAAGTGGTGTCTGATTTGATGCAACATACGAGAATGGGAAAAAGGATACATATTATGGTTACATGGAGGAGATATGGGAACTTGACTATGGACCTTTTTTAAGGTTCCTTTGTTTCGGTGCAAATGGGTCAAGCTAACAAGAGGCAGGGTTGAGGTAGACAAGAAATACGGAATAACAACAGTGGATCTCAACAACCTTGCGTATAGAAATGAACCATTTGTCCTAGCCAATGACGTGGCTCAGGTTTTTTATGTGAAGGACATGTCTACCAAACCGAGAAAAAGGAAAGATAAGCAAAAGAATACATGATCCGATGAGCCAAAGCGCCACATAGTTCTTTCAGGAAAAAGAAACATCATGGGGGTGGAGAATAAGACAGACATGTTAGAAGATTATGATAAGTTTCATGAAATTCCGCCCTTCGTTGTGAAGGATGACCCAAGCATCCCGTTAAGTAAGGAAGATGCTCCATGGTTATGGATTAGAAGAAAACCCTAACATGTGTGGATGTTGGTGATGTACAATATTGTTAAACCTTTATTTTTAATGATCTTCTTATATGTATATGGATATGAACTATCTCGATCTCAATAGGTAGTATTGCAACTTGCTGTGGCTAGACATTTATTAATATTAAAACGTAAAAATTAGTCATAATCATATCTAGCCCTGTAGTACACAGCTTCATGGTCGTCTTCAGAATCGTCATCGTCATCGTCGTCGCTAGTAGCACGCGGATGGATCCTCAGCCCTTCCTCGTAGCATGCGGATGGATCCTTTGGCCTCGGACTCACGACGCACGGGGGAGGGGGCTCCCGGATGATGACCCCAGTACGCCCTCGGCCTTCACCACCACCACCATTCTTGTGGCTATGCGGCTGGTGAAAGTGTGGGTACCTCAGGCGAGGATGGTCTCCCATGGCGATGTAGCGCATCACGCCAGCGATAGTCCGGTTCGTCCACCACAGGCGGCGACCAGCCTCGTTGTGGTTCACTGGGGGCGGGCCGTCACCCTTGTACCTGGCAAGCTCCCTTTCCTGCTGGTTTGCGAAGAAGGCATTCCAGGTGTCGAGGTTGTCGGGATCCCAATGGGGATCCATCCGCTGCTCCGGCGTGAGCTTGAGGTAGAAATGGTTCGTGATGGCCACCTGGAGGGCCGAACTTTAAGGCACAGGAGGAACATGAACCCCTCCAGCGCTCAGCATCCAGCTAGCGGGCAGCCGGTACCCCGGCGGGCATGGGTAGCTGGAGGCGCACAGCGCCTCGGTCTCCTCGAGCGTCAGAAAGGCCCAGTAAGTGGTGTCCATTGTTGTGAGAGAGAAGGTGTGGATGTGTGGATGGACATGGCGGTCGGCCTAGATATAGAGGGAAATTGCGAGAGAGAGAAACAATAGCAAAAGTGTTCGGCAAAGTAGATACGTTTTGGACGTATCAACTCCCCCCAAGCTTAGCTTATTGCTTGTCCTCAAGCAATTTAGTTGAAAACTGAGTGCGATAAAAGAACTTTCACGAACACATTTGCTTCATATGATGTAAATATTCTCAGCAATGTGATCGACTACTTGGACAATTCATAATAAAGAGTGTGCAACCAAGTCTACTTAATAGTCTTTGCAAGCTATGAAGAGATTCCAACTCAAGAATAATAAGTAGCATGAAGCACGAACATAAGCAACATTACAATGCTCATAAAAAGGTATGATAGAGTGGTATCTCGCTTGTCTTTGATTATGAATGCCAAGGCACCTGTGAAGTTCAAGTGATGACTAGAAGTAAAGATATCAAGAATACAAGCATCAAAGTCATAACACAAATAATCAAGTAATGGAACAAACATAAAGAATGACAACTATGCTCTCAAGAAGGTGCTCAAAGAATATGTGGAGACTCAACAAGTAGAAGAAAAAGGTTTTGAATAATTTTGAAAAGCTTCCAAATGCTGAAAGTATGGTACTCATTAGCTTTGAGCTCTCATTGCCCCTATCATGAGCATCTTTAATGTGGTTAAGGTGAAAGTGACACAACTAAGAGGATATGCTTGACAAGTTATAAATCGAAGCCTCATGCCCCTTACTTACGAAGACCGATCCTCATGCTACTCAACTTCAGTCACAAGTAAGCTCTTGTCATTGTAAGTATATACGTATCATAGAGAACCGCCAACGGGGTACCACTTGCACATGACACGGGAGCTATCCCATAATCAAAATACAAGGCAAGCAGACAATGAGCATCTCGGCGATCTTTTTATTTACTATGTGCATAGATTTTTATTGAGGATGCTTCATAGAATGCTCATTATGGTTATGCTGCAAGTTTCCACCATGATTAGGCATGGCTTAGGCTAGCGGCCCAGGCGTTTCTCTAACATACATACAAACTCCATGATCTTACAAGTTCCACTTTTATTTCACACCGCCGGGATCCATAAGCAAAAGAACATGATATCAACTAGGTACAAAATACCTATGAAGCGTTGAAAGCGGTCCCCGTGATACATGGTTCTGCTAACTTCAACTCATAAAGCGCAAGCATATGCACAACAAAGAAGGACGCAATGGTTCAGGTTTCTTAAGTGCAAGAAAATAAAGTGTGCCATCAAGTTCGTCAGAGCTTTACTAACTAACTTTCTCATAACAAGCAAACATTTTATTCGGAAGAAAACAAGGCATACTGATGCACGGAGGTAGAAAATGATGCTAATGGGTAGGTATGGTGGACACTTTGGAAATACTTGGTTTAGGGAGTTGAAAACATGAGTAAAACACTCAGTGGAAGTGAAGGCTAGAAATAGTAAGGGAGCGACAAACGAGAGAGCAATAGCTGTCATTATCATGCTTGCAACAAAACAGGACTACTCATGGCATGAAAGTGATTCAAGATCCTCAAGGCAAAATAATTCATCAAGGCTTAACTTATTATCACAGTCTTGTGCATGCGTGAGCATGTGCCAAGTCAATTCAAATGAAACATTTAGAGGAGGATACCACCGTGTCATACCAATTTATGAATAGAGCAAGGCAAGCAAACATTCATAAGACATGCTACAAACTATTAGCGAGCTGGAGCTAATCATAAGAAAGCAAGAACTATTAAGCATCCAAAGAAAACATACACTCTACATGAACGGACTAAGCATGCCCACAGTGATGAGTATATGTACAAAAATGAAAACAAATAGAGTTCGTTACCAGCCTCTTACCACGCCTCAAGTTGTCATTGATCCTCATTATTGCTCTTCACTTGTGTGGCTTGAATAATAATATGAAACCAATATCCACTTAGGACTGCCGAATCCTGAAGCAAACTCGCAAAAACCAAAGAAGAACGACAAATATTTTTGGTGTTTTCGATTTTTAAACAAGAACCAAAAGGAAAAAACAAACAAAGCAAAATCTTTTTTGGTTTTTCGAATAGTTCAAACAAAGCAAAAAGGGAAAAGCAAACCAAGGAAAAAAGGAGAAGCAAACCAAAGAGAAACAACAAAAATATTTTTGGTATTTTTGTGTTTTTAGAAAGCAAAAGCAAAGAAGAACGAAAACTAAAAAAGAGAACGAAAACATGAATATACAAAGTATCGACGCAACATGATATGAAGATGAGTGCGGTGTCGGCGTACCACCCCCCAAGCTTAGGCTTTTGGCCTAAGTGGGTAGCAATCCATGTACGAATAGGGGTTCCAAGCAGGCGGATCTTGGTAAGAATGGTCGTAGCTGGGCCCATGAGAAGAAGAGGAAGCTCCCCAATCATAAGTGGGCTGATGATATGAAGACTCTCCCTCATTCGAGGGCTAGACCGAATCATCCGTGACCTCCCTTATAGTGTCCTGCTCCTGTTGGGAAAGCTCTCCCAAGTACGTGTCAAGCTCCTCCTAAGTGAGGGACCATCCTTTCATGTTATCAAGGTTAAACAAAACAGGTGCAGGCAAAAGAACAACACGCTCGGACTTGCTCTTTCTCCAACCAGCTTTGAGAAAGGTTATTTCATAAGATAACTCACTCAAACTAGCCCACGAGGAGATAAATTTATGCTGTATCATGGAATTAAAATCAAGCCTCTCTATGGGAAACTGTAGGTCTAGATGATAAGGCACTAAACCATGCAATGCTAGCAAACGAGAAGCAATGAGGCCTCCACAAATTCCACCTTTCTCACGGTTAGCAGCAAGACGGAAAGCTATCAAAGCACCCAAGTTGTAAGACCTATCTCGTCTAAGAGCAGCAGAGATAAATGCTAAATCAAACGAAGATAACTTATTGGCAGTTTTCCTAGCAAGAACACACTTGGTAATAAAGTAGGCAAAGTAGCGAATGGAGGGAAGATGAATGTTACGGATTTTTCCACTCTCCTTCGAGAAGCTACTCCCTTGACAAATTTCTGCATATAAATCCATGAGTGGTTCCGATCTCTCTTTAATCTTCCTACATGATCCCCATTGAGGTACCTTAATAGCTGCACAAAAATCATCAAGAGAAAGGTTGACAGCAATATTGTAAATTTTGTAATGGACCATGGGGTTAGGCAAAGAGTGACTAAATTGGAAATCCTGCACCACAGACATGGTTAGCTTCACAAATTGACAAGGTTCATCTTCCAAAAAGTGCTCTAACCCTGCATTAGAAACCAAAGTGTGGAAATCTTGTAGAATTCCTGCAGCTCTCATGAACTCAGGGCATGGATAAATGGAGGGAAAAACTTCCTCCTCCCGGTGGACCTTCATGACCTCAGGCACCCAAAGCTCATGTTGGTTTAGGTGGTGTTCACTCATCTTCTATTGCAAAGTAAATATAATGAAGGATTCTACTCATAGGGACTTGCAAGAGGCCTAAACATGCATCAAAACTATATCTCTAAGCATCAAACAAGCTTACAAGCTCTCATAACCAGTCACCTACAACAGCAAAATACTCAACATATAATACACTAAACACAAATCTACTTGGACAAGGGGAGGAGTCACATACTAGGGAACAAATGCTCCAAATTTCAGCAAGAAAGATGGGCTGAGCAAGGAGATCGAAAAAATCGAGAGCAAGCACAGCAAGAACGTGATTTTGAGCTATGAACTGGAGCTTACTCGGGAGAGAGAAGAAAGTGGCAGGTGAGAGAGTTATGTGGTCAGCAACCTGAACAGGTACATCCTCACATATACCCACAGGAATAGTGGTAGATTTATCAGCCATTTGCAAAAATATATCAGTTGGTATTAATTTTTCAAGTTGAAGCCTCTTATAGAGAGAGAAAGGCATAGCACTAACTCCAGCTCCCAAATCACACAAAGCAGTACTAACATAACTGTTCTTAATAGAGCAAGGGATAGTTGGAATCCCTGGGTCTCCAAGTTTCTTAGGAACATTACCATTGAAGGAATAATTAGCAAGCAAAGTAGAAATTTCTTCATTAGGAATTTTCCTTTTATTCGAGACAATGTCCTTCATATACTTTGAGTAAGGAGGCAATTTAATAGCATCAGTCAAAGGAATTTGCAAGAATAAAGGCTTCATCCACTCACAAAACTTATTATAGTGTTCATCTTCCTTTGACTTGTGTTTCTTATCAGGGAAAGGCATAGGTTTTTGGACCCAAGGTTCTCTTTCACTACCATGTTTCTTAGCAATAAAACCTTCTTTGGTGTATTTAGTATTCTTAGTGTGGTTTTCAGGTTCTTCTTCAACTTTTTCTTCATTAGGAACAACATTTTCTTCATTACCACTTTCAGTTTCAGCATCAGAGATAGATATACTATTAGGATCTATAGCAGGTTCAGAGGGTTCTACAACAGTTTTATGTTTCTTTTTTCTTTTCTTACGAGTAGAACCACCATTTTCAGCTTGTTGAGAATCCTGCTCAATTCTTTTGGGATGCCCCTCGGGATATAGAGGATCCTGAGTAGCAGCTCCACTTCTAGTTCTAATTTCATAAGCATGTTTTTCTTTAGCGGCATTAACTAGCAAGTCGTTTTGCACTTTAACGAGTTGATCTATTTGAGTTTGAACCATTTGGAAGTGTTTAACAATCATTTTAACATCATTAGAGGTTATTTCTACAATCTCTTTCAACTCAACAATAGCTCTAGTGTTTTCCATTAGATGATTTTGCACCCTTTTATTAAAGTTATCTTGCTTAACAATAAAGATATCAAATTCTTCTAAGCATTGATCAGGAGGTTTCTTAAGTGCAAGAAAATAAAGTGTGCCATCAAGTTCGTGAGAGCTTTACTAACTAACTTTCTCATAACAAGCAAACATTTTATTCGGAAGAAAACAAGGCATACTGATGCACGGAGGTAGCAAATGATGCTAATGGGTAGGTATGGTGGACACTTTGGAAATACTTGGTTTAGGGAGTTGAAAACATGAGTAAAACACTCAGTGGAAGTGAAGGCTAGCAATAGTAAGGGAGCGACAAACGAGAGAGCAATAGCTGTCATTATCATGGGTGTTCTTACATTCTTTAATAAACTCATCGGTCATCTCAACATAACCATCTTCAATATCATAACTCTCACTAGACTCAGGTGAGCTAACAGGTGTGGTAGTGTCTTCATTAGGAGTTTCGGTATTTCCAGCTATAGTTCTAGCAATCGTAGCATCTAGGAAAGGACATAATGAACCACTCTTATCAAGCACAATAGAAGCAACATCATAAGCATCAGAAGTTTCAGATTCAGTAGTAGTAGCAGTGTGTGTAGCATGTGTATGTGGTGGTGTAAGGAACTTAGTCAAAACAGATGGTGAATCAAGAGCAGCAGAGGTGTTCAGAACCGTACCTGTTCTTATAGTGGATGGTAAAATAGGAACCTTGCCATCACGAGACTTACCCATGATGGATGGATAGCAGCGAACAATAGAGAATCCAAGTGAACTTGATAAATAAAGCTATGCTCCCTGCAACGGCGCCAGAAAATAGTCTTGATGACCCACAAGTATAGGGGGTGTATCGCAGTATTTTCGAGGGAAGTGAAACCCAATTTATTGATTCGACACAAGGGGAGCCAAAGAATATTTATAAGCCTTAGCAACTGAGTTGTCAATTCAGCTGCACCTGGAAACAATCTTGCTCACAGCAGTTTATCAGTAGCAACAGTTTTGTAGTACGAATAGTAAAGTAACAGCAGTAGTAAAGCAAAGATAGTAGTAACAAAAGCAGTAAACAGTGAGATTCGAGTGCGGTAGGCAT
Source organism: Avena eriantha (assembly GCA_910589775.1). Classification (NCBI taxonomy): domain Eukaryota; kingdom Viridiplantae; phylum Streptophyta; class Magnoliopsida; order Poales; family Poaceae; genus Avena; species Avena eriantha. Next base: position 228,580 of record OU342745.1, on the reverse strand, counting down.
AGGGATGGATGGACGGGCGTTGCATGGACAAGATAATTCACATAGCAATTAGAACATAGGGCACTTGCAGATAAATAAGATAAAGCATCCAAGTACTAGACAATCCTAGGCATGTGTTCCATATATAGTCATACGTGCTCGCAATGAGAACTTGCACAATATCTTTTGTCCTACCAGCCCGTTTGCAGCGGGGCCTCTAGGGAACTACTGGCAATTAAGGGGCTCCTTTTAATAGAGCACCGGAGCAAAGCATTAACACTCCGTGAACACATGTGATCCTCACATCAAAGCCATTCCCTTCCGGTTATCCCGATTTCTGACACTTCGGGGCCATAGGTTCCAGACAACAACATGTGTATACAACTTGCAGATAAGACCAAGAACAATACTATCATAATGAATCAATAACATGTTCAGATCTGAAATCATGGCACTCGAGCCCTAGTGACAAGCATTAAGCACAACAAGTCGCAACAAAGTCATAAAGCACTAATAAAAGATACTAGGCACCATGCCCTAACAATCTGATGCCATTACATGAACGATCTCATCCAATCCCTACGATCCCCATAGCCTACAGCGAGGGATTACTCACTCATAGATGGGGGAAACATGGATGGTCGATGGAGAAGTGATGGTGATGATGATGGCGATGATCTCCTCCAATTATCCGTCCCGGCAGGGTGCCAGAACGGAGTTTCTGGTGTTGTTTCGTGGAATCTAGTGGTGGCGGCGGAGTGAAACTCCTTTTGAAAAAACTTCGAACCCCCCGAAGTTTTTAGGTCAGAAGGCTCCTTATAGGCAAAGAGAGAGGCTGAGGGGGTGCCTAGGGGGCCCACACCACCCCTAGCGTGGCCTGGCCTGGCCCGCGCCACCAGGTGGTGTGGCCACCCCCTGACTCTTCTCCGTCTCGTATTCTAGCTCCTGGAGTCTTCGGGTGAAATAGGATTTTTGGCATATTTTCCGGGATTTTTCCTGATGGTGTGTTTTCTGCACAAAAAGTAGTCACCAAGGCAATTCTGCTCAAAATATCGTCAGTCCGCATTAGTTGCATCCAAATCACACAAGTTTAGAGGAGAAACAATAGCAAAAGTGTTCGGGAAAGTAGATACGTTTTGGACGTATCAACGTCGCGTCGCCAAAGCCGATCTGGGGCCGCCTCCCTGGGATCCGCCGTAGAAGTGCAGCGAGAGGTCCACGTCCTCTTTGGGAACAAGCAGTGGTAGAGCCAGGAATATTTTTGAGCCTGGGGGAACCCGCAAGCTAAAAGTGCAAGAATTTGAAAATTGTTGTCAAATATTCAAATAAATTGGGAATCATATTTTTTTATTGTTTTTGTAGTTATGCTACACTTTTTTTTATTTTAAATTTGCATAATTATATCTAAACTTGAAGGGCCTCTATAACAAGCAGATTGAAAATTTCGTACTTTTGGATTGACGGTCCTTTTTTCGCGGGAAAGAGAATTTTATTAATCAAAAGCAGGATTACAATCAGATGACACTAGCTCGGCAATCTCTGGAGGAAAATTGCCCAGCCAAACTACGGTTCTACCCTGAACCCTACCTACCTGGGCCAGTTCGTGACCAACCCTGTTTGCCTCTCTGCAAACTTTTACAATTCGAATCTCTCTCTCCCGTAACATATCCCGTATAGCACTATTTTGAAAGCATACATTGAATTGTTTGGTGTTTCAGCTCGAATTAGATCCCTTGCTTCAGCGCAGTCTGTCTCCAAAGTAAAATTCAGAGTTGACTAGTGTAGGGCGAGACGTAGTCCTTCCTCGATCGCCAAGATTTCAGCCTCCGTCGCATCGCGACACTGCCGTAAGCTGCGACACACGGCGTAGATGACTTCCCCTTCTGAATCCCGCAGCACCATACCAGTACCCGCATCATTTTTTGTAAACGCTCCATCGACATTTAGTTTGGCGTGATCTTCTTCTGGCTTCTTCCACCTCTCCCGGTTTGTTTGCTTCTGCGCTTCTCTCTCGTTTGTCTTGAAGCCTCGGAAAGGATCGACCGCCATCTTTCCCTTCGCCATGTCTGCATTTGGAAATTATTTGATCAATAGTAAGGAGTTTAGGTAACTTACCAGGAACCGGCGAGAGCCCTCGATTGGTGGACAGGGTTTATCATGTGTTATTTCGTTGTGTGCATGCCAAATCCGCCAAATCGTTAACAACGTTGGGGCGTCCTACTCGGGGGGAGTTCTTGTCATGAGCTGTAGTAGCCATTCCCTGCCAGTATTTTGGAAAAGATCATCGTTTGGTAAGGGCCATACTTCGGACATAGCTAGCCAAAGTTGCCTTGCGTTAGGGCAGCATATGAAAACATGAAATGAGTCCTCATTTTCCATTCCACAAATATGGCATAGGCTAGTTTTGGCAAGGCCGCGGTTGGCCATATTAACCTGAGTGGCGATAGCATTTTGACTGATTTTCCATGCTTGTATTTTCATTTTAGGAGACACCTGGCTGTTCCAAATAATTCTCCAGCTTGGTCTAGCTCCGTCCGGTCTACGGTTTGTCGCCCCTATGTTCTGCCGTTGCATACTACTCCCTCCGTTCTAAAATATAAGATGTTTTAGCTTTTATGAAGGGAGTGTATCTAAACCTCTTTTAGTGTCTAGGTTCACTCCAAATCTAAATGAACCTAGACACTATAAGAGGTCTAGATACACTTCCTTCACAAAGCTAAAACATCTTATATTTTGAAACGGAGGGAGTAGAATTTAGAGCTAAGTGGTATGCAGACTTCACAGTGAAAGCCCCCCTCTTTTCTGGGTGCCATGCGAGAAAATCCTTCTCGTTTCGATTCGAGGTCTGAATTTTGGTGATCTCAGCTACGTCCTCCCGCAAAAAGTATTGATTCAGCCTCTGTAGATCCCACGCTCCATCTGGTAGTAAGAAATCCGATACCCACTTGCATCGGCACCATCTCTGTTCTGATCTTGGAAAATAACTACAGTCTCTCGGAATCCACGGATCACGCCACGCTCTGATCTGTGCTCCATTGCCCACTCGCCAGATGATACCCAGTTTTAGGAGCTCTAAGCCATGTTCGATTGCATGCCAAGTCGGTGATCCATTGCTACTGAAAACTGTATCTATTAGGGATCCATTCGGGTAGTACTTTGCCTTGAGAAGTTTGGCGCAGAGTGAATCTGGCTTCTCAATTAGCCGCCAGGCCTGTTTTGCCAATAGGGCCTGATTAAACAGTCGCATGTCTCTAAACCCTACTCCCCCAAAATCCTTCTGTCTGAGCATGATATCCCATGCCACCCAGTGTGTCTTCCGCTTTCCATTCTCAGCACCCCACTAGTACCTTCTGATCATCTTGGTAAGTTCATCCCACAGGCCCAAGGGTAGCTTGAACACGCTCATAACATAGACCAGGATAGCTTGGGCTATTGCTTTGATAAGAACCTCCTTTGCCGCTTGGGACTTATGATTATCGTCCCACTCAACCAGGCATTGTGCCAGCTTTGCTTGTAGACTTTGGAACCGGCCTCTATGCATCCTTCCTTCCGGCGTTGGTAGACCCAAGTATTTGGCTTCAAATAACTCTTGTGTGACCATAAGCGTCGATTTCACTCCCATCCGTGCTGCATCAGGACACGACTTACCGAACAACATAGAACATTTATCGGGGTTAATTAGCTGGCTTGTACTTGAGGCGTATCTCTCAAGAACTTTTTTGACTTCTGCTGCTTGGTGGCTTGTAGCTTCAAAGAACAAAAGGCTATCATACGCAAAGAGTAAGTAGGAGATGCCTGGAGCCCGGCGACATATTTTCACAGGTCGAATATCATCTTGATTGACTGCGTTCTGCATTAAGGTAGACAAGCCATCTACAACGAACAAAAATAAGAATAGCGATAAGGGATCACCTTGTCGAAGGCCTCGAGAAGGCGAAAATGAATTCAGGAGGTTCCCATTGAATTTAATTTGATATCTCACCGAGGTGACACATGACATTATCCAGTCCACCCACCGATGAGAGAAACCCAACCTTTGCATCACTTTCTTTAGAAAATCCTAATCCACTCTATCGTACGCTTTAGATAGGTCTAGCTTGTATGCACAAAAGTTCTCGCTTTCCTTTGTGTTATGTTCTATAAAATGTATGCACTCAAAGGCGGCAAGGGCATTGTCCGTGATGAGGCGGCCCGGTACAAAGGCACTCTGGTTGATAGATATAATCTCGCCTAGTATAGGTCGCAACCGATTTACCATACATTTTGCTATTACCTTGTAGATGACTGTACACAGACTAATTGGCCGAAAGTCCTTCAAATTCTCGGGCTGATCATTTTTTGGGATTAGGATGATCGCCGTATCATTTACTCCGTTTGGTAAGTGTCCTGTAACAAAGAACAGTTTAACCGCGTTAATTACCTCCAGTCTGATTTTGCCCCAATTGCGTTGGTAAAACCGTGCTAGAAGGCCGTCCACCCCGGGAGCTTTGAGAGGGCCGATTTGTAACATGGCATCGCCATTTCCTCGTCAGTAAAATCTCTGCACGGCTCCACATTCATCTCTAGTGTGACCTTATCCTGCATCATATCGATCAAAATATCAGAGTTTAGGGATGGGTCTCGAGTAAAAAGCTCCTGGAAGTATGATGTGGCTATTCTTTCCATATCCGATGGGGCATCCTTCCATGTACCGTCACTATCTTTGAGCTTCTTAATTTTATTCTTCCGTGCTCTCCATTTCGCTTTCTGGTAAAAAAACCTTTGTGTTTCTGTCGCCCTCTTTAAGCCAAGTTACACGAGATCTTTGCAGCCAAAGCATCTCTTCCCTGTAGCAAAAAGCAAAAAAGGAGGATTTTAGTGAAAAGGATGATTAGGCAATTCCGCAAATGAATATTTTAGTGAAATTTTAATTTTAAAAATACGAACTGGTTACCCTAAGAAATATAAAATTATATATTTACATATTTCTAGACCTAAAATAAATTATATATACACACAAAATCATACAACGACATTTACTTAGTTGACTTACAAATTCCTATGTGCATAGAAATAACAATCCAAATCAAAATCTTAATCTTGTCTTGGGCTACCAAGACGAATTAGGACGGACGTGAATTAGTTCAGGCATGTCCTGGGTATGTTCATTCGATGTATTATATATAGTTGATTAGAACTTTGATCGATTTTGCCTAGGCATGTCCTCGGTGTGCAGCCCATCATCTGCTATTGCCCGCAGGCATCTCATCTCCAACCAGTGCAGCTACGCGCCTAGGCACAGGAAACTTTGGAAGGAATCCCACTGCCGAAGTCTTGGAGACTTGCCCGGACAAACAACGCTGCGAAAGCCGTCCACCCTGAGAGCTTTGAGAGGGCCGATTTGTAACATGGCATCACCAATTTCCTCGTCAGTAAAATCTCTGCACAGCTCCACATTCATCTCCAGTGTGACCTTATCCTGCATCATATCGATCAAAATATCAGAGTTTAGGGATGGGACTTGAGTAAAAAGCTCCCGGAAGTATGATGTGGCCATTCTTTCCATATCCGATGGAGCATCCTTCCATCTACCGTCACTATCTTTGAGCTTCTTAATTTTATTCTTCCGTGCTCTCCATTTCGCTTTCTGGTAAAAACACTTTGTATTTCTGTCGCCCTCTTTAAGCCAAGTTACATGAGATCTTTGCAGCCAAAACATCTCTTCCCTGTAGAAAAAGGCAAAAAAGGAGGATTTTAGTGAAAAAGATAATTAGGCAATTCCATAAATGAATATTTTAGTGAAATTTTAATTTTAAAAATACGAACTGGTTACCCTAAGAAATATACAATTATATATTTACATATTTCTAGACCTAAAATAAATTATATATACACACAAAATCATACAACGGCATTTGTTATATTTATGCGACTTAGTTGACTTACAAATACCTATGTGCATAGAAATAACAATCCAAATCAAAATCTTAATCTTGTCTTGGGCTACCAAGACGAATTAGGATGGACGTGAATTAGTTCAGGCATGTCCTGGGTGTGTTCTTTCGATATATTATGTATAGTTGATTAGAACTTTGAACGATTTTGCCTAGGCATGTCCTGGGTGTGCAGCCCGTCATCTGCTATTGCCCGCAGGCATCTCATCTCCAACCAGTGCAGCTACGCGCCTAGGCACAGGAAACTTTGGAAGGAATCCCACTACCGAAGTCTTGGAGACTAGCCCGGACAAACAACGCTGCGAAGCCGTCCACCCCGAGAGCTTTGAGAGGGCCGATTTGTAACATGGCATCACCAATTTCCTCGTCAGTAAAATCTCTGCACAGCTCCACATTCATCTCTAGTGTGACCTTATCATGCATCATATCGATCAAAATATCAGAGTTTAGGGATGGGTCTCGAGTAAAAAGCTCCCGGAAGTATGATGTGGCCATTCTTTCCATATCCGATAGGGCATCCTTCCATGTACCGTCACTATCTTTGAGCTTTTTATTTTTATTCTTTCGTGCTCTCTATTTCGCTTTCTGGTAAAAAAAACTTTGTGTTTCTGTCGCCCTCTTTAAGCCAAGTTACACGAGATCTTTGCAGCCAAAGCATCTCTTCCCTGTAGCAAAAAGCAAAAAAGGAGGATTTTAGTGAAAAGGATGATTAGGGAATTCCGCAAATGAATATTTTAGTGAAATTTTAATTTTAAAAATACGAACTGGTTACCCTAAGAAATATACAATTATATATTTACATATTTCTAGACCTAAAATAAATTATATATACACACAAAATCATACAACGACATTTGTTATATTTATGCGACTTAGTTGACTTATAAATACCTATGTGCATAGAAATAACAATCCAAATCAAAATCTTAATCTTGTCTTGGGCTACCAACACGAATTAGGACGGACGTGAATTAGTTCAGGCATGTTCTGGGTGTGTTCATTCGATGTATTATGTATAGTTGATTAGAACTTTGATCGATTTTGCCTAGGCATGTCCTGGGTGTGCAGCCCGTCATCTGCTATTGCCCGCAGGCATCTCATCTCCAACCAGTGCAGCTACGCGCCTAGGCACAGGAAACTTTGGAAGGAATCCCACTTCCGAAGTCTTGGAGACTAGCCCGGACAAACAACGCTGCGAAAGCCGTCCACCCCGGGAGCTTTGAGAGGGCCGATTTGTAACATGGCATCGCCAATTTCCTAGTCAGTAAAATCTCTGCACAGCTCCACATTCATCTCCAGTGTGACCTTATCCTGCATCATATCGATCAAAATATCAGAGTTTAGGGATGGGTCTCGAGTAAAAAGCTCCAGGAAGTATGATGTTGCCATTCTTTCCATATCCGATGGGGCATCCTTCCATGTACCGTCACTATCTTTGAGCTTCTTAATTTTATTCTTCCGTGCTCTCCATTTCGCTTTCTGGTAAAAAAAACATTGTGTTTCTGTCGCCCTTTCTAAGCCAAGTTACACGAGATATTTGCAGCAAAAGCATCTCTTCCCTGTAGCAAAAAGCAAAAAAGGAGTTTTTTAGTGAAAAAGATGATTAGGCAATTCCGCAAATGAATATTTTTGTGAAATTTTAATTCTAAAAATACGAACTGGTTACCCTAAGAAATATACAATTATATATTTACATATTTCTAGACCTAAAAAAAATTATATATACACAAAATCATACAACGACATTTATTATATTTATGCGACTTAGTTGATTTACAAATGCCTACGTGCATAGAAATAACAATCCAAATCAAAATCTTAATCTTGTCTTGGGCTACCAAAACGAATTAGGATGGACGTGAATTAGTTCAGGCATGTCCTGGGTGTGTTCATTCGATGTATTATGTATAGTTGATTAGAACTTTGAACGATTTTGCCTAGGCATGTCCTGGGTGTGCAGCCCGTCATCTGCTATTGCCCGCAGGCATCTCATCTCCAACCAGTGCAGCTACGCGCCTAGGCACAGGAAACTTTGGAAGGAATCCCACTGCCGAAGTCTTGGAGACTAGCCCGGACAAACAACGCTGCGAAAGCCGTCCACCCCGAGAGCTTTGAGAGGGCCGATTTGTAACATGGCATCGCCAATTTCCTCGTCAGTAAAATCTCTGCACAGCTCCACATTCATCTCCAGTGTGACCTTATCCTGCATCATATCGATCAAAATATCAGAGTTTAGGGATGGGTCTCGAGTAAAAAGCTCCCGGAAGTATGATGTGGCCATTCTTTCCATATCCGATAGGGCATCCTTCCATGTACCGTCACTCTCTTTGAGCTTCTTAATTTTATTCTTTCGTGCTCTCCATTTCGCTTTCTGGTAAAAAAAACTTTGTGTTTCTGTCGCCCTCTTTAAGCCAAGTTACACGATATCTTTGCAGCCAAAGCATCTCTTCCCTGTAGCAAAAAGCAAAAAAGGAGGATTTTAGTGAAAAGGATGATTAGGGAATTCCGCAAATGAATATTTTAGTGAAATTTTAATTTTAAAAATACGAACTGGTTACCCTAAGAAATATATAATTATATATTTACATATTTCTAGACCTAAAATAAATTATATATACACACAAAATCATACAACGAAATTTGTTATATTTATGCGACTTAGTTGACTTATAAATACCTATGTGCATAGAAATAACAATCCAAATCAAAGTCTTAATCTTGTCTTGGGCTACCAAGACGAATTAGGACGGACGTGAATTAGTTCAGGCATGTTCTGGGTGTGTTCATTCGATGTATTATGTATAGTTGATTAGAACTTTGATCGATTTTGCCTAGGCATGTCCTGGGTGTGCAGCCCGTCATCTGCTATTGCCCGCAGGCATCTCATCTCCAACCAGTGCAGCTACACGCCTAGGCACAGGAAACTTTGGAAGGAATCCCACTTCCGAAGTCTTGGAGACTAGCCCGGACAAACAACGCTGCGAAAGCCGTCCACCCCGGGAGCTTTGAGAGGGCCGATTTGTAACATGGCATCGCCAATTTCCTAGTCAGTAAAATCTCTGCACAGCTCCACATTCATCTCCAGTGTGACCTTATCCTACATCATATCGATCAAAATATCAGAGTTTAGGATGGGTCTCGAGTAAAAAGCTCCAGGAAGTATGATGTTGCCATTCTTTCCATATCCGATGGGGCATCCTTCCATGTACCGTCACTATCTTTGAGCTTCTTAATTTTATTCTTCCGTGCTCTCCATTTCGCTTTCTGGTAAAAAAACATTGTGTTTCTGTCGCCCTTTTTAAGCCAAGTTACACGAGATCTTTGCAGCCAAAGCATCTCTTCCCTGTAGCAAAAAGCAAAAAAGGAGGATTTTAGTGAAAAAGATGATTAGGCAATTCCGCAAATGAATATTTTTGTGAAATTTTAATTCTAAAAATACGAACTGGTTACCCTAAGAAATATACAATTATATATTTACATATTTCTAGACCTAAAATAAATTATATATACACAAAATTATACAACGACATTTGTTATATTTATGCGACTTAGTTGACTTACAAATACCTATGTGCATAGAAATAACAATCCAAATTAAAATCTTAATCTTGTCTTGGGCTACCAAGACGAATTAGGACGGACGTGAATTAGTTCAGGCATGTCCTGGGTGTGTTCATTCGATGTATTACTTTTAGTTGATTAGAACTTTGATCGATTTTGCCTAGGCATGTCCTGGGTGTGCAGCCCGTCATCTGCTATTGCCCGCATGCATCTCATCTCCAACCAGTGCAGCTACGCGCCTAGTCACAGGAAACTTTGGAAGGAATCCCAATGCCGAAGTCTTGGAGACTAGCCCGGACAAACAACGCTGCGAAAGCCGTCCACCCTGGGAGCTTTGAGAGGGCCGATTTGTAACATGACATCGCCAATTTCCTCGTCAGTAAAATCTCTGCACAGCTCCACATTCATCTCCAGTGTGACCTTATCCTGCATCATATCGATCAAAATATCAGAGTTTAGGGATGGGTCTCGAGTAAAAAGCTCCCGGAAGTATGATGTGGCCATTCTTTCTATATCCGATGGGGCATCCTTCCATGTACCGTCACTATCTTTGAGCTTCTTAATTTTATTCTTCCGTGCTCCCCATTTCGCTTTCTGGTAAAAAAACTTTGTGTTTCTGTCGCCCTCTTTAAGCCAAGTTACACGAGATCTTTGCAGCCAAAGCATCTCTTCCCTGTAGCAAAAAGCAAAAAAGGAGGATTTTAGTGAAAAAGATGATTAGGCAATTCCGCAAATGAATATTTTAGTGAAATTTTAATTTTAAAAATACGAACTGGTTACCCTAAGAAATATACAATTATATATTTACATATTTCTAGACCTAAAATAAATTATATATACACACAAAATCATACTACGACATTTGTTATATTTATGCGACTTAGTTGACTTACAAATACCTATGTGCATAGAAATAACAATCCAAATCAAAATCTTAATCTTGTCTTGGGCTACCAAGACGAATTAGGACGGACGTGAATTAGTTCAGGAATGTCCTGGGTGTGTTCATTCGATGTATTATGTATAGTTGATTAGAGCTTTGATCGATTTATCCTAGGCATGTCCTAGGTGTGTAGCCTATCATCTGCTATTGCCCGCAGGCATCTCATCTCCAACCAGTGCAGCTACGCGCCTAGGCACAGGAAACTTTGGAAGGAATCCCACTGCTGAAGTCTTGGAGACTTGCCCGGACAAACAACGCTGCGAAAGCCGTCCACCCCGGGAGCTTTGAGAGGGCCAATTTGTAACATGGCATCGCCAATTTCCTCGTCAGTAAAATCTCTACACAGCTCCACATTCATCTCCAGTGTGACCTTATCCTGCATCATATCGATCAAAATATCAGAGTTTAGGGATGGGTCTCGAGTAAAAAGCTCCCGGAAGTATGATGTGGCCATTCTTTTCATATCCGATAGGGCATCCTTCCATGTACCGTCACTATCTTTGAGCTTCTTAATTTTATTCTTCTGTGCTCTCCATTTCGCTTTCTGGTAAAAAAAAACTTTGTGTTTCTGTCGCCCTTTTTAAGCCAAGTTACACGAGATCTTTGCAGCCAAAGCATCTCTTCCCTGTAGCAAAAAGCAAAAAAGGAGGATTTTAGTGAAAAAGATGATTAGACAATTCCGCAAATGAATATTTTAGTGAAATTTTAATTTTAAAAATACGAACTGGTTACCCTAAGAAATATACGATTATATATTTACATATTTCTAGATCTAAAATAAATTGTATATACACACAAAATCATACAATGACATTTGTTATATTTATGCGACTTAGTTGAATTACAAATACCTATGTGTATAGAAATAACAATCCAAATCAAAATCTTAATCTTGTCTTGGACTACCAAGACGAATTAGGACGGACGTCAATTAGTTCAGGCATGTCCTGGGTGTGTTCATTCGATGTATTATGTATAGTTGATTAGAACTTTGATCAATTTTGCCTAGGCATGTCCTGGGTGTGCAGCCCATCATCTGCTATTGTCCGCAGGCATCTCATCTCCAACCAGTGCAGCTACGCGCCTAGGCACATGAAACTTTGGAAGGAATCCCACTGCCGAAGTCTTAGAGACAAGCCCGGACAAACAACGCTGCGAAAGCCGTCCACCCCGGGAGCTTTGAGAGGGCCGATTTGTAACATGGCATCGCCAATTTCCTCGTCAGTAAAATCTCTAGCTCCACATTAATCTCCAGTGTGACCTTATCCTGCATCATATCGATCAAAATATCAGAGTTTAGGGATGGTTCTCGAGTAAAAAGCTCCCGGAAGTATGATGTGGCCATTCTTTCCATATCTGATTGGGCATCCTTCCATGTACCGTCACTATCTTTGAGCTTCTTAATTTTATTCTTCTGTGCTCTCCATTTCGCTTTCTGGTAAAAAACTTTGTGTTTCGGTCGCCCTCTTTAAGCCAAGTTACACGAGATCTTTGCAGCCAAAGCATCTCTTCCCTGGAGCAAAAAGCAAAAAAGGAGGATTTTAGTGAAAAAGATGATTAGGCAATTCCGCAAATGAATATTTTAGTGAAATTTTAATTTTAAAAATACCAAGTGGTTACTCTAAGAAATATACAATTATATATTTACATATTTCTAGACCTAAAATAAATTATATATACACACAAAATCATACAACGACATTTGTTATATTTATGCGACTTAGTTGACTTACAAATACCTATGTGCATAGAAATAACAATCCAAATCAAAATCTTAATCTTGTCTTGGGCTACCAAAACGAATTAGGACGGACGTGAATTTGTTCATGGATGTCGTGGGTGTGTTCATTCGATGTATTATGTATAGTTGATTAGAACTTTGATCGATTTTGCCTAGGCATGTCCTGGGTGTGCAGCCCATCATCTGCTATTGCCCGCAGGCATCCCATCTCCAACCAGTGCAGCTACGCGCCTAGGCACAGGAAACTTTGGAGGAATCCCACTGCCGAAGTCTTGGAGACTTGCCCGGACAAACAACGCTGCGAAAGCCGTCCACCCCGGGAGCTTTGAGAGGGCCGATTTGTAACATGGCATCGCCAATTTCCTCGTCAGTAAAATCTCAGCACAACTCCACATTCATCTCCGGTGTGACCTTATCCTGCATCATATCGATCAAAATATCGTATCGGAGTTTAGGGATGGGTCTCGAGTAAAAAGCTCCCGGAAGTATGATGTGGCCATTCTTTCCATATCCGATGGGGCATCCTTCCATGTACCGTCACTATCTTTGAGCTTCTTAATTTTATTCTTCCGTGCTCTCCATTTCGCTTTCTGGTGAAAAAACTTTGTGTTTTGGTCGCCCTCTTTAAGCCAAGTTACACGAGATCTTTGCAGCCAAAGCATCTCTTCCCTGTAGCAAAAGGCGAAAAAGGAGGATTTTAGTGAAAAAGATGGTTAGGCAATTCCGCAAATGAATATTTTAGTGAAATTTTAATTTTAAAAATACGAACTGGTTACCCTAAGAAATATACAATTATATATTTACATATTTCTAGACCTAAAATAAATTATATATACACACAAAATCATACAACGACATTTGTTATATTTATGCGACTTAGTTGACTTACAAATACCTATGTGCATAGAAATAACAATCCAAATCAAAATCTTAATCTTGTCTTGGGCTACCAAAACGAATTAGGACGGATGTGAATTTGTTCATGCATGTCATGGGTGTGTTCATTCGATGTATTATGTATAGTTGATTAGAACTTTGATCGATTTTGCCTAGGCATGTCCTGGGTGTGCAGCCCGTCATCTGCTATTGCCCGTAGGAATCTCATCTCCAACCAGTGCAGCTACGTGCCTAGGCACAGGAAACTTTGGAAGGAATCCCACTGCCGAAGTCTTGGAGACTAGCACGGACAAACAACGCTACGAAAGCCGTCCACCCCGGGAGCTTTGAGAGGGCCGATTTTTAACGTGGCATCGCCAATTTCCTCGTCAGTAAAATCTCTGCACAGCTCCACATTCATCTCCAGTGTGACCTTATCTTGCATCATATCGATCAAAATATCAGAGTTTAGGGATGGGTCTCGAGTAAAAAGCTCCCGGAAGTATGATGTGGCCATTCTTTCCATATCCGCTGGGGCATCCTTCCATGTACCGTCACTATCTTTGAGCTTCTTAATTTTATTCTTCCGTGCTCTCCATTTCGCTTTCTGGTAAAAAAACTTTGTGTTTTTGTCGCCCTCTTTAAGCCAAGTTACACGAGATCTTTGCAGCCAAAGCATCTCTTCCCTGTAGCAAAAAGCAAAAAAGGAGGATTTTAGTGAAAAAGATGATTAGGCAATTCCGCAAATGAATATTTTAGTGAAATTTTAATTTTAAAAATACGAACTGGTTACCCTAAGGAATATACAATTATATATTTACATATTTCTAGACCTAAAATAAATTATATATACACACAAAATCATACTACGATATTTGTTATATTTATGCGACTTAGTTGACTTACAAATACCTATGTGCATAGAAATAACAATCCAAATCAAAATCTTAATCTTGTCTTGGGCTACCAAGACGAATTAGGACGGACGTGAATTAGTTCAGGAATGTCCTGGGTGTGTTCATTCGATGTATTATGGTCCTGGGTGTGCAGCCCGTCATCTGCTATTGCCCGTAGGAATCTCATCTCCAACCAGTGCAGCTACGCGCCTAGGCACAGGAAACTTTGGAAGGAATCCCACTGCCGAAGTCTTGGAGACTAGCACGGACAAACAACGCTACGAAAGCCGTCCACCCCGGGAGCTTTGAGAGGGCCGATTTTTAACGTGGCATCGCCAATTTTCTCGTCAGTAAAATCTCTGCACAGCTCCACATTCATCTCCAGTGTGACCTTATCTTGCATCATATCGATCAAAATATCAGAGTTTAGGGATGGGTCTCGAGTAAAAAGCTCCCGGAAGTATGATGTGGCCATTCTTTCCATATCCGCTGGGGCATCCTTCCATGTACCGTCACTATCTTTGAGCTTCTTAATTTTATTCTTCCGTGCTCTCCATTTCGCTTTCTGGTAAAAAAACTTTGTGTTTCTGTCGCCCTCTTTAAGCCAAGTTACACGAGATCTTTGCAGCCAAAGCATCTCTTCCCTGTAGCAAAAAGCAAAAAAGGAGGATTTTAGTGAAAAAGATGATTAGGCAATTCCGCAAATGAATATTTTAGTGAAATTTTAATTTTAAAAATACGAACTGGTTACCCTAAGGAATATACAATTATATATTTACATATTTCTAGACCTAAAATAAATTATATATACACACAAAATCATACTACGATATTTGTTATATTTATGCGACTTAGTTGACTTACAAATACCTATGTGCATAGAAATAACAATCCAAATCAAAATCTTAATCTTGTCTTGGGCTACCAAGACGAATTAGGACGGACGTGAATTAGTTCAGGAATGTCCTGGGTGTGTTCATTCGATGTATTATGTATAGTTGATTAGAGCTTTGATCGATTTTGCCTAGGCATGTCCTAGGTGTGTAGCCCATCATCTGCTATTGCCCGCAGGCATGTCATCTCCAACCAGTGCAGCTACGCGCCTAGGCACAGGAAACTTTGGAAGGAATCCCACTGCCGAAGTCTTGGAGACTTGCCCGGACAAACAACGCTGCGAAAGCCGTCCACCCCGGGAGCTTTGAGAGGGCCAATTTGTAACATGGCATCGCCAATTTCCTCGTCAGTAAAATCTCTGCACAGCTCCACATTCATCTCCAGTGTGACCTTATCCTGCATCATATCGATCAAAATATCAGAGTTTAGGGATGGGTCTCGAGTAAAAAGCTCCCGGAAGTATGATGTGGCCATTCTTTTCATATCCGATAGGGCATCCTTCCATGTACCGTCACTATCTTTGAGCTTCTTAATTTTATTCTTCCGTGCTCTCCATTTCGCTTTCTGGTAAAAAAAACTTTGTGTTTCTGTCGGCTTTTTTAAGCCAAGTTACACGAGATCTTTGCAGCCAAAGCATCTCTTCCCTGTAGCAAAAAGCAAAAAAGGAGGATTTTAGTGAAAAAGATGATTAGACAATTCCGCAAATGAATATTTTAGTGAAATTTTAATTTTAAAAATACGAACTGGTTACCTAAGAAATATACAATTATATATTTACATATTTCTAGATCTAAAATAAATTATATATACACACAAAATCATACAACGACATTTGTTATATTTATGCGACTTAGTTGAATTACAAATACCTATGTGCATAGAAATAACAATCCAAATCAAAATCTTAATCTTGTCTTGGGCTACCAAGACGAATTTGGACGGACGTGAATTAGCTCAGGCATGTCCTGGGTGTGTTCATTCGATGTAATATGTATAGTTGATTAGAACTTTGATCGATTTTGCCTAGGCATGTCCTGGGTGTGCAGCCCATCATCTGCTATTGCCCGCAGGCATCTCATCTCCAACCAGTGCAGCTACGCGCCTAGGCACAGGAAACTTTGGAAGGAATCCCACTGCCGAAGTCTTGGAGACTTGCCCGGACAAACAACGCTGCGAAAGCCGTCCACCCCGGGAGCTTTGAGAGGGCCGATTTGTAACATGGCATCGCCAATTTCCTCGTCAGTAAAATCTCAGCACAACTCCACATTCATCTCCGGTGTGACCTTATCCTGCATCATATCGATCAAAATATCGTATCGGAGTTTAGGGATGGGTCTCGAGTAAAAAGCTCCCGGAAGTATGATGTGGCCATTCTTTCCATATCCGATGGGGCATCCTTCCATGTACCGTCACTATCTTTGAGCTTCTTAATTTTATTCTTCCGTGCTCTCCATTTCGCTTTCTGGTGAAAAAACTTTGTGTTTTGGTCGCCCTCTTTAAGCCAAGTTACACGAGATCTTTGCAGCCAATGCATCTCTTCCCTGTAGCAAAAAGCAAAAAAGGAGGATTTTAGTGAAAAAGATGGTTAGGCAATTCCGCAAATGAATATTTTAGTGAAATTTTAATTTTAAAAATACGAACTGGTTACCCTAAGAAATATACAATTATATATTTACATATTTCTAGGCCTAAAATAAATTATATATACACACAAAATCATACAACGACATTTGTTATATTTATGCGACTTAGTTGACTTACAAATACCTATGTGCATAGAAATAACAATCCAAATCAAAATCTTAATCTTGTCTTGGGCTACCAAAACGAATTAGGACGGATGTGAATTTGTTCATGCATGTCGTGGGTGTGTTCATTCGATGTATTATGTATAGTTGATTAGAACTTTGATCGATTTTGCCTAGGCATGTCCCGGGTGGGCAGCCCGTCGCTATTGCCCGCAGGCATCTCATCTCCAACCAGTGCAGCTACGCGCCTAGACACAGAAAACTTTGGAACGAATCCCATTGCCGAAGTCTTGGAGACTTGCCCGGGCAAACAACGCTGCGAAAGGTACAGATTGGAGCCCGGGCAGCTGCCCAGGCTCGCCGGGCCCTGAACAAGGCATGTGAGAATCTTGCAAAAGAAAAAATCTTAACTGATAAACTTTTTTTGGTTGTGTAATGTTCCATTTTCATTAAAACTTAAGATTGTTACTAATCTCTTTTCATGGTATGTACAGTAAGATGTTTCTATGGTCCACTATCAAATTGATGAGCTTACGCTGGAATTGATGATCACTGAAATATGTCACCCAGTAGTACTGCATGACTGACCTTCATTTTTCCTCTCAATCTACTAACAGTATAATCTGCTTGCAAATTTATCATCCAGGTATACGCCAATACATATATTATGCTAGTTTTAAGTCCAGAAGGTGAAGAACAAGCGGCCAACAGCATGGAGGAGAATGCACATGTATCCGAAGATTAGCTTTAGCAGAGTGAAATTGCATGTATACAAAACCTGGACCTGGGAATACAGCACATCCAGTAATAAAACACTAGAAAACAAATTAACTCTTAACAAGATGGAACACATCATAGATCTAGCTCTTGGGAATGTTCTTGCCAACAATCTTTGCGGGTGTGATGCGGAGAAGGTTTCCCTGCTTCCCAGGAATGGCTCCCTTGATCATCACAACTTTAAGATCGTTGTCGATCCTGACAATCTTGAGCTTCCTTATCTTGGTCTTGGTTCCGCCCATCCTCCCGGGCATCTTCTTCCCCTTGTACACACGCCCCGGTGTTGTCCCCGCACCAATCGAACCTAGGGCTCTGTGGCTCTTGGAACCGTGAGTCATCAGACCACGCTTGAAGTTGTGCCTCTTTATTCCACCTGCACAACATCGATAACCATGAGGAGTGAATTAAGTGCATTGCTGCTGATGCCTCATGTTGGTAGCTATCAGAATATGAACCATGGGCATGCCAGAAGCTGTCAATATTCTAAATTAAGGGCATGACTGATGCTGACCCATATATTTAGCAATCAGAAGATGAACCATGGGAATTTCATAACCCATGCCAATGCCTGCAATAAGCTGCAAACAACCAGATGCACACGATGTACTAAATGTTTTTAACCATCAAAATCGAATCACACCCAACATTGGCATTGCAATGTCAGGAATTGCAAGGTGATGGCGCTGCTATGTTGTACTTTCAGGTCTTCATACACGGGGCGGTTCAAGAAATCGACAGGAAATGACAGGGGGATCGAAGCATTGCTGACCTTGGAACCCCTTTCCGATGGTTTTGGCGGAGACGTCGACGAGGTCGCCCTCCTTGAATAGCTCGTTGAACTCGAGCTCCTGTCCTGGGTCGAATGCGTCGACGGCCACAAGCCGGAACTCCTGCAGGTGCCGCAGCGGCGGCGCGCCCGCCTTGCCGAGGTGTCCCAGCTCCGGGCGGGTGAGCTTGTCCTCGCGCACGCCGTGGTAGCCGACCTGCACGGAGTCGTAGCCGTCGGTGGCGGCGGTCTTTATCTGCGTCACCACGTTCCCGCCGTCACGGAACCCGACCACCGTCACCGGAACCGGCTTCCCGTTGGCCGGGTCGAAGTAGGTCATCATCCCAACCTTGGTCGCCATCACCCCGACGCCCGCCTCGTACGACGCCGCCCGGACTACCGCCAGCGGCTGCCTCCTCCGTGCTCCTCCGGCACCGGAGAAGGATAAGACGCGGCGGCGAGGGGCGAGGAAGCCCAGCGCGCCGCCGATGCTCGCGGCCGCCATGGCCATTGGTGGTGGATTCGAGCGAGATTTGTGCAGCGGTGGTGCTCACTGATGGTGTTGCTCTGGTCTGTGATTTAGGTGGTGCGGATAGGGGTTTGCGGCTGCCTCTCCTTATCCGCCCGCCCGTGAGAGGCGTTTTTCTCTCGAAAATACGCCTTCTTCAGAGAGAGGTGTGCACCTATGCCCACAACGGTAAGTTTTTTATATATATATATAAACCATATATATTAAGATTAAAACCTTCTAATCCTCTTAGGTACGCTGGTAAGAAAAAAGAGTCAGTCTGAAAACTTGCAGCCTTGAGTTCAAACAACATTTACATCGTTTGTGATCGAACTAAGAAGGAAATTAGGGGTTTATCGACCCAGGTACAAGAGCTCTTGTTCTGATAACTAAATTTAGCTAAATCGTGAGCTACCTGGTTAGCTTCCCTCGAATAAAATTTAAAGAAAATAATGTCAATCATAGAAGTCAGGTCCACACAATCTGTGAAAATTGCAGCCGATTCGTTCCACCAGACACCTTCGCATGTGCATGCTTCGACCGTGTCGATAGAATCCGAATCGGCAATGATATTGTTGCAGCCTCTAGAAACCGCCAGCAAGAGCCCTTCTTTCATCGCCAAGGCTTCGGCCATAGCAGCAGATGCCACATAAGGAAGATAGCAATTCTTAACCGCAACAAAGTCGCCTTTATAATCACGCATAACCACACCAATTGTACCTGCATGAGTATCAACGTGAAAAGACGCGTCAACATTGATTTTTACCTATCGAGGCATAGGTTTCAGCCATCTTGCATTTGATGCTACCTCATTTTTGCAGCATGCCCTAACTGCATTTGTAGTAATCGAAAGAATGGAGACTCAACATTTGTTGATGGGAGGAACATCCTTATTGTGTGTTTTTCTGCGCCTAGTCCACCATAGGTACCAGCATGTGACAACAACCGTCTCCTTCTGATCAATATAATTGACTCCTGGCAACGGAACATCTTGGCGTCGCAACAGGAATTCAAGAACAGTCGAGCCGGCCCCGTCAACAACAAGTGTCACTTCTATTATTTCATGTCTTCCTAGAGCCGCCCACATTTCTTTCGCTGATGGGAATTGGAAAACAAGATGAAACACACCTTCGACACTCTGATTACACACAGGACAGGCACCACTTGTACCAATATGTCTATTTTCTAGGATACTTTTAAGAGGGACAATTCCATGTAGAGCACGCCAAATGAATTTTTTATTTTACTTGGAATTTTCAGCTTCCACAAAATCTTCTAGACAGGGTTGTTTGCTGATCCGCCTGGTAAAGCCAGTTGATTTGCACTTGCACCGAACTGATGCCTCCATTGAAGGTGGTATCCAGATCTGACTATATATCCACCATGTTTGGTATGTTTCCAAGCAATAAAATCATCAAACCCATGGTTGTTGATTGGTATTTGTAAGATCCTTCTAACATCAACATGACTAAACAGCTCTCTCAGATGTACCTCATCCCACCAGCCCGTGATAGGGCTTATCAATTCCGAGACCCTATTATAAACAATGGTTCCTCTAGGTGTGAGAATTCTTCCATCCAGGCTAGAAGTGATCCATGCATCATGCCATATGTTAATTGATTTCCCATTGCCAACTCTCCATATCATTCCTCTCTTAAAAGTCGTGAGCCCAACCAGCAAACTTTGCCAAGTAAAAGAAGACCCCGCCTTAGGGCCATCCTTTAAAATATCCCCATAAGGGTAGTACTTGGATTTAAGAACTTTTGCACACAGAGAATCATGATCATTAATAAGTCTCCAAATTTGTTTAGCTAGCATAGCAAGATTATTAAAGGAGTGGAAGTCACGAATGCCCATACCACCTTCACTTTTAGGATAACAAAGTTTCCACCATGTCAGCCAATGCATTTTATTGCTGTTCTCATCATCTCCCCACCAAAATTGGGATATAGCATCCATCATCCTATTGTAGACCCCTATTGGTATTTGGAAGACTGACATAGCATATACAGGGATTGTGAAGGGAATATGCCCGAGAGGCAATAATAAAGTGGTTATTATCTTATTCCATGTTTATAATAAATGTTTATTTGGCATGCTATAATTGTATTGATTGGAAATATCAATACATGTGTGTTTAATAAACAAATAAAAGGTTCCTAGTTATGCCTCTCTTATAGACTAGCTCGTTGATTAACAAGATGATCAAGGTTTCCTGATCATGGACATTGGATGTTGTTAATAACGAGGTCACAACATTTGTGAAATGATGTGATGAACATTCATCCGAAGTATAGCATTACGATCAAAGTCATTATGTTTATATTGCTATAAGATCATACGAAGTAATCTTAGTCCTTAGACTATGAGATCATGTTAATTGCTAACATCGGAAGAATAACTTGATAACATCAAATGTCACACCGTAAAAGGGTGACTATAAAGGTGGGTTCAGATACTCCGAATGTGTTATGTTGAGGCTCATGGATCAAGAGTGGAATTTTCAATCCCGATGACGGATAGATATACTCTGGACCCTCTCGGTGATATCACATTAAAATAGCTTGCAAGCAAGTGATGTGATCACTAGAATGTTATATCACGAGAACGAGAAAAGAGTGCATGTCAGTAACGAGATCAAACTAGGTATTTGGATGCCGATGATTGAATCTCGGACATGTAATATATCGCGAGACAAAGGGATTTAGTTACAACGTTAAAGGTTCACACGATCACAAGAGTCATCGTTAAATATGTGGGAGTCAGTGCGGATCTCTAGGTCCCGCTATTGATTATTGATCGAAGAGGGGTCTCGATCATGTCTGCATTATTCGTGAACCGTAGGGTGACACACTTAAAGGATACTGACACCATTTGGAGCAAATATATTTCAGATAAAGATTTAAGAAAGCGCTGGAATCATTTCGATAGAAATCGTAAATGTTTCGGGTGAAATGTAGAAACTGGTTCTACATGTGATATTGAAATGTTGTAGGGGGTTTTATGTGAATGTTTGTTAACTAAAGTAATTAACAAAATTCTGAATAAAATAAATAAAATAGTTTTATTTAATGAGAGTTTGCATTAAATTTGGTGGAAATTTAATGCATGTGAGTGGAAGTGTGAGTGGAGGCATATTTATGTGAGTGGAGCATCCACCACATGAATGATGGAAGAGGTGGGGGCACCACCATGGCTGCCACGCCATGGCCCTTGGCTCCCCCCCTCTTCCCTATAAAAGGCCCCTCTCTCCTCCTCACAACACACACCTCCTCGTGAAGGATCTCTCTCCCCCTCTAGTTATTCCCCATGGTCTCGGATTAGCGAGATACATGTTCCTAGTGGCTTTATCTGGAAAGGAGTTGCTGCTTCCGTTGCTTTGCTGGAGCGAGGGATGGAGTTGTCGGATACCGGACGTGTGTGCGATCACAGATGCACCGCTGCTTTGCGGTGCTAGACTTGGTGGTGCTAGACTTGCTAGAGCTGGATCTGATGGACGTGTTGGAGCTGGACCTGTTGGACTTCATCACGATCTTGAGATCGGCAAGTGTATGACTACATCATCCACGAGTTCCAACTCGTTAACAAAGCTTTGTTGTCTTCGAGGGTAAGTTCTCTATAGATGTATATCCACCCGTTGCTTGTATCTAATAGATAGATCTTAGCGTATAGTTCCTATCGTAGGAAATTTTTTGTTTTCTATGCTGCGAACCCAACAATGATATCAGAGACTGATATATGCGTAGGTGCTTTGCACGGGTAGTACACGTATGTTTATATGTGGGTGATGATGATCATGTTATTGCATCTTTCATGTATTCTGGATATTGGTGGCATAGTGGGATGAAGCGGCCCGGACCAACTTTACATGTCATCACACATGAGACCGGTTCCACGACTGACATGCAACTAGTTTTGCATAAGTGGCTGGCGGGTGTCTGTCTCTCCTACTATAGTCAATATCTGATTTATAACGAGTTGCTAATAACTTAGTTATCATCGTTGTGGTTCCATGTTCGTAGGTAAGACCAGTTCTATCTCCGAAAGTCCGAAGCCACATAAAACTTGCAATGGATAAATTAGTGGCGTCTAGTTTAGATTGTTGTTGAGCTAGTGTCATGATATGGTAATATTGTAAGTAGTTGTATGGTATATACCGTTACAACACACCTAACGTGTAAGTTCCATAGACCTTGACCTTACACACAAAAGAATGATAGAGATCATACCACGATGCACATGATGATGATCAAATGCATGGACCATATCATTCCACTTTACACATATGATGTTTGCATCTTATGTTGCTAGTTTGGCATTTTAGTAGCATTATAAGATGATCCCTCATTTAAATATCAAGATAAAATGTGTTCTTCCTTAAGTATGCACGATTCTATGGATTGTGTTTCGAGACATCACGTGATGATCGGGTGTACTCGACTCTACGCTTTCATACAACGGGTGTAAGACAGTTTTACACACGCGAGTACTAAGGTTCTTACTTGGCGAGCCTAGCATGTACAGACATGGCCTCGGAACACGGACCGAAAGGTTAAGCATGAGTCATATAGCTGATGTGATGCCCATATTGATGCTCGCCTTTGAAGCTACACCGACTCACGTGATGATCGGACTTAGTGCAGTGGATTTGGTTCATGTAATCACCAAAAGGGCACGAGGGATGTCGTTTTTGAGTGAGAGTTCATTTTTAATTTGGATTAGTCGAAATCAATTTGTCATAAACTAAATCGAAGTGAATTTGCATAATTTGTTGTAGTCATTGGCATCTGTTCACTACCTTATGCTTAGTTTTAGTTGAGATAATATAATTATATAATTCTGGATATTTACTTTACGAACTGGTATCATATTGTTTTTGAATGTCAATTTAAAGTTTAGAAGTCCTATTGCAAACTTTCAGCAAACTCTATTTACTCCATGAAGTTTAATAAGTAGTATTAAATCAAGAGTAAGAATTCCAATGTTAGTATCTAAAGTATCATGTTTGCCTCCATGATTATTGATATTCAAAAGATGTTTTAATATCAAGATTATCTAGGAACTGAAAAATTGTTTCAGAAACATCATGTATGGAAGATATTGTGATATCTGAAACAATGTTTTTTGGTTGCATTATGATAGAGTATAATTTAGCAAAATTCATGTTCTCATATTGTATGAGAATTTGTGAAGGATGGAGATGCTAGGCATCCGAATCTCCCAAAAGGTTTTGGGAACTAACATTATACTCGTGATTCTTCCTTATAGGCTATAATATCTTGATCATGAAAGTTGTCATGATAAGAATGAATAGAAGATGTAAGCAAAATGTTTACTACACTAATAGATTACTAAAGAATGGATTTTTGAAAGAACACCAAACATTTGATGATGGTGATCCACTTCAAAGTGCAAGTCCAAAGGTATTAGTATTTGACTATATACACTTTGTACTATGTGTCATGTGAATGACACCACTATTGATGTTGATGGATTCTTTTAAAAGGAAAAGGAATTGCTGAAAGAGAATCTATAAAATATTTGGCAGAAAAGAAAAGGTTGGAGACATCCAACTTAGGTATATAGAAGATATACATGTTATGGCTGCATTCCTTGCTTGTTAAACAATGTGGTTTGTAGGTATTGGATACCAGTATTGGATACCGAATTGGTTGCTGTGAAGTGTCATACAGAACAACACAATTCATGAACTACAATGGCCAAAGTAACTAGCAAAAGAATATGTGATGATGTTCATAGAAAACAAATAAAGTGTTATTGTGTTTTTCGTTGTCGTCAAACCTAGCCTTTAAGATTTGTTTTAATAATTGTTATTTTGTTCCGGTATTACGAGAACAATGGTTGTTCAAATAATTACCGTATTCCATAAAGGATGGATGAACTTTTACATGTCTAGTTGGAGAAATCACATCCATAAACATTATTGCTAAAATGTCGTGAGACAAATGATTAGAAGATCACTTATGAAGTGACATCGCTGTTTGAATTATATTGAAAGTAAACATTTAGAAACTCCATGTTGATGGGATTTTGGAGTCTTTTGATTTTGATCAATTGACGCTTGTGAAACTTTCCTCGAGATAATTAAAACTCCGTCCATAGGCCAAAGAGGAACGGATGACTAACTTATTAGATATTATGCATGTTGATGTATATAGTCCATTATGTGTAGCCATATGCGATGGATCTTTTTTGCTTCATATGCTTTCTACAGAAATTTGAGTGAATATATCTATTTACTTAATAAGGAAGAAGTATGAAACATTTGAAAATTGTTCAAAGACTTTCAAGATGAAGTGAAAAATCATTGTAACAAGAAAATAATAGAGTTTATTATTTGATCATAAAGGAAGATATTTGAGTTACAGGTTTAGCAAAATACCTAAGATTTCAGGAATTGTTCCATGAATTTGCATTTCCCGATAAAGCACAGGAGTATGGTATGTTCGAGAGATCAAATCAAACTTTGTTTGATATGGTAAGATCAAAGGTGTCATTTATAAAACCGCCATTATGTTTTAAGGATTAAAGCTTTAGAAACTACCGCTTTTACACTGAAAAGAGCACCATCGTGATCCGTTGAAATGACACCATATGTGTTATGGTTTGGGAAAAAATGTGAATTGTCTTTTCTTAAATTTTGGTATGCTATGCATAAGTAAAATGTTTACAACCAAAGTCGGATAAGCACGTCTTTGTAGGTTATCCCAAAGAATTTGTTGGGAATTTCTCCATAACACCGAGGACAAAAGAGTTTGTCGCTTGGAACGTCAAGTTTCTTGAGAAGGAATTTTTCGTGAAAAGTTAAGTGAGAGGACAATAGAACTTTGATAAGGTTGTTGAATCTTAGCTATATGTGCTAAGTAGTGCAGCGCTGGAAAGTGTCCTGGTGGCGGCCATAATGCTCATGGCTCCTGTGATTACAAAGGGTGTGATCTTGGAGATTAGAGTTCCTATTGAACCATGTGGGTCAGTAAGAATCAAATAATAAGATTTGAAACAGAAGTCGTTATTGTTTTGACAATGATGAACCGACTGCATGCAAAGAAGCGATGATGGGCCCTGACTCCATAAAATGACTAGAAGTCATAGAATCCGTAATAGTATCCATACAAAAGAGATCAAGTTTCTGAACTTGGAAGACCCTCTGGTAAGGCGTGAAGCATATCGGTCGTGTTTGGATCTATGAAGAAATAGACATGGATGTTTAACATATATGAAATAGTCGACATGTCGGAAAGAAGTTTACGGCAATGTTCAAGGAGTTGACTATGACAAGATTTGATCTTTTAAAGCGATATTTGGTCTTGACGGATTAATGTAGCAACCACTACATATAATTTGGTATATGGTAGTTGAATAAACAAAACAAGGTTCTTCTAATAGAATGGTTACTTAGGACGTGTACATGACACGGTGCGAAGGGTTTTGTTAATTCAAAGGGTGCTAAAAGGGCATGCAAACTTCAATAGTTGAAGTGAGCATAGCGGAGTTGGAATCTTCACCATGATGAAAATGTTAAAGGAGTTTAATTTCATCGGAGATGATGAAGATGCTTGCATTTGCAAGAAATTAAGTGTGAGCGCTGAGACATATTTCTAATACATTATGTAGAGGACATGGTGTTCATTGGAAATGATGTATCTTGTATTTGACACAAGTTAAGAATTTCATTAAAATAGGATTTTGATAAAAGACTTGGGCAAAACCGGAATATTTGGCATCAATGTCTATATGGATAGATTGCGGCGCTAATATGGTTATGCCAGACGTACATATATGAGATATTGAAAGGGTTCAATATGGAAACACAAGAAAGGTTCTTGCTGCATGGAAAGGATTGTATCAAGATTCAAGTGTTTCAACACTTGGTGAGTAAAATCACATGAATATTTTGATCGATTATACCGTGATATGTATATATCCAGATATGTCCTATGCTCTAAAAGTTATGAGCACATACCAGAATGATTCATAAGATTATCATTGGACGATAGTAAAGATATTCTTATGAGCTTTGGAAGAACTAAGAATATATCATGTATAAGTGACAAATAGTTAAATGTAGTTTATTGTAAAGTGTTACATTAATACTAGTTTTGTCACAAGATACAAATTAAATGGATCTCTATTTAGACTATGGGTGGCTCAATGTAATGGAAAGGATGTTCCATAATGGATTTGGATGAGTTCTAAAGTTGAGACATTGTGACAGATACTACAACAAAAGGCTAAGTATATGACTGCTATTGTAGTAGCAAAGGAGGGCATTTGTGTTAGGTAGTTTGTTATCAAACTAGGTGTGGTTCAAACTGGGCTAATACTATGAAGATATATTGTATGACAATAATATCAACATATTTTAACCCGAACGAACTAAAGGTCTCACCAAAGGACCAAATTTATACAATGTCATCTCATTTCAGAATGAGTGATGCGTAGAGACGCAAAGACATGCAAGTACACGCGGACCTGAAATTGTCAGATCCGGAGATTATGTTAACCACTAGCATCGCGTATATACAACACCATAAAGCCATAGGTGTTCAATAAACAAAGTTTTTCAAACTAGATTATTGACTCTAGTACAAGTGGGAGACTGAAGAGAATATGCCCCGAGAGGCAATAATAAAGTGGTTATTATCTTATTCCTTGTTTATGATAAATGTTTATTTTGCATGCTATAATTTTATTGATTGGAAACGTCAATACATGTGTGTTTAATAAACAAATAAAAGGTTCCTAGTTATGCCTCTCTTATAGACTAGCTCGTTGATTAATAAGATGATCAAGGTTTCCTGATCATGGACATTGGATGTTGTTAATAACAAGGTCACAACATTTGTGAAATGATGTGATGAACATTCATCTGAAGTATAGCATTACGATCAGAGTCATTATGTTTATATTGCTATAACATCATACGAAGTAATCTTAGTCCTTAGACCATGAGATCATGTTAATTGCTAACACCAGAAGAGTATCTTGATAACATCAAACGTCACACCGTAACAGGGTAACTATAAAGGTGGGTTCAGTGCTACGAAGGTGTTATGTTGAGGCTCATGGATCAAGAGTGGGATTTGTTCATCCCGATGAGGGATAGATATACTCTGGGCCCTCTCGGTGATATCACATTAAAATAGCTTGTAAGCAAGTGATGTGATCACTAGAATGTTATATCACGAGAACGAGAAAAGAGTGCATGTCGGTAACGAGATCAAACTAGGTATTTGGATGCTGATGATCGAATTTTGGACATGTAATATATCACGAGACAAAGGGATTTAGTTACGACGTTAAAGGTTCACACGATCACAAGAGTCATCGTTGGATATGTGGAAGTCAGTACGGATCTCCAGGTCCCGCTGCTGATTATTGATCAGAGAGGGGTCTCGATCATGTCTGCATTATTCGCGAACCATAAGGTGACACACTTAAGGGATACCGACACCATTTGGAGCAAATATGTTTCAGATAAAGATTTAATAAAGCGCTGAAATTATTTCAATAGACACTGAAACTGTTTCGGGTGAAATTGCTGAAACTGGTTCGGCATCTGATATTGAAATGTTGCAGGGGGTTTTATGTAAATGTTTGTTAATTAATGTAATTGACAAAATTCTGAATAAAATAAATAAAATAGTTTTATTTAATGAGATCTTGCATTAAGTTTGGTGGAAATTTAATGCATGTGTGAGTGGAATTTTGAGTGGAGGCTTTTTATGGGAGTGAGAGCTCCACCCACATGAATGTGGAAGAGGTGGGGGAACCACCATGGCTTCCGCGCCATGGCCCTTGGGTGCCCCCCTCTCCTCCTCACAACACACACCTCCTCGTGAAGGATCTCTGTCCCCCTCTAGTTATTCCCCATGGTCTCGGATTAGCGAGATACATGTTTCAGGTGGCTTTATCTGGAAAGGAGTTGTTGCTTCTGCTGCTTTGCTGGAGCGAGGTACGGAGGTTGTCGGGGTACCGGACATGTGTGCGATCACGGATGCACCGCTGCTCTGCGGTGCTGGACTTGGTGGTGCTGGACTTGCTGGAGCTGGATCTGATGGACGTGCTGGAGCCGGATCTGCTGGACTTTATCACGATCTTGAGATCGGCAAGTGTACGACTACATCATCCACGAGTTCCATCTCGTTAACAAAGCTTTGTTGTCTTCGAGGGTAAGTTCTCTATGGATGTATATCTACCCGTTGCTTGTAGCTAGGAGATAGATCTTGGCGATAGTTCCCATCGTAGGATTTTTTTTTGTTTTCTATGCTACGAACCCAACAGTACAATTAATATTATCAACCAATATAGGACCATCACCTAGAGCTTTATTATAGTTTTTTCAAAAGAATCCATAGGAACAGAACATTCATCCTCCTTTGATAAGCATGGATGATAATCAAGTAATGTAATGGGTAGAGAGTTACTCTCATTAGAAGGTAGGAATGGATAGATCCATTCTTCCTCCTCTTGATCATCACTCTCCTTCTCTTTTTCATCCAATGAGCTTCCAGTTTCAGCAATTTCTTCTTCCATAGGCTCCTCAAGGCATTAGTCTCTTCTGTTGGTGGAGAGTATCTATTAAGATATTTAAGAATATATCCATTCTCTACCTTGTAATTATCAAAGAAAAATTTAAGTATATCATAAACCTCATATTTATAAGGTGCATCATTAGTATTTTCAAGCAAATAAGCAAGTTCGAATGCACCCTTCCAAGCAATAAATTCTTCAATTTGTTCCACAACATAAAATTCATAATTTCCCTTAACATAAGAAGATATGGTAACACCATCATTATACCCACATTGAAAAGGGATGTGTTTATACCTCCTACAACAACAAGATTTATCAAAGCAATAAGTAACATTATAAGTAGAGCACATGTTTCTAGCAATGGTAGACAATTTATCAATTTGTTCCCATAAGATTTTCCCTTTTTGTGACAAGCGGTGTTCCTCATAATATTTTTGTTGTTCCATGAACCCATCTTGCCAATAAGATCTAGTTTAAAAGAAACCCACCATTGATAGGAATCATGATAGAGCAAGACAATAACAAATCAACAGAAATAACAACTATAGCAGGAACTAATTTTGTGTGTGTTTTTGATAGAAAGAAACAAGCAAACAAAGCAAAAATAAACTAAGCAAAACAAAAAACAACAAAGTAAAGAGATTTCTTATGAGGGATTCTCCTTGTGAAAATGTCCTTGACTCCCTGGCAACGGCGCCAGAAAAAGAGCTTGATGGCTCAAAATATATTCGAGCTCGTTGGGGAACCCCAAGAGGAAGGAATGATGAGCACATCAGCAAGTTTTCCCTCAGTTATGAAACCAAGGTTATCGAACCAGTAGGAGCAAGGAAACACCTCCAAGGTGTTGTTTCCAACTTGGAATCCTACACAACACAACCACATAACTTTGCCCCCAACTTACAGTGAGATTGTCAATCTCACCAGTTTTGCTGAAAACAAAGGATTAAACGTATTTTGTGGAACATAGTAATAGTTTGCAGAAAGTAAATAGAAAACTGTAAATAGCTTTGTAGATTGATGGTAAAATAATGGACCGGGGTCCATAGTTCACTAGAGGTGATTCTCCTTAAGATAGATGACATGTTGGGTGAAACAAATTACAGTGGGGCAATTCACAAACATCGAGAAAGCATACATGCATATACTAATCATCTTGACTCCTATGAGATTTGATTGGGCATTACAACATTATACATAGACCGTAATCTAACTGCATCTATGACTAATAATCTACCTTCAGGTTATCATACGAACCCCCTCCAGTATTAAGTTGCAAGAAATAGATAACTGCATTAAGCAAAGTGTGTAAAGTAAACAATACAATTGTTCTATGAACAAAGGATTGATGTTTTCTCCCTAGTAGCAACAACACATCTAGTACCTTAGAGATTTCTGTCACTTCCCCAGATTCCTAGAGGCATGAACCCACTATCGAGCATAAATACTCCATCTTGGAGTTGCTAGCATCTACTCGGCCAAGATAGCTACTAACAATGGGGAGCATGCAAGATCACAAATAACAAAGACATGATAGAATCAATAATCAATCTGAAATAGCATCTCAATATCCATCGGATCCCCGCAAACACAACATGTAGAATTACAAATAGATGATCTTGATCATGAACGGAGCTCACAAGATCTAAACATGATAGCACAAAGGAGGAGAGCCAACCATCTAGCTACTACATGGACCCGTAGTCCAGGGATGAACTACTCACACATCACACCGGAGGCAGGCATGGTGATGAAGAAGGCCTCCAGGGTGATCTCTCCCCTCTGGCAGGGTGCCGGGAAGAGCTTCAGATCCCTCCTGATCTAGGGATGGAGATGACAGCGGCTACAAACTCTTTCATGGAATTTTGATCGGATACTTAGGGTTTTCGTCCCGGAGGCAATATATAGGCGAAGGGGCAAGGTCGGTGGAGTTCCAGGGGGCCCACACCTGGTGGTGGTGCGGCTAGGGCTGGCCGCACCACCCTAGGGTGTGGCCGCCCTGGTTCCCCACTTCGTGTCCCCTCCGGACTCTGTGTTGCTTCGGGTAAAATATTGACTTTGGCTTTTGTCTGGTCCAATTCCGAGAATATTTCCTTACTAGCTTTTCTAAAACTAAAACAGCAGAAAACAGGCAACTGGCACTGTGGCATCTTGTTAATAGGTTAGTTCCAGAAAATGTGTAAAAATACTCCAAAGTATGGACAAAACATAAGAAAGTAGGTATAAAACAAGCATAGAACATCAAAAATTATAGATATGTTTACAACGTATCAGAGGTGAAGGGTGCCGATGGTCAAATGGAGCAGACGAAGATCACCGTAAAAATCCTTCGGTATCTCCCATTCATAAAAAGAATCCAACGCCTTTACATGAGTGAGGAGTCTGCTAGACAGATGAGGTGGCACAAGCATGGGAAAAGATACCCTGATTTTTTTGATGGCAAAAAGAAGATGAAACATCCAGCCGATGGTGACTCATGGAAGTATTTTGACACAATTTACAAAGATGAAGCAAAATAGGCTCGGAATGTCAGGATTGCGATAGAAACTGATGGATTCAATCCATACAGTATGCCGGCTAGATCATATAGCTGCTGGCCGGTGTTTGTTATTCCACTCAATCTCCCTCTTGGCATCGTAATGCAACGAAAGAACATATTCATGTCACTGATCATTCTAGGGCCTGAATACTCGGGTAAGAATTTGCATCGTAATTCGCATTTGCAACAGCACCAGGAGGACGAGGACGAGAAGGAGGAGGAGGAGGAGGAGGAGGTACCCTCTAGGCAGTAGGAGAGTGGGCTAGAGAAGCCAGGGAAGTTGTGGCTTTGAGGACCAAATAAGCTCCCAGGTCCACCAAGAACTGAAGCGGAGAAAATCCTCCTTGAGCCGACCAAAACGTAAGTGATATCTCTCGATCATATATGGAGGCCTTGTGGTGTATTTCATTTTGATAGTACCTTTTTAGTGCATACTAATATTTTGATTCATCTGCATGAATTTTAGGTTTCTTGATGAGATGACCACTAGACACCGTATTCCAGGTGATGTTCTTATGACTTTGCTAAAGGATTATTGGCCAGGCCTCTACAAGATCCGCCTTGCTCTGATGAAAGGAAGTTAGCCACCAAATGGGAGGACTATGAGGCCGCATTGGCGGCGGGAGTTATGACCGGTGAGAACGATGAGGAATTTGTGCCCAACATGGCACAAATTGTGCACAAAAAGTTTTGGGTAAGACTTTCTTTGTCAAGTTCTCTTCATGGTTCATCACCCCACTATGCTAACTTATGATTCTCACCATAAATTTTTTATGCATGATTGTAGGACTTTTATATAGTGGAGGAGGAGTTTGAGGAGAAGTCAAACGAGGTCTTCGATCGTATGGCGAGGGACAAGGTATATCAGATGATTCACGATGCTAGAAAAATTTGCATCTCACACTACTTCGCTGAACAAGGCGAGAGGAAATTGAAGGACAAGATTGTTAAGGAAAAGATCGAAGATGACTTTGAGGTGGAAAATTAATTGATGGTGAGTAAATTGTCTTTTTATTCTATATTAATCCTAAATTGCATTATCTGTTTTTGATTTGAGATGTTTTCATTTTCTTAGTGTGTTCCAAAGTGGTGCTACAGAAAGAAAGC
This sequence comes from Avena eriantha, assembly GCA_910589775.1. Classification (NCBI taxonomy): domain Eukaryota; kingdom Viridiplantae; phylum Streptophyta; class Magnoliopsida; order Poales; family Poaceae; genus Avena; species Avena eriantha. Next base: position 195,758 of record OU342745.1, on the reverse strand, counting down.
TACTTGGGTAGCGTTGGTGGATATGTGGACAAGCGATCCGGAGTTCTATGCGAGGAGCATGCAAAGCAAGAAAAATCGCGGCAATGGGGGAACACACGTTCAAGGAAATAGGACCTTTGAGCACTTCTAGGACCACAAGGTATATATGACACAACCTCCTCCTATTTCCCAATATGTTCCTTTTGTAATGCTTAACATTTATTTTATGCACTACAGGTGGCCACTAATGGGAGGTTGAAATTCCTGACGTTCAAGTGTGGCAGGATGCTCATAAGAAGAAGGACCCAAAGCCCAACGAGGATCCATACTACGGCTCCACCAGTGAGACCATGAGCAACTACTCGAGCAGGTTATTTATTGCCACCTTGCGTACCAATGCCTACTATGCTTATTGATTTCTACTAATTGTTTACTCAATGTAGGTTCATAGAGTTGTATGGGCCCGATTCTCAGCCCCTTCAGGAGCCGGTCGACGAGACGACGGTGATGCTCGCAGGGCGCGGCAAGCCACATGGCCGCTTGAAGATTCTTAATGCGGTGCTGTCCTCTACAACCACTCTCACACGGATCAAAGCTACCACGGGCAAGGTGGCTTCTATCCTACCGCGTGCACCACGTCACGATGTAAGCTTTTTCTCTTTTTTATCCAAATTTAGATCTTTGATCTTGCATGTATATTTTTACGAGATTCATTATGTCAAATTGTAGCCCCGCTATGAGGATGCCTATGATGAGGTTTGCCATGAGTTTCACCAAAAGATGAAGGAATGGCATGATGCAATTGATGCCCGCGAGGAGCACCTTCAAGCGACACATAAGGTTATTTCTAGCCCATTCGAGCTACTTGCAAGCGGTTCGTAGGCTGTATTTTCCTTGACCACGTGTGACATATAAACTTATGTGCAGACATGGTATATGGCTATGGTGAACGGTACTCCAGTGCCCCCTTATGTCGATCCTCCACCAAAACCACCGATGCCAGTGTTACCGTCGAAGGCCGAATTTCTCGCACATCTAGCCACGGGGACTCCGGTTAGTAATTCACAGAACTACTAAGTTATTAGTTACTATACACGATAGAACTACTAAGTTAGTAGTTAATATTGTGCTCAAACATATGTATGGATCATCTCATTCACAGACGCACTTTGGCCGTGCTATCGCCTCGCCACTCGAGTCACCCGAGACTACTCCACTTCACCAAGGAGGTCCTAGTCCTGGTCATTCTGGCCGTGACTCGCGTCCACACTCCCCGACCCCGGTTAGTTCCAAGCATGAACTTTGACGTTTCCTTGGAAAATTTTCCGTGCTCAACTTGCCTTGCATGAACTTTGACTTAGACAATTTGCCATGCTAAACGGGTGTGTTCTTTCATACAATTTTCCATGCTCAGCTTGCCATGCATGAACTTTGACTTAGACAATTTGCCATGCTAAATGGGCGTATTCTTTCATACAATTTTCCATGCTCAACTTGCCATGCATGAACTTTGACTTAGACAATTTGCCATGCTAAACGGGCGTGTTTGTTCATACAATTTTCCATGCTCAACTTGCCATGCATGAACTTTGACTTAGACAATTTGTCATGCATGAACTTTGACTTAGACAATTCACCATGCTAAACGGGCGTGTTCTTTCGCACAATTTTCCATGCATGAACTTTGACTTAGACAATTCGTCATGCTAAACGGCCATGATCTTTCATTTTATAGTGACGATGCTCTCGAAGACAAAGTGTGTGTTGTGCCGGTGCTCGAAGTCCGTGGAAGACTGGTTTGTCATGTGACATGTATCCCATGACTATGTGTAATGAACTTGTAGTGATGATGCTCTACTATATGTAATGAACTTGTAGTAATGATGCTCTCAAATACTATGTGCAATGAACTTGTAGTGATGTGTATTAGTGGCTACATATATCTATGTAGCAAGATTTGATGCTAGCTATGTGATATGTTTGTGGACATCATCTATGCTGAATGTTTTTGCATTATTACAGCCAATTCATATATATGCATCTGCTGTGAGGAGGTGCAAAAATGTGAAAACAAAACCAGTGAACATCAACGCCAAGGGTGATCCCCTCGGCATTGGTCCGAACAGTAGCCTGGTGGTCATCAAGACCGAGGGTGTTCCCCTCGGCATTGGTCCAAACATAGGGCTGGTGGAGACCAACGCCGAGGGTGATCCCCTCGGCACAGCCAAACAACACCGAGAGTGATCCCCTCGTTACAGCGAACCCAACACCGAGGGTGATCCCCTCGGCACGCGACACACTACGCCAAACGTTCGCCCCTCGGCACGGACCAACCCCCAGCGTCCAGCGTGCTCCACGTGGCAACCTACGCCGAGCGTATCCCCCTCGGCGTTGCTCCTGGGTGTCGTCTTCTCCGGTCCGTTAACTTCTTGAGCCGAGGGCCGGACAACGCCGAGAGGCGGCATAAACCGTCGGCACAAGGCTCTACGCCGAGGGCCGAAGCAACGCCGACGGTATAGAGCTGTGCCGAGGACCACCTAAGCCGAGGGCTTAGTGCCGAGGGTCACCCTCGGCGTTGACTAGTCCCGAGGGTTATCCGGGCTACGCCGAGGGTTTTTTCCCTCAGCGTTGATCTTCCTTCCCGTAGTGAGAGAAGCTTGTGAAAAAACTAGCCTCACCGATCGACTACTTTTTTTTTGAAAAAAAACTTTTGAGCTGCATCTCTTTTTTTTTTTCTGTAAGCCCACCAAGAGGAGCCAGATTGCCTGGATTAAGCCTAACCGCACACGTACACCGTTTTGTGAAATTAAAACAGACGCCGTTTTTACCTCATGGATTAGCCTAAGCGCTAAGTTTCCTGAAACCCCACAACCGTCGTGAGATTGATCTGCCGGGTTGGTTCTAGACTCGTGGATCTTTTTCCCGGAGGCCATGGCCAACGAGACCTCCTCCTCAGCCGTGTCCGTCTACACCGGCGAGCACCTGTTCAAGGTCTTCCGCCACTCCCGGATCAAGGGCACCAACACCTGCCTCACGTCCAAGCAATTCCGTGTCGGCGGCCAGGACTGGGCGATCCTCTACTACCCAAACGGCGGCAACTCCAGGATCGTCGACGATCAGTTTACGTCCGTGTTTCTCCAGCTGATGAGCGCCTGCGACCGTGAAATCACAGCCTCCTACACCTTCTGCCTCGAGCAGGACCCCGCGGCACCGCTAACCGCAGCCTGGGAAAAGAACAAGTTTGGCTCCACCTGCAAGTTCTCGTCCAAGGGGGACAAGGAGGGTAGATCCAAGTTTGTCAGTAAATCTGATTTGGCCACGTCTGGATGCCTCAAGGATGACGACTCCCTGGTGATCAAGTGCTGCGTCGAGGTCATCGAGCACCATGGCGACGATAGCATCATCGTCCCGCCCTCCGAGATGAGCAGAGATCTCCGCAATCTTTTTGAAAGGGGCTTCAGGACAGACCTCACTATCATGGTTGGCAGGTTCACAAGTTTCGAGGCGCATGGGTGCATCCTCGCGGCACGGTCACCGGTTTTCCATGCCGAGCTCTGCGGACCCATGATGGAGAGCAAAGAAAACGTCATCCAGGTCGAGGGCATCAGTGCTAAGGTCTTCGAGGTTCTGTTGTACTACATATACAATGATCGTCTCCCTGGTGGGTACATGGATGAGGCCACGACAGAGGCCACAAACATGGCACAACATTTGCTCGTCGCCGCCGATAGGTACGCTATTGAGAGGTTGAAGCTAATGTGCGAGAGCAAGCTAAGCAAAGCACTAGCCATCAGCTCCGTAGGTTATACCCTGAACCTTGCGGAGCAATACAATTGCCAGCATCTCAAGGCTCATTGTCTCAAGTACATTGGGAAAAACCGGGAGAAGTTGCGCACGGTCGAAAACGCTGGAGGGTTCGTGCAACTCAAGCACAACTATCCACTCCTCGCGCAAGATGTTTTCGGCAACCCGGCCTACAAGAAAAATAACAAGAAGAAGAAGAATAAAAAGAGAGAAAACCAGTGGAGCAAATGAAAACAATCAATCCGCACAGCAAATACATGCATCTCTTTTTCATAGATGGAAGGGGTTCAAAATTTTTGGGAGTAGTCAATTCGGTATGCATTTATCATAGATCTTGTGTAGTGTTTTTTTTCTTGTACCTCCTCTGCATGGTGTCTACACATTTTCTTGTTAGAAAATCATCTACCTACAGTGTATTTCTTACTTATTGACAAAATATAAAGCTAAATATTATCATTTTTCTGTCTTGTATTGTCAAACAATATATACTAGTACGGTAACGGATGTTTTTCAACTCGAACCCAACAGCTCTATTATCGTGCCCTAGACTCTTAACTAAACCCAAAGCTCTCCCTAACATGACAATTTGGCAGCCAGCAATTCTCCAGAAGCACACATATGTTAGCTTTTATTCCATCTTCCGCCGACCTATCTTTAGGACCGCGGTCAAGGCATTGACCTTGCTAGGCTTGCCATCATCACGCGCCCGCCGCCGAAACCCCACTGCGCCATGCCGTCGTCCTTGACGCGGTAGATGAAACACCGCTCCAAAAGCAGACCCCTCCAGCCAACTCTGCTCCAAAACAATGCCATGTGAAGGAAAACAACGTCGTGCATCACGATCATCTGATCAGGGAGACCCATCTAGGTTTTCCCCCCTGAGCATCCCGAGCAAGGAGATGAGAACTACATTAGCTAAAACCCATATAGGAGCTCCCAGACGATGCCTCCATGGAGTGGAGTGACACTCACAGTTCCACCATCGAATGATCCTAGGATTTGGGGTTCCTCCAGTAGACTCGCAAACTAGGACGACGTAGTTCCTCTCCCGCTAATGATGCCTCCACCGAGGTACACAAAACACAAGGGTATCGTCATCGTCGGTTTTGACAAAAAGCCAGAACAACGTTTTCACCTGGGAAGGAACAAGTGTCATGTTATAAACGCGACAAGCAAATAACGAATAATAAAAACGAAATCACATCAAGAGACACAGATCTAACGTAGAAAAAACTTCTCCAACAAAGAGAGGAGAAAACCACGGGCGATAGCCAGTGAAACTTCACTATAACAGAGAATGTTTACACAACGCCGGGGATTTTCGCAGATGCAACTTGTTCCAGTCGGCGGTTTACAAGAGGTATATATATATATATATAGCGGTGGAAACTTAGGTCTTCAACGATTCATACCGGCTCAAGCCTACCGGTGACGGGTCTAGCTTGGCTCATCAGAAGTTAGCCTCCTTAATTGAATTTTGATCATACTTCAACAGGTCACCTAGCCGTGCCCACATGTGCTCAAGGCCGATGTCGCCGCCATCTCGCAAACCCAGCACCACCAAAAGGGCCTGCGCCACCACGCAACAAGGACGTCGATAGCGTGACCGAGGGCGATGGCATGCCACCTGTAGGACGTCACGCCGCCATAGCCGATCTGGGGCCGCCGGCCCGGGAGGGAGGGAACGGGTGGCGGTGGTGCTGTTTTTGGCTCCGATCTGGCTTACCAATTGCTAGTTGCCTAATGAGTTAAATCCATGGTTAGTCATTGAACTTGCTTAGCAAAATCAATACGGTCATCGTACACAACGAATACAAATTTACGGTCACTAAAGACGCGTTGAAGCATCACTCGTGGTCACCGCTTGAAACATAGTGATGTATTTGCTGAGGTGGCACCGAGTGGACCCACTGGCAGGCTGTGTTGTTTTTCATAAAGGCACCTCAAATAAAATACATCACCTGACCAACCCATCCCCGTCTGCCTCCCTCGCTCAGTGTCCCTCCCCAACCTCTAGAGCTCGCCGTCGGCCGCCTCGCCTGCTCTGCGGGCTGCTACTCCGGCCGCTCCCCTCCGAGACGACACAGGTTGTGCCGAAGCCCACCTGTTGTTTGGTTGCCGCCTGAAATTTCGTCGGTGCCGCCTACCGCAGATCCTCCTCGACAGGATACCCTCCGGGACCAGGCGATGAAGCTTAAAATCAACAGGGCTGGTACTGCCCGACGAGGAAGCCCGCTCGCTAATCATTCTATGGCTTGATTGCTTGTCTAGTGGGTTGTATAAGAACAGGAATCCTCAGGTTCGCGATTGATTGATTGATGGTCTGGCTCGCGATTGATGGTCTGGCTTGATTGATTGATTGATTGATTAACTCGCTCGTGAATCCTCCGGCTGGCCTGTGCCGAGTTGGTCCTGTCGCTCGATGTCGCGCGCCTCAGCCTGCGGTGTGGCATCGACTTCGGGGACGTCTACGCCAGCCTCAAGTCCGCTGCGCAGGACGTGCAGATCGACCCGCTCGTCACCACGGGGCTCAAGGTCAAGGCCAAGAAGATGGAGCGCCTCGTGGCGGTCACGTCAAAGTTGTGCTCCAAGATGGAGGTGCTCGGCGAGCTAGAGGCCGACGAGTGGAAGCTCACCTCCCGTGGCTGGATCCGCCACAGCGGGCCCATCCCGGCCAAGCTCACCGACCCGCAGCCGCCGCCGCAGATGGCCGACACATTCGGCGCGGACTCGCTCCGGCAGGAGATCAAGACGCAGCTGCTCAAGGTGCGGCGCCTCAAGGAGGAGTCCATGTGGAGGGAGCACAGAGCACGACGGAGGCGGTGCGCTCCGGCGTGGGGGCTAGTACAAGTTCACGATTTTGCGAATAAACCCTCCCTGGGCTTTTTCCTTCCCTAACTTACCCGTCTGGATAACTGACAGCGGGTCCCACTAACCGCCTAGTGATCCAATACCACATGTTGTATCGCTCGGTGACCATGGTTGACGCTCTCACGCGTCTTCGATGACTGTAAATTTGTATTCGCTGTGTACGATGACCGTACTAACTTTGCTAAACAAGTTCAGTGAGTGACCATGAATTTAACCCTTGCCCAATTATAAAACCTAATACTATGTGTCAGCAGCCATAATGCACGTGAAACCCAAATGATGGCTCTGCGTCAGCTCATCGTGCGTGTAACCTGTGGGTATCAACTACTCTTGCATGTGGTAGGAGGCATGCATATGAATCCAAATGTACTTCATTACATTAGTCCTTACTGCTGGTCAAACCTGCAAACTTGTACTAGTAGTAATTAATAGTGCATGGCCGTGAAGGTGTCCGATCCGGACGACCGACGCTGAGCGTTGCGCGAGTTGTTGTATCCGATTCGATCTTTCTATCCGACTTGGTCTATAGAAAGGCTCACAGGATGACAGGATATATATAGCTAGGAAGATAGATCATCGTTGTATATGTGGTTCTGTCGCGATCTTATTTTTTTCCAGAGAAACTCCCGATGTCGAGCTACATAACTAGCCTCGTGGATCACCTTTCTCGAGGCTTTTTCGCGGCAGCAAGCAAGACCTCCTCTGCCTCCTCCTCCTCCTCGAAGGTGGCCGTGCACACCGGCGAGAAGCTGTTCAAGGTCGTCTGCCACTCCTTGATCGATGACAAACGAATATCAGAGTGCTTCAGCGTGGGAGGTCACGACTGGGCTGTCTGCTACCACCCCCCAAACGGCGACGATCGCTCCTTTGCGTCTGTGTTTCTCCAGTTGATGAGTGACTGCAACAAGAGCAAGGTCAAGACGTCCTTCACGTTCAGCCTGCAGGACCCTGCAGCATCACCGGCGGCGGCCGCGAGGGCGGACAAGAACAAAATCCACATCACATACAACTTCTTGTCCAAGGGTGCAAGCTGCGGTCGGTCCAGGTTTGTGCGTAAACATGATTTGACCGCATTCAGATATCTCAAGGATGACTGCCTAGTGATCAAGTGCAGCCTCCAGGTCACCGGCGACCACCGCCGTGATAATAAAGACAACGATGATATCGATAGTATCGTTGTGCCCCCCTCCAACATAAACACCGATCTCCGCAATCTTTTCGAGAGGCGCCATAAGGCAGACTTGACGATCAAGGTTGGCGGCGGCAATTTCACAACTTTTAAGGTGCATGGGTGCATGCTAGCTGCACGGTCTCCGGTCTTCCGTGCGCAGCTGTGTGGGTCCATGATGGAGAGCAAACAAAGCAGCCTCAGCATCGACGACATGGATGCCGACGTCTTCGAGGTTCTGCTCTACTACATCTACAATGACCGCCTGCCTGAGTTCATGGATGACGAGACCACGAAAGAGACTGCTACAAACATGGCCCAGCATCTGCTCGTCGCGGCGGATCGGTACGGCGTGGAGAGGCTTAAACTTATATGCGAGAGCAAGCTTAGCAAAGCACTAGATGTCCACACAGTGGGTTTCATTTTGGATCTCGCGGAACAATACAGCTGTTTTCAACTCAAGGCGCATGCCCTCAGGTACATTGAAATGAATTGCAAGACGCTGGGAGGAGCTATTGAAAATACACAAGGGTCCGAGCAACTAAAGTTCAACCACCCACTTCTCGCACGTGACATTCTTGCCAAGGTGCGACGATGTAGAAAGAACGAGCAGAAAAGAAAGAAGACCAAAAACAAGCTCAAGAAGAAATATACCTGATCTATTTGATCTCTGCATTGAAACTCCCCATAGAGAGTTAAACACTTGGTAATTAATAGAGAGAAGTGAAATTTGTTTGCATAATTCCTATTGGAAGGTGTGCTAACTAATCTTCTATATTTCCTTTGTACTTTATAGTATATGCCAGCAGCATGGCGCTACGTTATATTTCTTAAGATGCAGTTCATCTATCAGGTTTCCAGTAATTTTCCTATTTATTGACACAAGAAAAATCTCGATTACAATTCACTTGCAATCACAATTCACCTACAACTGGAAGACAGTCTATCATTTTTCGAAAACAATGCTCCCTCTGTTCATCAATGTAAGACGGTCTATCATTTTTCTAAAACACAGGAATATAGACGTTATTTTAGTGTATAGATTTACTCATTTTAAAATATATCTAGTCCACTTTAAAATATCTAAAAGACCTTACATTAGTGAACATAGATGAAAACATGCAAAAGCCAGGACAAAAGTCAATTCGGCTCATTAAAGAAACGAACGGAACCACACAACGGAAAAATGGCTTAGGCCCGTTTGCCACCCTGACGTGGTACACTCCAGCCGGACTATAAAAATGTAAAAAAGCAACCCAAATAGATGCAGCCTATTCCGGCCTGTTTGGTCATCCGTTGTCCACAAAAAGAACTAGCAACACGACTCTTCTCACAACAAATCTAACGGTCAAAAGAGAATCAACCCGTGGTTCGATGGTTATGAGGACAGTGGTACCAGCCCACCAGAGTTCAAACCCTAGATTTGATACTTTGGTATCTTATAAAGGTGGAATATTCTTTCAGTAGGAGGCAACGTTCCCGTCGATAGCGAGGCGCCTGTGGTGATTTCGTCAATCTCAAGACCCGTCGGCTCAGTCTCTTGGAGGTGTGCGTGCGTGTGTTTATAGAGGTGAGTGTATGTACGCATTGTGAGCGTCTGCGTTTGTACTGTGTTTCTAAAAAAAAATCTAACGGTCAAAATACTTGACTGAGCATTAAAGTAGTAAAACCCCTCTTTTTGCACATATATTCTTTACAAACATTTTTTTCGCACGTATCTACTTCCTAGATAGTAAAAGAGGAATTTAGGTACTCCCAAACCATGCGCTGGAGTACCATGCAGATCAGGCCGTCCGTACAGAGACTAGCGAAAGGGCATTTTAGACCTTTTAGCCTGCCCATGAGCACCTGACCTGGATTGGATTTTCCCCCATAATCATGTTCGATTGTTTGCACATACGACGCCTCCGTCTCTCTGCGCCGCTGCTGCTGCCGGAATCGATCGGCCACCTCCACTGTCCTCGTCGAGCGTCCGACGATGGCCGCTTCTCCCATGCGTGAACTAGGGACTTCCCTCGCATCTCGCCTTGTCTTTTACGACAGACCGCCCTCGCACCGCCGTCCGGATCAAGGGGCTCTGCTTGCGCCGCCGCCGCTGCTGTTCCGATCGGTGGTCTCCGGCCGCTGCATGCCTACCTTGACTGCCCTCGCGATCTGTTTGCCGTTACCGTGGATTTATTTACACAATTGTTAAGTGTTGAACGGTGGATGAATTTCGGATTAGACCCATGTGCAGCTATCATACATGCGGGAAACATTAGAGCATTCAGATTCAGGACTTCTCATATCATTGATGGATCTCCGTCCTTTGCAACCCGGCCGTGTCCTGCTCTTTATGCAAAAAATCATATAGCTTCATTGATGCCTTCAGACGAGAGAGGAAAACTCAAATCTCCCATCGACACAGATAGAACAGCAGTTCATAGATTTTGGTCGGGCAAATGAAATCGCTCTGAGACACACAAAAAAAAGACGACAATGCAACACACGGATAATATAATAGGCGATAGCTCGATTTACAGTTTTGCCCCTCGGATTGAGGTACTCCGTGAGTTGTTGCTGAGTTTTGGAGTTAGTACTCCATGGACGAACTGTGGAGTACCAGGCCACACTAGCCATTTGATCAATAAAAATGAATGGTTCCGGTTAATTTCGGGGTACTGTAAAATTCACCTAGTAAAAAGTCATTGTTTACTTCCATCCCCCAACTCTAATACAAGACTACCTTGTCCATATCAAATTTGTCTCACGGCTGTAGGAAGGTGGTTTCAGATGACTTCTGATTGTTGGAAGGACAATAGTGAATCTTAGAAAATCACTTAGAGAAAATCGTAAAATTCATTTTTTGGTGGAGATACTAGGTGAAGGGAAAGAACAAAGTCTTCAAAATAATGAACAATAAACAAGAACATATATAAACAATATTTTAGTGTATGGAATTTTATAAAAAAAAAAAATAAGCTTGGAAAACACCAAGGAGACACACTAGAATAATTGAGAACCATGTAACATATTTGTAGTGTTTTTCCATGTGTATGTATGAGTATTCGCAAACTCTGAGTGTTCCATTATTCGAAATGGGATAATTGTTAACTGATATCCCCAATATATGTAAATGCGGGGGTGGTCACACATATTATCTAAAACATTGTAATTTATGTGGTGCTTTTGTCCCACATTTTAATCTATAACGGGTAAACATAATGTTCTATATGACAATATGAAGGGTAGTTGGTCACACATAATGTTCTATCTAAAACATAAAGCTCATGCGAGCAATGTGGGGTAGAAGAAAACAAGAAAAAAGGGAAAGTCGATATGGTTATGAGCCACCGAGTGAGAAGAAGGGCTGAAAACGAGGATAGGCTAAAAGTTGCCCTATCCCTTTTGCTCTCTTAGAGCTTCTCCACTCGGGGTCCCCAAAGGTCTTTGGGGTGTGCCGACGCCCAAATTGACCCCCAGCCGCGCCTCCCAAATGTTTTTGGTGCCAGCGCGGCCCGTTTAGTTCTCCGGCGCCCCTAGGCCAAACCCAGTCCTTGGGGGGCAAGTGAGGGCGCCAGATGGAGCTGATAGCAACGCGGGCCAACCATGTTGGTGGCGTATACCTACGAAAGCCACCCACATGACGCGGTCTCTGTTGAAATATAGGGTGGGCTCTAGGCCCATCTAACAATTTTTTAAAATCTCTAAGGGCCCATTCATGCTTGGCAAGGCAAGTGGGGGGAGTTTAGTCCCACATTGCTAGTGAAGAGAGATGAGCACCAACATATAAGGTGAGCTCTTCTACCATTTGCATGTGGTGTGAGAAGAAGAAGAGGAGCTCCACACGCGCGCTCCTCCTCCGACGCACGCCCGCCCGCCCGCCCGCCCGCCCGCCACGCCACGCCACGCCACGCGCGCACCGCGGGTTGCGGGAATCTCGCCGAGCCGATGTGTTCTTTTTGTCGCACGGAAACGGGATACAAACGGTTGTAACTAAAATGCTAATGAGGCTTAAACGTTTTGTCTTAAATGCTGGCGTTACTAGTACTTTATTACAGGCGTTTCAGTCCTTCATTGCGGGCGTTTGTTTCCGTTGAACCGTCCTGGCCTGTGCCTATATACGGAGGAGGTCGTCCTCTCCGGGATATACAGAACAGAACCATCTGCCTCCGCCCCTTGTCGTTCCTCTCACTACTGATGCCTCCGGTGATCCCACCCTGTCCGCTGCGTACACGGCTAACGGGTGAGCAGGCCTCCGAAACCACGCCCTCTCGAGATCCTGTACGGGAGAGGGGCGATTAGGTTTTTGGGGAGCGTCTCCTACGCGACTGCTCGCCATCGTTCGACTGCTTCCACTACATCAACGCCTTCTTCATCGCCATGGCTACCACCACTGAGCAGGCTGCCGCTGAGAAGAGGGTAACCGACAAAGCTGCCGCCTCTGCTGCCACGACCGCCGCTCTTTCGGCCAATTGGCCTACTGGAGGGTACTACATGCTTATCCCTCTTCTGCTAATTTCGATGTGCATAGTACTAGTGATTTCTGTAGATGTCTCTACGATTTGCCTAGTATTGCATAGTTACATAATCAAGTATCAACGTGTCCACATCATGTTCATGATTTATTCCTGGATTAATATTATCGGAAAATTGCCTAGATTCCTAACAATCCAAAAACCTAATATGTGTAGGCATTTTTCGATTCAAGGTTTTGCTGCTGCACTGAAACCTGCCCCATTTACGGGGACGTACTTTAAGCGTTGGCAGACCAAAACCACCTTATGGCTCACGGCGATGAACGTGTTCTGGGTCGTCGGTGTCACTCCCACTGGAACGATTGCTCCTGATCAGGAGAAGGCGTTTACGGAGGCCACCGTCGTCTTTGTTGGAGCCGTTCTGAGCGTGATTGGTGATAAGTTGGTTGATGCATATTTACATGTGCGGGTCGCCAAGGACTTGTGGGAGGCACTCGAATCCAAATTCGGTGCAACTGATGCTGGGAGCGAGATGTATATTATTGAGCAGTTCCACGATTACAAAATGGTTGAAAACCGTTCTGTATTGGAACAGGCTCATGAAATACAATGCATCACAAAGGAGCTTGAGCTCCTGAAGTGCGAGTTACCGGGAAAATTTGTCGCGGGATGCATAATCGCTAAGCTCCCAAATTCCTGGAGGAACATTGCCACCACTCTGAAACATCAGAGGCGTGAATTCTCAGTAGAGGATGTCATCGGCCATCTGAGTGTTGAGCAGAATTCCAGGGCAAAGGACTCGCATGGAAAAGGAGAAGGGGTTTCAGTTGCCAATGTGGTACAGAAGAACTTCAACTCCAACAAGTCCAAAGGGAAGATGGGTGTCCAACAGAATACCGACTTCAAGAAGAAGGGTAACAAGACCTTCAAGAAGGATAAGAAGAAGAGTGGCTGTTTCACTTGTGGTTCGGAGGAACACTGGGCTAACAAGTGCCCACACAAGTTCAAGAAGCCAGGACAGGACTCTAAGACTGCCAACATGATCGTGAGCAACAATGAAAGTGGAACATCTTGGTACGGTAATCTATTTACTGTATTTTCAGTTAACCAGTCTACTGATTGGTGGATTGACACAGGTGCAAATATTCATGTGTGTGCTGACATCTCATTGTTTTCTTCTTATCAGGTCACAGGGAAAGGCTCGGTACTGATGGGGAACGGCGCGACTGCTTCTGTTCATGGTGTTGGCACGGTCGATCTGAAGTTTACTTCGGGAAGGATCGTGCAGCTCAAGAATGTGCAGCATGTCCCCGCCATCAAGAAGAACCTCGTTAGTGGCTCCCTTCTCTACAGAGAAGGTTTTAAGTTGGTTTTTGAGTCTAATAAAGTAGTTGTTACGAAATATGGACTGTTTGTTGGAAAAGGTTATGAATGCGGAGGTTTGTTCCGCTTTTCCCTTGCGGATTTTTGTAATAAAGTCGTGAACAATATTCATTCGAATGTTAATGAAACAGAAGTTTGGCATTCACGTCTTTGTCACATTGGTTTCGGTTCTATGACGCGGTTAGCAAATCTGAATTTAATCCCGAGTTTCACTTTAGCCAAAGGTTCTAAGTGCCATTCGTGTGTGCAAGAAAAACAACCTCGCAAGCCCCATAAAGCTGCGGAGGAGAGACACTTGGCACCGTTAGAACTCATACATTCTGATCTGTGTGAGATGAATGGTGTGTTGACTAAAGCTGGAAAAAGATACTTCATGACACTAATAGATGATTCCACTAGATTTTGCTGTGTATATCTGTTAAACACTAAAAGTGAGGCTCTACACTACTTTAAAATCTATAAAGCAGAAGTTGAGAATCAACTTGAAAAGAAGATTAAACGAATCCGGTCAGATCATGGTGGAGAGTATTTCTCTAATGAGTTTGATTCTTTTTGTGCGGAACATGGTATTATTCATGAGAGGACGCCTCCATATTCACCTCAGTCAAATGGGGTTGATGAAAGGAAAAACCGTACTCTAACATATTTGGTTAACGCCATGTTAGATACATCGGGTTTATCCAAGGCATGGTGGGGGGAGGCTATATTGACATCATGTCATGTCCTGAATAAAATTCCGACAAAAGATAATGAGATTACTCCCTATGAGCAATGGGAGAAGAGAAGAACAACACTCTCATACTTACGCACATGGGGTTGTTTGGCGAAAGTCAATGTGCCGATCCCCAAAAAGCGTAAGCTTGGACCAAAGACTGTGGATTGTGTTAATTTGGGTTACACTAAGAAAAGCGTCGGCTATAGATTTCTAGTAGTGAAATCTGAGGTACCTGACGTGGAGGTCGGTACAATTATAGAGTCTAAAGATGCTACATTCTTTGAGGATATTTTTCCTATGAGAGATATGCCAAGCACTTCTAGACAGGAATCAAAAGAGACTCCTGAGCCTGCCATTCCAATGGAATATTATGAAGAAACACCTGATGAAAATCCTGAGGAGGACAACGAGGAAACCCTTGGTAGGGGCAAGAGACAAAGGACTGCAAAGTCCTTTGGTGATGATTTCCTCGTATACCTCGTGGATGATACTCCCACTTCCATTTCGGAAGCCTATGCATCTCCAGATGCTGACTACTGGAAAGAAGCGGTCCGTAGTGAGATGGATTCCATCATGGCTAACGGAACATGGGAAATCACTGATCATCCCTATGGCTGTAAACCATTGGGATGTAAGTGGGTGTTTAAAAAGAAACTTAGGCCGGATGGTACTATTGAAAAATACAAGGCTAGACTTGTGGCTAAGGGTTATTCCCAGAAAGAAGAGGAAGATTTCTTCGATACTTATTCACCTGTGGCCAGACTGACCACCATTCGAGTGTTACTCTCGTTGGTGGCCTTGCATGGTCTTCTTGTCCACCAGATGGATGTTAAGACGGCTTTTCTGAACGGAGAGCTAGACGAGGAAATCTATATGCAACAGCCCGATGGCTTTGTGATAGATGGTCAGGAAGGAAAAGTGTGTAAGTTACTGAAATCTTTATATGGCCTGAAACAAGCACCTAAGCAATGGCATGAGAAGTTCAACATAACTTTAACATCTGCCGGCTTTGTTGCTAATGAAGCCGACAAATGTGTATACTATCGCTATGGTGGGGGCGAAGGAGTTATACTGTGCTTGTATGTCGACGACATACTGATACTTGGGACAAACCTCCAAGTCATCGAGGAGGTTAAGTCATTTCTATCTCAGAATTTTGAGATGAAGGATCTTGGTGTGGCTGATGTTATCTTAAACATTAAGCTACTGAGAGATAATGAGGGTGGGATTATGCTTCTGCAATCCCATTATGCTGAAAAAGTTTTGAGTCGTTTTGGATATTCGGACTGCAAAATTTCTCCAACACCATATGATCCTAGTGTGCGAATCTGAAAGTTTGAAGGCACAGGTAAGGATCAACTGAGATATTCTCAGATCATTGGTTCACTCATGTATCTAGCTAGCGCTACAAGGCCTAACATCATGTTTGCTGTGTGCAAACTGAGCCGGTTTGTTTCTAATCCGGGTGATGATCATTGGCGTGTTGTTGAAAGAATTATGCGCTATCTGAAAGGTACTATGAACTACGGACTTCACTATACCGGGAAACCGTCAGTACTGGAAGGGTATTGTGATGCGAATTGGATCTCTGATGCTGATGAGATGAAAGCCACAATGGGGTATGTGTTTACCCTTGGAGGTGGTGCTGTTTCCTGAAAGTCTTGCAAGCAAACGATCCTAACGAGACCGACAATGGAAGCAGAATTAATAGCATTAGACACATCTGGTGTCGAAGCAGGATGGCTTCGAGATCTTTTGATGGACCTGCCAGTGGTTGAAAAGCCAGTACCGGCTATTCTTATGAACTGTGACAATCAAACTATAATTGTCAAGGTAAAAAGTTCAAAGAACAACAAGCAGTCCAACAAACACATAAGAATGAGATTAAAAGCTGTCAGAACTTTAAGAAACTCCGGAGTGATAGCATTGGATTATATCCAGTCGGCTAAGAATCTGGCAGATCCCTTTACTAAAGGGCTATCACGTGTTGTGATAGAAAATGCATCGAGGGAGATGGGAATGAGACCCACATGAGTTGCCATGGTAGTAACCCAACCTATGTGATCGGAGATCCCATGAAGTAGGATCTGGGAAAACAAGCTAGTGGTTAACTGATGAGAGTAGTTTACTAACCCACTCCACTGGATATACAATACTCTCAGAAACTGTATGGCAGGTTGACTTTTCTCTTAATATGTTCCAAAGCTTCTATAAGCAATATGCTATCCTATAGAGCGATCTTTGGAGGAACGCACCTATGTGAGCCCGACTGCTGGTCACAGTCTATGAGATTGGGGTGATCTCTAGTAAGCTCATGAATAGGCCAGGAGTATGACTAATATGCTCCACCCGAGGGGTCATCCTTCAGCAGCCTAGTACTGGTAAGACTTTTAGTGAAACTCCTTTACGCCAAACTGACAATTCAAGGCATAGTCCATTACTCAGTTGTAAAGGAGTGTAGCTATTTGTTCTAGGTGGATGTTCGACCCTAACAGGTCTCCACTAAAAATACTGGTATATCAAAACAATGTTGGGAACAGAGGACAATACCATGGGCCTTAGGGATCTGGTGGGGGATTGTTGAAATATAGGGTGGGCTCTAGGCCCATCTAACAATTTCTGAAAATCCCTAAGGGTCCATTCATGCTTGGCAAGGCAAGTGGGGGGAGTTTAGTCCCACATTGCTAGTGGGGAGAGATGAGCACCAACATATAAGGTGAGCTCTTCTACCATTTGCATGTGGTGTGAGAAGAAGAAGAGGAGCTCCACACGCGCGCTCCTCCTCCGACGCACGCACGCACACCCGCCTCGCCACGCCTCGTCACGCGCGCGCCGCGGGTTGCGGGAATCTCGCCGAGCCGATGTGTTCTTTTTGTCGCACGGAAACGGGATACAAACGGTTGTAACTGAAATGCTGATGAGGCTTAAACGTTTTGTCTTAAATGCTGGCGTTACTAGTACTTTATTACAGGCGTTTCAGTCCTTCATTGCGGGCGTTTGTTTCCGTTGAACCGTCCTGGCCTGTGCCTATATACGGAGGAGGTCGTCCTCTCCGGGATATACAGAACAGAACCATCTGCCTCCGCCCCTTGTCGTTCCTTTCACTACTGATGCCTCCGGTGATCCCACCCCGTCCGCTGCGTACACGGCTAACGGGTGAGCAGGCCTCCGAAACCACGCCCTCTCGAGATCCTGTACGAGAGAGGGGCGATTAGGTTTTTGGGGAGCGTCTCCTACGCGACTGCTCGCCATCGTTCGACTACTTCCACTACATCAACGCCTTCTTCATCTCCATGGCTACCACCACTGAGCAGGCTGCCGCTGAGAAGAGGGCAACCGACAAAGCTGCCGCCTCTGCTGCCACGACCGCCGCTGTTTCGGCCAATTGGCCTACTGGAGGGTACTACATGCTTATCCCTCTTCTGCTAATTTCGATGTGCATAGTACTAGTGATTTCTGTAGATGTCTCTACGATTTGCCTAGTATTGCATAGTTACATAATCAAGTATCAACGTGTCCACATCATGTTCATGATTTATTCCTAGATTAATATTATCGGAAAATTGCCTAGATTCCTAACAGTCTCACCCACTCACCCTCCCTTCTGCCCGCTGCCACCACTCGATGGCACTACCACCCCTCGCTGCCGTCTGCCGTTCAGCCTGCTAGAGCCACCGCCGCATTCATCAAGAAGACTCCCCCGACCCTCGCGAGCCACCCACACTCAGTCCACGCGCGGATCCACAACCGTCGGTATCCCCAAGATCGCCGCACAACCGCCCTGCCTAGGAGGTGTTCGGCGGTTTGCCGAAGGCATGGATTCAGACGAGGAAGAGATGTTGGCCGCTCTGATGGACGATGAAGTCGCCGTTGCTACTAGCATCCGAGACAGTGTCAGTGACGATGATCATCTCCTGATCGTCATGTCCCTCCTAGGCATGATCACCGGCACCGATGAGAAGCCACCTGCCGGGGGTTTGAAGCCTGGGCGGCGCAAGATCAAACCAAGATAGAGGATGGAAGGCTACTTCATTCTCTCACTTTCTTCATGTCTCTCTCGCCCAAGTTTCTCTTTCCTACGCTGCTCTCTAGGCTTGCTCATCCTAGCGACTGTGTGCACAGCCCTCTAAGAGAGTCGGCCTCTAAAACCCCATCCATTAAGATCCAACACCGGGAGGCCAGCGACAAGGCTTTTGGTGAGCATCTCGACTTGGTTGATCGCTTGACTCCTCCCTTGCCAGCCATACAACACTACTAGGGAAAAGGCTACCCGTGGCGCACCGATTTTCGTTACCTGTGGTAGACTAGTTGTGCTCCACACGGGTAAAAATTACTTGTGGTGAGTTACCCGCGGTGCACCAGCCACGAGTATGTTTCTCGAAAAACTTTTTTTTTGCGAAAAACACCCTCATTTTGAATCGGAAAAACAATCGAGTCCCGCGCTCGCTGCCGTCGCCTCGCCGGAGCGTGGTGGTCGTGGTCACGGGCACAACCTACCACCGTAGGAAGGTGCGGGAGGACGTGGCCGCGTTAGTCCTCGTCGGGGTCGAGGGGCTGCATGCGGGCCGAGGTGGTAGGAGGTGGTGCCCGTGGCTGCCGGAGGAGGGCACAAGCGGAGGCGATGCGGCTGGAGGAGGGCGATGCGATCGCAGGAGAGGAGGAGGAGAGGAGAAGGAGGATGAGGAGGAGGAGAAAGAGAGGAGAGGAGAAGGAGGAGGAGGAAGAAGAGAGGAAGAGGAGAGGAGATGCAGGAGGAGAAGAGTAGGCTAAGGGGTAGGTGGCCGGGTGGGAGTGGGGATTCAAATTTGAATCCCGCCCTCACTTACACTATGTGGTGCACCATGGGTAAGTGAGTTCTCTTTTTTCTAAGGACAAAAGTCTTATTTTTTATATAACCTTTTTCCCTTTTTGAATTCTG
Source organism: Avena eriantha (assembly GCA_910589775.1). Taxonomy (NCBI): domain Eukaryota; kingdom Viridiplantae; phylum Streptophyta; class Magnoliopsida; order Poales; family Poaceae; genus Avena; species Avena eriantha. The sequence continues at coordinate 176,463 of OU342745.1, read as the reverse complement.
AGATTATAAAAAATCGCAAAGATTGTTGCGAGAGGATGTAGATTTCGTGCTCGTCATTTTGATATATTAAAGATTTTCCTGACATCATATGCAAAAGTTATGGCCATTTTATCTTTCTATGACTTTTTTTTGCAAAAAAGTTCGAAATTCATGTTTGTTAATTTTTTACAAACTAGGCCACATTACCTAATACATATCAATGGATTTTAAAATTTAAAATATTTTTTGTTTTATTTTTTGTAAAACTAAAAAGACGATCCGTGAGAGTGAAGTTGAAAATGGACAGCACACTTACCCGTGGGCACCTCACCTTTATGCCATGTGCCACGGGTAATAGGGGGCATTTCATCCTAGCGAGAGCAAAACTTACCCGTGACACACCGGGTTGGACATGTGCCACGGGTAAGTGCTCTACCCGTAGGGCACCTCTGGCAGATGCGCCACAACTATTTACCCGTGGGGCACCACTATGTCCATGCGAGCACAGGTATACGGTCTATCTATAACCTTTTTTCTAGTAGTGTAACTACTTTCGCTATGGATTCGGTGTCCTCAACATCACCATGAGCGACATCAACAACAAAGCTGCTACGATGCCGACTTTCCTGGGCAAGACTAATATGTGTGTGTTTTTATCCCTTTTTTGCAATTTGCACCCATATTTGATCCATATATGTCATATATGTAAAATTTTAGGGGAGCGCCTAGAGGTCAGTCGACTGAGATTTAACTAAAGATCAGGTGACATAAATCTTAGTCGGCTGACGTCATCCCGTCCTATATTTGTGTCACACATGAACAGATTTTAACCTCGCGAACAAAAAATTATACGGCATGAACAAACAATTTGTACCACGGGACCAGAAAATTATATTTTGTGATTTTTTTTCCAGTTGCAACCCAAATACAATTCTAAGATCGTATGAATCACGAGACAAATCCAATGGTGAGAGAGGTGACTGATATTTAACAAGTTCTTAGGTGGAACTAACAAATTCGTAGAATTTATAGTGCATATGTGATACGGAGAACTATTTTTGTTGCCATTGTCAACGGCCGGGAGTCCAGATGTGTAACATAGACCAACGTTGACCCAAAGATGTGGCAGGATGAATACCAAAGTGACCAAAAATGATCCGTAGTCAACCTTGACTGCTGCCGTTGCTTAGAAGATTGCCGTTGGACACATCACCAACCTTGATCGCAACCAATCAAGAAGAACAATCGAGCAGTTCAAAAAAAAAAATCGAGCTAATCTAAGCTAAGCTAGCTAGTCCACCTCAAGAAGCAAAGCAAAGCGAAGCGAAGAAGAAATAGACTGCATTTATTGCTCTCGCAGCACCATCTTGCTTCTTGATCGGGACAAACTCTGCGGATCCAAATCATCATCATCAATCTTGATATTCAGTAGTACATAGATAGTTTGAAGCTCTTCGTCCTCTTTGCCGGCTGGCCCCTAGTCTAATCCTCCATCCTCTCTCATCTGTCCCAACGAGTATATAAAAATTCAACCCGTCCGGATTCCGCCACCAACCACGCTCCCTCCCTCCGTCCCCATCTCCATCTCCAGCTCCAGCTCCATGGAGGCGGCCACCGAGCTGGCGCTGCGCCTGCGCGCCGCCGCCAACGCCCGCCTCGCGGGCCACGAACCGCTCCTCCTCGCCACGGCGCCGCTCCTCGCCCTCCTCGCCGCGCGCGCCATACACGCCACCGCCGCCACCGTCGCCGACCGCGGCCTCCGCGCCGTCCTCGTCGCCCTGGTCATGGCCGCCATCAAGTACATATCCCTTCCTGCTACTATTCAACTCTTCAGGTCATCTCTCCAATCTAATCCGCTCTGCCCTGCTCTCCAGGCTGGTGCCGGGAGTTAGCGCCTACATCGCCGCCGAGAAGAGCAAGGTAATCAATTCCTACCAAAAAATCGCTCTTCTCAAGCTAGATTCCTCAAGATTTCTGAAGAAAATCTTGATATTTTGGGACAGTCAGAAAAGCAGAGATCTTTCCTTCCACTGTTGGAAACAGACAGCCTGCCTGACTGACTGAAAGATAGCGCACGGGTCTTACTGTTTCTTGCTTACACGCCACAACCATCACTAATTGCTTCATTGTTGGTGCAGGTCGTTGAGCAGCTGCAGTCAGGCAGTGGATCGGCCAGGAAGAACCTGCGCACCCAGCTGCCGGACGTCGGGGTTCCTGACGGGGTCATCGGCGATCTCCAGGCGCTCAAGGATAAGGATGTCAGGTGGCAGGGGAAGTGCTCCGGCACAGTGTACGTATATAGTGCACCCTCACGGCAAAACAAATTAACTTGAATAACTTCACATTAGCTTGCACTATACTGTTGTGACATTGAGACTCTCGGTTTTCTTGCAGCTATATCGCCGGGACCGAGTCTGATGGCCATTTCGCGCTCATCAACAAGGCCTACTCCATGTAAGGCCTCAGTTTTTCCAATATTGCATTGGTTTGGTCCTCTCGTTCTATAGTCTGTCCATGGAATCTACTTTGGATCACATTCCACCTTAAATTAGAATAGGAAAATATAGTCAACAGATGGGCCATGACGCTATCTTACATACAGGTTAAAAGATATATCTCATTTTAATCGACGAGTCTAGAGACCTATAAATGCCTAGTAATAAATTTATTTTCTCCGGGATGCTTTCCAATGTTTTACTACATGCTAGCTGCTCAGGTAAGATTAGTAAAAGAAAAAAGGTTTCAGAAAACACAAGTAGGCTGCCTCAAAATATCAGTCGCTGAAATATTTCAGGGGACACTTTCTTAAACTTTACACGCTATGATTTTCAGGTTTTCACACACAAACCCGCTGCATCAGGACGTATTCAAGAGTGTGGCTCATTTAGAGGCTGAGGTAGTTGCGATGACAGCTGCTTTGCTCGGCAGCAAGGAGAAGGCATCTGGTGGACAAATCTGTGGCAACATGACATCAGGCGGAACGGAAAGCATACTATTAGCTGTTAAAACATCACGCGACTATATGCAATCGAAGAAAGGAATCACAAAGCCTGAAATGTGAGATAGTAATGTATTCTTTTTTATTTTCTCAACAAGAACTTTTCTTTTTTTCTTTTGCTTTCGAACACATTGCAGTCTCCTTCTTCTGTGGTAACAAAAGCTTATTATACAGGATAATTGCTGAATCAGCTCATTCTGCCTACGATAAAGCTGCTCAATATTTCAATATTAAAGTGCGGCGCGTACCTGTGAACAAAGAATTTCTTGCAGATGTAAAAGGATTCAGACGGTGCATAAATGGGAACACCATAATGGTAAGCATTCATTTACCTGAGATTCGAGAAACTCGCATCTATCCTCTTGCAGCTCAAATCTGTTATCTGTCTATATATATTAATGCCTTTTAACAAACTACCACTGTCCAGATGGTTGGATCTGCACCAGGATTTCCCCATGGTTTAATTGATCCTATCGAGGTAAAAGAATAGCATTAGTCATACTTCTTGCGATGTTGCATCAGAAAGTTTGGTGGTTGCTTCATAACTCAAAACATCTCAGGAACTTGGGGAGCTGGCTTCACAATATGGTATTTGCTTGCATGTCGATCTATGCCTTGGTGGCTTCGTATTGCCTTTCGCCCGTAAGCTCGGGTACATACTCTTCTTATAATAATTATTTTCTCAGCTATCCACTATTTTGAGGCTTTCTGACAGCATTGATGTTATTTCTACTTGTTCTGTTGCGATGTACAGGTATCCCATACCTCCTTTTGATTTTTCTGTTAAAGGTGTTACGTCAATTTCAACAGATGTTCATAAGTATGGGCTAGCCCCAAAAGGCACCAGTACTGTCCTGTACAGGAACCATGAGATTAGAAAGGTAAAAATAAGCATAGAGTATTTATCTTCTGTTTGTTCAGTTAATTTCTAACATCTTATCTGTCTTTTGTGATTGGCTACCGATATCTTCGATATTTGCATCAAATTCAGCACCAATTTGTTGCTGGTAAGTCTCCATCTTCTTTGAGTTAGATAACACAATCATATCCTGATTTCAACATTATTTACTCTGTGGACACCGTTATTTGCTTCATAAAACAAATGCATGCGAAAACATTTTGCAACATACCACTCAAATGTCAAAAAATAGTTAAGATGGTTTCTTAAGTAGTACTCAGTCTGTGTAGTAGTACTTGCCTGTGGTAAATGGTGGCACACGGACTGCATATTACTGCTCCAGCTAGTTGCTGATATGTCAGATAATGTATTTTATGTTCACATAGTCCAGTTACCAAACATTAGCATCCCAAAAACTAATATAGTGTATTTTTTCCCCTTGTTTGCGCAGTGACCGAATGGACTGGTGGGCTCTATGTTTCCCCTACTATGGCTGGAAGCAGGCCAGGTGGACTAATCGCAGGAGCTTGGGCTGCTATGATGTCTCTCGGACTAAATGGTAACGAGTCTTTTCTTGAAATCCCTCGGTTTGGTGGTAGTTTTGTATTACAAAGCATCCTGATGTAGCTCCGGTGCTTGTTTTCCAGGTTATTTGGAAAGTACGAGTCAAATTATGGAAGTCTCAAAGAAGATACAGAAAGGGTAAGCTTGTTTGGTCATTGTTCATGAAAGCAAGACACTAGATAGATCTAGAAAAAGACTGATAGTACTTGTGCTTTGTCAAATTTTCAGTTTCGAACATTTTCTGAAAAAAGTACTCATATTTTATGAACTAATGGTCATTTGCAGATTAAATTGTTACGATTGGCCATACATCAATATTTCTACAGTTATCTCATTCCAACTTTTTTTATCAAATAGACAAATGGCTACCTGATATATATCTGTTTCAGTACAAGTAATAGGTGCAATTTCTCCTGGGTGTGCCATAACTGAAAAAAAAAATCCTTACTAATGCTCTAATTTTTGTCCATACTAAGAGTATGATTGTTTGTGCAGAATTGATGATATCCCAGGATTATTTGTGATCGGGAAGCCGGACATGACAGTTGTGGCCTTTGGGTCAGATGCCGTTGACATATTTGAGGTGAATGACATAATGTCATCAAAAGGATGGCGCCTCAATGCTCTGCAGAGACCCAACAGGTAAAAAACCAAATGAACCTGGTTTCATCCAACAAAACCCTCTGCATTTTCCATGTCAACCCTAACAATGGCTGCTTGGTCCATCAGTCTGCACATCTGTGTGACGCTTCAGCACGTGGCTATCTACGAGGAGTTCCTTGGGGATCTCAGGGATTCCGTGAACACAGTGAGTGATCCACATGTAAAATCTGCTGGTTCTTAGAGAAAGGCAAAAGCCATTGAATTTTGCTTACTGCTGTGGTGTAATAATTGCAGGTGAAAGCGAATCCAGGGCCTATCAGCGGGGGTATGGCACCGATCTACGGCGCGGCTGGGAAGATGCCGGACAGAGGCACCGTCAGGGAGTTGCTTGTGGAGTTCATGGACAGCTCTTGTTGATCACTGATCATATATGCCAACTTGTTCTCTTTCTGTAACATGTATGTACAGGCAGCATTTACTGTGGTGTGATTGATCTGTTTTTAGCTTGAAGGTACACAAATGCCTACAAGATATGTATGTATGATTGTATCAGTAGTGGCATCTGTTGCAATAAAGTAACAATTTCAGTCTGACTAGGGCCTGTATTTCAGTCTGACTAGGACCAGCAAGTAGTAGATTGGAGATGAACTCTATTGCTCATTGTGGGCTGTTGGAGCGCTCTAGCGGCTAACTACCAGCGAAAGGCCCATATGCTAACGTGCGGTTGAGCACTCAGCCACGGCAAATGTTATATGCCGCCGAGTGTGACGCGGGAGACTGGCACCGCACACCCGTCACCTCATTGGGCCAGCCCATTTAGCTTATTTTTCTGTTATTTGTCTTTTCTTCCTTTTCTTTTCTCCTTTTGTTTTCTGTTTTCTTTTTTCCTTTTCTGTTTTCTCTTTTATTTTAGGAGTGACTATTGGGCAGCTAGTTGTTTTGTAATTGAGAAACAGACAGATTTTTAAGCCAATAAGAAGATGACACCTGTCAGGCTGAAAACTAAATGAAAAGAGAAAAGTGTTTGTTTTTGGCTAGACAAACAGACATATTTTCCAGCCAACCGTTGAGTTGTAACAATTCGTATTTGAGTCTATGTTTTTTACTCTAAAGTCCTCAACCTCTAGCTACAAAAGGCCTGTAACATATGTAGCTTTTCGACCATATAGACATGACGTCGCTTTCAATCTGGTCCGGAACCAAAAAACGAGCGACCTCCTCAGTGCCAAAAACCAAAAACACACCAGCCTCAACCTGTTTGACTTCTGGTACTGTTGGGAGCGCGGTCAAAACCTTCTCAGTTCTCTTCCACCTGATCGAGCTTCTAGCACACTAAGGCGACGGCAGCAAGCGCAGAAATGTAGAAAAGAGCGACATGAACAAAAAAGAATGAGAGAAAAGTAAGATAGAATGAATACACAAATCTTTGAAAAATAAGAAGAGAAACGGAAGATCGTGAAGAACTACATCCCCTGAAGAAGGTCGTGAACTGGACTGACCTGAGTACGGCAAGTGCTCCCATCCAGGCATCCACATGATCGCTTTCTCTTTTGAACTGGGAGAATGCATTTCATCTAGGAGATGGTGGGGAAAATAAATCTTCTAATCTTAGAAAAAGAGACTGAAAAATTATAGACTGGAAATCAGTTACCTAGCATATGTGCTTCTCAAAACACACATCTCGTGTATTCAAAATACAGAGTACGTGCACATGACTCTGGAGATAGGAGAACTCTGATCCAAATCAGCCGACACTGCTACATCATCGCATGGTTCACAAGAATACAGACAAGAAAAAAAGAAAGATATAAAAACAAGAATTTATTAAATAACATATCAAACTCACATTCGAAGGAGAAAAGAAACCTTTACAAACTATTCACTATTCACTTTCGAAGGAGAAAAGAGACCTTTACAAACTTGGTTTCGCAAACTATTCACTTTCGAAGGAGAAAAGATACCTTCACAAAATTTGGCCCCATAAACTTGGTAACCTAACAAAACTGAACCAACCCAAGAATTGTAGACCAATATGTTAGCTGAAGAATTGGTCATCTAGAACTAGGATCATGACGAGCATTGCATCACTCCCCCTCTCACCTCTTTCACCTCTATTTTATTTGTATCCATTTTGCCTCCCACGATCTGAGGATCAATCAGATGTTCAGTTCCAACTTATTCTAAGGGCATAACACATGCGTGAGCTCGAGAAACAAAAACAACTGAAAGAAATCCTAAAAACTGCTAACCCGATGAAACTGAACTTAACAGTCGACAACTGAACTAACTGAAGAGTTGCAGAGCAACATGCTAAGTGAAGCTAACACTCACTATGCCCCCTCTCTCTCAATTCTGGCAAAACTACAAACCAATATAGTTACTAGAAAAATGCCGGCAGAAAGATGACCACAACAATGTATCTTCCTTGCAGCTCCAATAGGTGATGCTAGACAAAAAAAAGGGTCAGAAATACTATAGACCACACAAAGAGGGACTCAGATCTAGAAATTATAATGAAGAGAATGTCAGACTCATAAGAACCAGGTTATGAGTATATTGTTAACAAAAACAAACTTTATCTATCAATTGACAAGACATAAAATCTGTTTAACTTTGAACATTCAAATAGTGCACCATAAAAAATCAGAAACTTTCACAACACATCACAGAAAACCAACACAATCCACAGGTAAAACAGAGACACATCTAGGAGCTAGCAATTGGCACAAGCAAGAACTCAAGCACTTTGGAGTTGACAAAATACATAAAGACTAGGAATGACAAGCTATGAGGAAAATTAAGAATGGTAAGGTTGATAGATATATTGAGAATGACAAGACTGAGAAAGAAGTTGACATAAGACACAACTGGGACAAAAACGGAGAAGACAGAGACTTAGAAAGACAAAAGGAAGAACACAAGTGAATAAAAATCAAATTTAAGACACTTCAAGGTAAGGAATACCTATGAATGAGAATAAAGGGAATTAGAAAGACAAGAGGTAGAACGCACGGGAATGAAAATCAAAACTGAAGAAAGCGACTTGAATGAGATAGCTAGGCTGAGAAATGAGTAAATGACAACTTCAATTAAGTATGACGGATGAACTAAATCAAGTTTCTGAATATTAAAAAAAATAACGAGATAAACTAAACAAATAAAAGGAAAGATAAATCTAATGAGATACTAAGAAAGAATAACAAAGATTGAATAAAAATAAAAGAGAAACTTAAGGCACTTCAAGGCAAGACAAACTTAAGAATGAGAAGAAAGAGACTTAACATATGAGATAAAAACTGAATAAATAGCAAACTAAACTTGACTTAATATATTTTGTCAAATGAGAAGAACTTGCCAATAAAGATTAGCTGCTTAAGTTACCCACCCTGACCCTGTCCCCCAAAAAGATAGAATCAAACTAAAATAGAAACTCAAGTGACAAACTGAAAAGCAAACTTAAATGAGAAAGAAAAAATTGAATTACTGAATAAGTGTACAATAAAGAAAAAATAAGAAAACTAAAGTAGTGAAGTACTGAAATTCCTAAAGTAGTACTGAAATATGAACTAAAGAAAACTATAACTAAACTATACTGAACTAATCCAAACTGAAAGAATGAGAAAAAAATACAATTAGGAGAAAGAAGTGAACCATGAAGAAATAAGAAATGAAATACTAAGAGATAGAGAAATAAATAATTGAGATAATGAATACTCAAAAAGAATGAGAAACTGGGGACTAGAAAATGAGATACTGAAAACATGAACATATGAACAAAAGAAAAACTAAAGAAATAAGAGATAAACTAAGAAGAAGAGCTAATGGAATGAGAGACTAATACTAACATCAGTCCCTAGAATCATACTAAAATGAATAAAGGAACTAAATATACTAAAAGAAAGACTGAGAATGCTCACAAAAAGAATAAAGAGCAATGAAGAAGATGCAAGTGAGAAATGAAAATGCATACGGAAATAATGAAGAAGTGAGAAGATTGAGAAAAAATGAAGAGTGAGCCTGAAAAAATGCAGAAAAGTTGAACTCATCTAAAGATAAAATATGAATTGGATACCAAGTAAGGCTCATGGATAATGCATTTAGTCTGCTATAAAGCATTCAAACCTGCATGGTAAAAAACCTAAACCATATACTACATCTATTCCAAAACTTAAGGCTTATATTTAAAAAAAAATCAAACTATGTAAAGTTTGACCAAGTTTTTAGAAAAAAACTATTAATATTTACAATATGAAATCCATGCCCTTTGATATACCATGAAACATATTTTCACATGGTATCTATATAGTATCATATTTCTTGATAGTTTTTTCTAAAAGTTTGGTCAAACTTTCCACGGCTTGACTTTTCAAAAAAATATAAGCCTTAAGCTTTGGAACAGAGGGAGTAGAACATAAGAAATAAAATAGGTACGATTCAGAACCTAACAACCTGTAAAACCACCGATGAATAGAAGAAAAGTGGAAATAGTAGTTAGCCAGAACCTAGCTCATCCATCCAACCAATTCCTACATCGTATATTGTACATGAAACTAAATTTAAAATAAATACTAGTCGATTCAAGCTGCTTACCACACCAACACAATCTTCAGTACGCGCTGTAAGAATAACAAACCCAAATCAAAACTAAAATCAAAGTCAGAATCAAGCTACATGACCTTTAAAATCATCCTGAGATCAAAGAAAACTAAACTAAGCCAAAATTGAAACCTAAACAATTCAAGCTATTCCCACATCAGAAAAAAAATCCCTAAACACTAACGCCAAACACAACGGACAGTGAACACAAATGAGGAGGAAACCCTATCCATGACACCAATACAAACCTCATCGACTATGAAATGCTTACCATCATGACTGAGCTAGTCCAAAATCGTGCTCCCATGAGAGGAACTGACCGCAGCCTCGACACACGTGAGGTAAAAAACTGAATGAGGAAGAAAAATATAGTAAATCCAATAATTCATATATCGGCACCGAATCAAGCCTCCTAACCTACCATATGCTAGCATCACGACCTCTCTAGTACAAAGGACCAAACCGCCGCAGGAACTCGCTGCGAGACCGAACAATCCCTGCCATACATAATACATGAACAAATTCTACTAATCATTCCGACTTATCGGACATGTCGACTAGATAGGAAATGAGTGCACAAGACAACTAGCAGATCACATCTACCAGTATTTGCAGTACCATTTAATTATGTGTATGTACTGATTGTAATCTGCAAGCTTGCCAAAAGACACTAATCCATCAATTCAATCAACACTGTGATTGTGAACCAAAACAAATTGAATAGGTCTTGGCAGCTGTACTATCATGGAGTAATCTTTCATATAGATCAAACAAGCGAAAAGTTATCTGTCTACTAAAAAAATCGTATCACCATACAAGTACCGCCAACCGGCTGGCCGACCGTGAGCATAACTGCAGATCTAATCAGCTTGTACTGTGTATAGATCATCCAAGTAGATCGCATCTACTACACCAAATCTGATTCATTAGGTGCAGCTAGCAAACAATCAAATTTCACCAGGAGCGAGCGTGGAAAGAGCCCGAGGAACACGAAGCACAACGATGGATCCAGACCAAAATGAAATTAAAAAAGAAACTGAGCCGAAAAAGAAAAGAGACAGCCGCGCGCTGAGATCCGGGACGGATATCCGACGGCCTGAAAAGTGTATGTTTTTCAATTGCAAAACAGCTATCTGTTTTCTAGGAAAAGTCTTTATTTTTTGTTTGCTTTTCTGTTTTTTTTCTTCTAAAAAGGTTCATAATTTGATCAATAGTTCATTATTTTCAAGAAAGTTCATGAATTCATGAAATGTTCACTTTCTTAAAAACCTGTTCATGATTTTCCAAAAATGTTCATGTTTTTTCAAAAAAATATTCAAATCGGCTCCCAGTAGCATATGCCTCGGCTGAAACAAATGACCCTGCATGCGGAAGATAATTCTAAAAACTTTAGACATATCAATATCCATATTAAGGCGTGACCAAGGATAAGTTTTGCGCCTATGAGAGGGAACAAATTTTGTGCTAAATATTATTTTTGCCTTTTATTTGTAGGACATGACACATGTATTTTACTTATGGAATTTTCTAGGCACATGCGAGACATATAAACATCTATGTTGATTTATTTTACAGTTTTTAACTTCATGTTTATCAATATATTGTTCACCCCCATCGTACATGCATATATTCGACATGCAGCGCCCAAGATATTCTTATGTGTCACATAGATGTTTTATGGAAACTCTTTGTCACGTGCGATTGCATGCTCTCCTATTATAAGACACATGAAAAGGCTGGATGTGAAAAGTTTGCTACTCCCCCGTCTCAAAATAAGTGATTTGAGTTTATCTAGATTCATACTCCCTCCGTTTCAAAATATAAAATGTTTTAGCTTTGTGAAAGGAGTGTAATTAGATCCCTTTTAATATGTAGGTTCATCTAAGTTTGGAGTAAACTTACACACTAAAGAGGGTCTAGATACACTCCCTTCACAAAGCTAAAACATCTTATATTTTGAAACGGAGGGAGTACATATCTACACATTAAAACACTTCTTGCATTCAAAACTAGACAAATTTAATTCTGTTATTTTGGGACGGAGGGAGTATATTATATTTCGTTCAATGAAGATTACTGGCCTATTTTATTGTTCAGTTTGAAGATTACCAGCTGGAGCTTTCGTGAGTTTGTAATTTAATTGGTAATTTTAAGCATGTTTTCGTTGTGTTTCAGAAAAGAAGGCTAAAATATTTTATACTTTGAAAAGGAGAGAGTACTATATTAAGTATTATGTTGTGTCAGTAAATAAGAAAATTACTGGAAACTTGATAGATGTTTCGCATCTTAAAAAATAATCGTAGCGCCATGCTGCTGGCATGCATGAAGTACAAAGGAAATATAGAAGATTAGTTAGTACACCTTCCAATTAATAAGAATTATGCAAACAAATTTGACTTGTCTCTATTTCCAAGTGTATAACTCTCTATGGGGAATATGATAGAATAGATCAGGTTTTACTTCTTCCCGAGCTTGTTTTTGCTCTTCTTTCTTTTCTGCTCGTTCTTTTTACATCGCTGCACCTTGGCAAGAATGTCACGTGCGAGAAGTGGGTGGTTGGACTTTAGTTGCTCGAACCCTCGTGTATTTTCAATAGCTCCTCCCAGCATCTTGCAATTCATTTCAATGTACTTGAGGGCACGAGCCTTGAGCTGAAAACAGCTGTATTGTTCCGCAAGATCCAAAATGAAACCCACTGTGTGGACATCTAGTGCTTTGCTAAGCTTGCTCTCGCATATAAGTTTAAGCCTCTCCACGCCGTACCGATCCGCCGCGACGAGCAGATGCTGGGCCATGTTTGTAGCAGTCTCTTTCGTGGTCTCGTCATCCATGAACTCAGGCAGGCGGTCATTGTAGATGTAGTAGAGCAGAACCTCGAAGACGTCGGCATCCATGTCGTCGATGCTGAGGCTGCTCTCCACGAGGGACCCACACAACTGCGCACGGAAGACCGGAGAGCGTGCAGCTAGAATGCACTCATGCACCTTAAAAGTTCTGAAGCCGCCGCCAACCTTGATCGTCAAGTCTGCCTTATGGCCCCTCTCGAAAAGATTGCGGAGATCAGTGTTTAGGTTGGAGGGGGGCACAACGATACTACTGTCGATATCATGGTTGCCTTTATTATCTCGGCGGTGGTCGCCGGTGACCTGGAGGCTGCACTTGATCACTAGGCAATCATCCTTGAGATATCTGAATGCGGTCAAATCATCTTTCCTAAAAAACTTGGGGTGACCCCAACCTGCACCCTTGGACAAAAAGTTGTAGGTGATGTTTTGGTTCCACATCACCGCCAGCGATACAGGGTCGTGAAGGCCGAACGTGAAGGACGTCTTGACCTTGCTCTTGCAGTCACTCATCAACACGAGATACACGGACGACACAAACTGCCCATCGACGCCGTTTGGGTAGTAGCAGACAGCCCAGTCGTGACCTCCCACGGTGAAGCACTCTGATATTATTTTTTCATCGATCAAGGAGTGGCCGACGATCTTGAAAAGCTTCTCGCCGGTGTGCACCTTCGAGGAGGTCTTAGTGACCGGCGATCGCGTAGCGAAGAAGCCACGGGAAAGGTAATCCAGGAGGCTAGATATGTAGCTCGACATGGTGAGTTTTTCTGGAAAAAGATAAGATCGCGACAGAGAACGTAACCACGTACAGCGATGACCTATCTGGCTATCTTTATATATATATAGTAGTATATACCTACCGTGTGAGCCTTTCTATAGATATCAAGTCGGATAGACAGATCGAATCGGATACAGCTCGCGTAACAGTCAGCGTCGCGGTCGTCCGGATCGGACACCTTCGCGGACACGCACTTTAACTACAGGGTTGCAGGTTCGACCAGTAAAGACTGGTGTAATACTCCTAGCAATAAGTACATTTAGATTCATATGCATGACGGTTACCACATGCAAGAGTAGTTGATACCCACGGGTTACACACACGATGAGCTCACGAAGGGCCATCATTTGGGTTTCACGTGCATGGCTGCTCACACGTACTCCCTCCGTTTCAAAATATAAGATGTTTTAGCTTTATGAAATGAGTGTATCTATACTCCTTTTAGTGTGTAGTTTCACCTAGCAATTGGTAAAGCCAGATCAGAGCCAAAAACAGCACCACGGCCTCTCCTTTCTCTCCCTCCCTCATCCGACCCCGTATCATCCATCCGGGCGGCCCGCGGGCTGGGAACAAGCCCCAAGCACAGCGGGGGTACACGAAGGAGTATAGTGCTGTGGTGTTGACAGCGGTCGCGACATGCCTTGTTCCCAGGGGCGGAGCCAGGGCCCGGCGAGCCTGGGCAGCTGCCCGGGCTCCAATCTGTACTTTCGCAGCGTTGTTTGCCCGGGCAAGTCTCCAAGACTTCGGCAGTGGGATTCGTTCCAAAGTTTCCTGTGCCTAGGCGCGTAGCTGCACTGGTTGGAGATGAGATGCCTGCGGGCAATAGCAGATGACGGGCTGCACACCCAGGACATGCCTAGGCAAAATCGATCAAAGTTCTAATCAACTATACATAATACATCGAATGAACACACCCAGGACATGCCTGAACTAATTCACGTCCGTCCTAATTCGTCTTGGTAGCCCAAGACAAGATTAAGATTTTGATTTGGATTGTTATTTCTATGCACATAGGTATTTGTAAGTCAACTAAGTCGCATAAATATAACAAATGTTGTTGTATGATTTTGTGTGTATATATAATTTATTTTAGGTCTAGAAATATGTAAATATATAATTGTATATTTCTTAGGGTAACTAGTTCGTATTTTTAAAATTAAAATTTCACTAAAATATTCATTTGCGGAATTGCCTAATCATCTTTTTCACTAAAATCCTCCTTTTTTGCTTTTTGCTACAGGGAAGAGATGCTTTGGCTGCAAAGATCTCGTGTAACTTGGCTTAAAGAGGGCGACAGAAACACAAAGTTTTTTTTACCAGAAAGCGAAATGGAGAGCACGGAAGGATAAAATTAAGAAGCTCAAAGGTAGTGACGGTACATGGAAGGATGCCCCATCGGATATGGAAAGAATGGCCACATCATACTTCCAGGAGCTTTTTACTCGAGACCCATCTCTAAACTCTGATATTTTGATCGATATGATGCAGGATAAGGTCACACTGGAGATGAATGTGGAGCTGTGCAGAGATTTTACTGACGAGGAAATTGGCGATGCCATGTTACAAATCAGCCCTCTCAAAGCTCCCGAGGTGGACGGCCTTCTAGCACGGTTTTACCAACGCAATTGGGGCACAATCAGAGTGGAGGTAATTAACGCGGTTAAACTGTTCTTTGTTACAGGACACTTACCAAACGGAGTAAATGATACGGCGATCATCCTAATCCCAAAAAATGACCAGCCCGAGAATTTGAAGGACTTTAGGCCAATTAGTCTGTGTACAGTCATCTACAAGGTAATAGCAAAATGTATGGTAAAATGTATGGTTATATCTATCAACCAGAGTGCCTTTGTACCGGGCCGCCTCATCACGGACAATGCCCTTGCCGCCTTTGAGTGCATACATTTTATAGAACATAACACAAAGGAAAGCGAGAACTTTTGTGCATACAAGCTAGACCTATCTAAAGTGTACGATAGAGTGGATTAGGATTTTCTAAAGAAAGTGATGCAAAGGTTGGGTTTCTCTCATCGGTGGGTGGACTGGATAATGTCATGTGTCACCTCGGTGAGATATCAAGTTAAATTCAACGGGAACCTTCTGGATTCATTTTCGCCTTCTCGAGGCCTTCGACAAGGTGATCCCTTATCACCATTCTTATTTTTGTTCGTTGCAGATGGCTTGTCTACCTTAATGCAGAACGCAGTCAATCAAGATGATATTAGACCTGTGAAAATATGTCGCCGGGCTCCAGGCATCTCCCACTTACTCTTTGCGTCTCCCACTTACTCTTTGCGGATGATAGCCTTTTGTTCTTTGAAGCTACAAGCCACCAAGCAGCGGAAGTCAGAAAAGTTCTTGAGAGATACGCCTCAAGTACAGGCCAGCTAATCAACCCCGATAAATGTTCTATGCTATTCGGTAAGTGGTGTCCTGATGCAGCACGGATGGGAGTGAAATCGACGCTTATGGTCACACAAGAGTTATTTGAAGCCAAATACTTGGGTCTACCAACGCCGGAAGGAAGGATGCATAGAGGCCGGTTCCAAAGTCTACAAGCAAAGCTGGCACAATGCCTGGTTGAGTGGGACGATAATCATAAGTCCCAAGCGGCAAAGGAGGTTCTTATCAAAGCAATATCCCAAGCTATCCCTGTCTATGTTATGAGCGTGTTCAAGCTACCCTTGGGCTTGTGCGGTGAACTTACCAAGATGATCAGAAGGTACTGGTGGGGTGCTGAGAATGGAAAGCGGAAGACACACTGGGTGGCATGGGATATCATGCTCAGACCGAAGGATTTTGGGGGAGTAGGGTTTAGAGACATGCGACTGTTTAATTAGGCCCTATTGGCAAAACAGGCCTGGCGGCTAATTGAGAAGCCAGATTCACTCTGCGCCAAACTTCTCAAGGCAAAGTACTACCCGAACGAATCCCTAATAGATACAGTTTTCAGTAGCAATGGATCACCGACTTGGCATGCAGTCGAACATGGCCTAGAGCTCCTAAAACTGGGTATCATTTGGCGAGTGGGCAATGGAGCATAGATCAGAGCGTGGCATGATCCGTGGATTCTGAGAGACTGTAGTTATTTTCCAAGATCAGAACAGAGATGGTGCCGATACAAGTGGGTATCAGATTTCTTACTACCAGATGGAGCGTGGGATCTACAGAGGCTGAATCAATACTTTGTGCGGGGGGACGTAGCTGAGATCACCAAAATTCAGACCTCGAATCAAAACGAGAAGGATTTTCTCGCCTGGCACCCAGAAAAGAGGGGGGCTTTCACTGTCAAGTCTGCATACCGCTTAGCTCTAAATTCTAGTATGCAACGGCAGGACATAGGAGCGACAAGCCGTAGACCGGATGGAGCTAGACCAAGCTGGAGAATTATTTGGAACAGCCAGGTGCCTCCTAAGATGAAAATACTAGCATGGAAAATCAGTCAAAATGCTATCGCCACTCAGGTTAATATGGCCAACCGTGGCCTTGCCAAAACTAGCCTATGCCAGATTTGTGGAATGGAAAATGAGGACTCATTTCATGTTTTCATATGCTGCCCTCACGCAAGGCAACTTTGGCTAGCTATGTCCGAAGTATGGCCCTTACCAAGCGATGATCTTCTCCAAAATACTAGGAGGGAATGGCTACTACAGCTCATGACAAGAACTCCCCCCCGAGCAGCACGCCCCAACGTTGTTAACGAATTGGCGGATTTGGCATGCACACAACGAAATCACACATGATAAACCCTGTCCACCAATCGAGGGCTCTCGCCGGTTCCTGGTAAGTTACCTAAACTCCTTACTATTGATCAAACAATTTCCAAATGCAGACATGGCGAAGGGGAAGATGGTGGTCGATCCTTTCCGAGGCTTCAAGACAAAGGAGAGAGAAGCGCAGAAGCAAACAAACCGGGAGAGGTGGAAGAAGCCAGAAGAAGGTCACGCCAAGCTAAATGTCGATGGAGCGTTTACAAAAAAATGATGCGGGTACTGGTATGGTGCTGCGGGATTCAGAAGGGGAAGTCATCTACGCCGTGTGCCGCAGCTTACGGCAGTGTCGCGATGCGACGGAGGCTGAAATCTTGGCGATCGAGGAAGGACTACGTCTCGCCCTACACTGGTCAACTCTGAATTTTACTTTGGAGACAGACTGCGCTGAAGCAAGGGATCTAATTCGAGCCGAAACACCAAACAATTCAATGTATGCTTTCAAAATTAGTGCTATACGGGATATGTTACGGGAGAGAGAGATTCGAATTGTAAAAGTTTGCAGAGAGGCAAACAGGGTTGGTCACGAACTGGTCCAGGTAGGTAGGGTTCAGGGTAGAACCGCAGTTTGACTGGGCAATTTTCCTCCAGAGATTGTCGAGCTAGTGTCATCTGATTGTAATCCTGCTTTTGATTAATAAAATTCTCTTTCCCGCGAAAAAAAGGACCGCCAATCTAAAAGTACGAAATTTTCAATCTGCTAGTTATAGAGGCCCTTCAAGTTTTAGATATAATTATGCAAATTTGAAAGAAAAAAAAGTGTAGCATAACTACAAAAACAATAAAAAAATATGATTCCCAATTTATTTGAATATCTGACAACAATTTTCAAATTCTTGCACTTTTAGCTTGCGAGTTCGCCTAGGCTCAGAAATATTCCTGGCTCCGCCACTGCTCATCAATTTGATAGTGGACCATAGAAACATCTTACTGTACATACCATGAAAAGAGATGAGTAACAATCTTAAGTTTTAATGAAAATGGAACATTACACAACCAAAAAAAGTTTATCAGTTAAGGTTTTTTCTTTTGCAAGATTCTCACATAAGATGCCTTCTTTTGCAAGATCTTATGGGCTGCCAAATTAAGGCAATGCCGTTGCCGTTGCCGGCAGCCGAACCCGGAGAAGATGAAGTTAAATCCTCCTGCCGGCAGTCTAGACCCGTTCAACCCCGCGTGCTGACGAGAAGCACGGCAGTTACAACCATCGCCTCGGACCCGTTTGCATGAAAACCGACGAGTGAATAATGACCTGCATGGCCGCATGGCACTGAGCCACCGACGAAGAGGCCGGCCATCCTCATGCGTTATCTCACCGCAACACAGCAGAGCTCGTGTCGTGCTTTGCATTTTTTTTTTTTTGCTTCTTGCTCACTGAAGTCATATGGGTATTGTTGCACACTGCGTGGTTGGAGTGGATTCGCAAAAAAGATTACCACTTCACTAATGAAAACATGTGGATTAGCTCCTCTAATCACAACCATTGCTTTTCTTTAAAAATCATGCGGAAAGCACCGGAGTTTCATAGTCCAACAATTAATAGTTTCCACTCCAACATAATATTCTTTCATAGTCCAACATAATATTCTTTCAAGGATGCAGGAACATTTACAATGCACTTTTATAATACCATCAGTACACTACTAGGAAACAGCTTATCTGTGGTGCATAACCTAGTCGCCATTGTTACCTCGCCACTGATAATTGCTTCCTGTGGCGCATATAGATACGCGACATTCTACCTATGCGCCATAGGAGCAAGTTCAGTGGCGCATTCCTTAATATGCGCCACAGAAATCATATGCGCCAGTGAATATAATTATATATGCGCCACTAACTATATAACACGTATTCAAAGTAAAATACGTTCCTGGTGTATAATCAGGTATTTATACAGAATTTATCCAGATGAGTATAAACAGTACATTGCACAAGTAGTAGATGCATGAAAACCGACATATATATAATACAAACACTTAGAGCAAGCCTGATCGAGATACATATATAGTGTCAAGTGCCGAATTTTTACACAAGTGCCGAATACAAAGTTCATATCATCTCAAATTACAAATATGAAGTGGTCACCGCCGCCTACACTAGGATCAAATAGAATACAACTCTAATGATGGCGAGCAAGAGCATGAGCCTGACCAATATCTTCATCCGGTTCTTCTTCCACAGGTGGTTCCTCCACTTGGCTACCGCCTCCTCTCTAGTTGTGTATCCTTTGTAGATGTTGCCGCCAAACTTGTTCACTTGTTTGTGACAATCCTCCCACTTGTAGACTCCTGGAACCCTACCCATGTACACCACATACCACCTCGTCGCCATCTCTATAGTATTAGTAAAAATACAATGAAAAGAATTAATAAAGGGTTCACATCCATATATATATATATATATATATATATATATATATATGTTCACAAAATATAAAACAAAGAATCCATAAACCTAAAAGACAGCATCTCGCGATCATCATAGAAGCAATAAGTTCAACGACAACACGACCACAAGGTAGTTTAAGTCTAACAACAATGACCATTTCGACCACAAGATAGTAAAGTTTATGACACACACACTACAGCAGGCGTCCATCAAGAATATACACACACTGGATCATGCTAGAGGCACACATCGATCATGAAGACTCCTTCTCACTCGGCTTCGGGAACGGTAGATAGCCCTCTTTCATCATCCACGTCCTTGTGTCACCCTGCTTACGGAGGCGTTCTTCGATCTCCCTCTTACTCAACCCCTGGCTTGTTGTAGGCCCCCCCTTGTGTTGACATCTTCAATGATGATTTGCGACAACTTCATCTGATGCGATGGAAGTCTTCTCTAAGATCATCATGGTCGATTTGCACCAAAGTTTCGGCCCATCCTCGGAGACTAGATGGCAGCATTAGGTTCTGGCAATCCCGAACATAGCATTTAAGGTGATGGAGGACATAGAAGGCCTCCTTGGCACCAGTAGTCGACTGCTTGACGCAGGGGAACTCGAGCACGTGCTTGAACACGTGTTTGCCATCCTTGATACATTCCCCTTATCTATGAAGGTGCATCCCTTCTTGGCGTAGCCCTCGAGAGCCTCATTGAGAACACCCCTTATTCTGGTGTAGTCTTTCTTCGTCAAACTCCCTGAGTCGAAATACGTGGATAGCGAATACCTCGGGGAAAGGACGATGGGTATGCAGTATTTGTCTCTGCGCAACACAATTGGAACGGAATGTTGGAAAAAGAGCAAAGGAAGAAACCTATAAGAAATGCATAAGTTACGGCGGCGATGAGCAAGTGTGTGTACTTACTCGGGAAAGAAAGGCAAAAGAAGTGTGTCCTTCCTCTTGTTGTCCACCATGAACTTCTCAAGGTACGCCATCGCATTGGTCCGTGTCTCTGATCCTTCGACCAACTGGCTGTCCCGCATGTAGTAGGGATCCACTGTCGCGATTTCCGGGGTACTCTCTCTTGATCTTGATCGCTAGATTGAGCGCGTATAGGCGGACCAAGTTATAGTCCAGCCATTTCGTGAGAAACAACTTGAATATGTCCTCGTACGCTATGAAGAATATATCCGCGGGGGGTTCATCGACGAAGCCCACGTCCAATGGCACCTTGGCCGTGAAAACCGGGTAATTTGGATCTTTGTCTTTAAGGAGGCCCTCTAGTGTCTTGACACCCTCGTGCAAAGTTAACATGGCTCCAACCGCCATGTGGAGCATATCCAGAGTCAATATCGGATCACCAGCTACATGCACTCGAGGCAAGCCATATTATGTGGATGGTACGACGACGGCGTCCTGAGCCTGGATCCTCTTCGGAAGAGGCTGGCTCACACCCTTCTTATTATTATTACCTCTCTTCCTGTAGTGCTTCTTCTTCACAACAGTGTCAGCCACTGCCATCTGCTCATTAGCCGCCTTTTGGAGTGTGTTGGGGCTGAAAACCAATCCCGGTTTCTCCTGTGGTGGATCGGCGGCCGGAGGCGTCTCTTGAGAAAGACCATGGAAGACCAGGCGCTGTGTGCATGTATTGGGCCGACCAGCTTGATGGTCGCGATTTGTGAAGGGTTCTTCATCCACAGAAGGCATATACAATCCTTTGTCGGCGCAGGTGTTGATGAAGTCGTCAACGTTGACCAATTCATCATCATCTTCATGGGTGCCATCATGTGGTGCTGGTGGTAGCGAGGTGATGGCGGTTGTGGCACAACGTCTTTGCCATGTGGTGGTACACACGATGCCAAGAGTTGCTGGTGACGGCTGGTGGTGGCGACGACGGCGGCTGCTGGCTTCCGAGGTGGTGGTCGGGCGATCGATCGAGAGGTTGCGCCGGTGCTCCCCCCACAAGACGAATCTGGGTCTTCGGCCATGTCAAGGGCCAGTTGTAGTATTCTCCAAGGGTCTTGTGTTCGTCAGCTCCCTGAGGTTGAAAGGGGGGGTCCATGTCGTCGCACCCTGGCAACACCCGAGCCAACCTGACCCTCATCACGTCATCATCCATTGGATTGTTGTGCATTGTGCGACTCGTACTAGCTTCTTCTCGAATTCCTTCACCTCCGGATCGTTGGTGATGAACTCCCTTGTTTCCTTGTCCAGGTAGTAGCGGGCCCGGACAAATTGCCTAAGCTGCAAGTCCGTGATTTTAAGACAAGGGTTGTCTTTACCAAGGCGTTCAAGCTCGGTGTCCTCGTTGTCCCAAATGGCCTGTTTCCCCTGTAACCGCCGCTTCCAAGGCGGTGGTTACCTATGTTCTGTTCCCGCATAGTCTTACCCCAGTTAGTCCAATGTATAGCGTCAGCGGTAGCTATATCCGCCTTGAATATCGTAAACTCCTCTTCGTCAAGCATCGGATTTTTCTTACTAATAACCTCCTAGCTTTCACCTTTTTCAATGTTATTCTTCACCCGGGTTTTCTAGCTGCTCAAGGCGTTGCTCATCTTCATGAGGGCTAGTTTGTTCACCAGGTTCTTACTCTCGAGGTTTCTAAACCGCTCTGGGAATCTGTATCGCTTGTGAAGCTTCTTAAGGAGGTTATCGACCAAAGATGCATTGTCAGCATGTCTGATGTACTTCGTGTTGATCGACATACTTTCCCAGACGATGCACCCGAGTTGCAGGCCGTACCTTTTAGCAATCGCCTCTGGCGCAATGGGTTGGCCACTTTCTGTGACCTTAGTGAACTCATCGCAGACGGTGGCGAGCACTGGCACCTTCCGCTTCTTCTTTTTCTTCTTCTTCTTCTAAGAAGCGGCCGGGTTGCCGCTACCACCATCTGTGCGCTCGCAGCCATCGGTGCGGGCGCTGCCATCGGTGGTGTCATCTTCTTCGCCGCTGCCTTCACTAGTTCCATTGTAGTCGTCTTCGTCCCCCTTGTAATTAGGATCTTGTGGCATCCCGCTAAAACCACTACTAGAAAATCGCGGTGTTTTTGTACATTGCATCATCATGACAACATGCTCATGTCATCATGCCATATTGCATTTGAGCATCGTCATCATCATGCAGGGTTTTGTCTAAACTATTTTCGAAACGCCTAGTTTTGTTTTCTAAATATTCCCGCCTTTATTCAAATTAAAACCCCAGGCCTCCGGATTATTTTGGTTTGTCTAAAAACGGATTGCCAAAGCCTCGTTTTAAATAAATAAATATTTATAATATTTTAAGGAGGCAGCCCGCCAGGCCTGAAAGCCCGGCCGGCCACCTCCAAGCCCTAAACTAAAACCTAGTCTAATCCTAACCAAACCCTAACCCCACACACTCCCTCAGCCGCCGCCTCCCTCTCTCTCTCTCCCTCTTTCTCTCTCTCTCACCCCTCCTGCCCAAAATCCAACCAGCCACCTCACCCCGACCAACCACCAGCCGCCACCTCAACCGCCAACGCCACCTCACCCCGCGCGAGCCAGCCCGACCTTCCCCCACCTGGACATGCCCTCCCACGCGCGCCCCAGCCCCACGTTCCCCACCTACCGCCCCGCTCCCGCACCCTGATCGAGCCCTGTGTGTTCGAGATATGCTCAAGAGGCAATAATAAAAGTGGTTATTATTATATCTTTGTGTTTATGATGAATGTTTACATCCCATGCTATAATTGTATTGTTAGGAAACACTAATACATGTGTGTTTTGTAAACATAAGAGAGTCCCTAGTAAGCCTCTTGTTGAACTAGCTTGTTGATTAATTGATGATCATGGTTTCCTGATCATGGATATTAGGATGTGATTAATAACAAGGCTATATCATTAGGAGAATGATGTGATGGACACACACACCCATAGTAAGCGTAGCATAAGATCAAGTCATGAAGTTCGTATTGCTGTAAGCTTTTAAAAAGCATAGTAACCTAATCCTTTGACCATGAGGTTGTGTTAATCACCATCACCGGATGGGTACTTTGATGACATCAAACACCGCTTCGTAACTGGGTGGTCATAAAGGTGTCATTGGGTATTCTGAAAGTATGTGTTGAAGCGCATAGACCAAGATTGAGATTTGTCCATCCATATGACGGATAGATATGCTCTGGGCCCTCTCGGTGGAATGTCATCTAGTTAGCTTGCAAGCATGTGACTGGGTCACAAGGGATGACATATCACGGAACGAGTAAAGAGTACTTATCAGTAACGAGGTAGAACTAGGTATGGAGATGCTGACGATCAAACCTCGGATAAGTATAGTATCGTGTGACAAAGGGAATTGGTTTCGTATGTAAATGGTTCAATCGATCGCGAAGTAATTGTTGAGTATGTGGGAGCCATTATGGATCTCCAGGTCCCGCTGATGGTTATTGATAGGAGATGTGTCTCTATCATGTCTGCATATTCACGAACCGTAGGGTGACACGCTTAAGGTTCGAAGTTGTTTTAAGTAGATATGGAATATGCGTTGGAGACCGAATGTTGTTCGGAGTCTCGGATTGGATTCGGGACATCATGAGGAGATCCGGAATGGTCCGGAGAATAAGATTCATATATTGGGGATCATTTTCTGAGTTAGGAAATGTTCCGGAGTATTTGTATGAGGGTTCTAGAAGGTTTCGGAATGTTCCAGAAGGTTCTGGAAGGTTTCTTGGAGTTTTGCTTGAAAACCAAGGAAGGGATCAAGGAGTCCTGGTGGGTCAAGACTAGGAGTCGTGTGGGAGGAGGACTCCTCCCCCCTCCCCAATCCGCCGGCCCTAGAAGGAGGGGAGTCCTACAAGGACTCCCCCTCCCATGGCGCCTCACCCCCTTTAAATAGAGGGGCAGGGGCGCCCCCTCCACCCCCTGCTCCATAACTCCCAATCTCTTCCGCCTCTCTCCTCCTCCTTTCTTCTGCACAGGCATAGGCGAAGCCCTGCAGAATTCTCTACTCCACCACCACCACCACACCGTCGTGCTGCTGGGATTCCGTGGAGAAGATCTACTACCTCCGCTGCTTGCTGGAACGAGGAGAGGAAGGTCTGCTTCAACTCCGCACGTCTGACCGACTGCGGAAGCGCTGCCGAAACGCGGCGCCGGAAGGATCGTCCACTTGACCGACTGTGGAAGCGCTGCCGGAACGCGACGCCGGAAGGATCGTCCACACGATCTTGAGATCGGCAAGTGATCGACTACATCAACCATGAGATCTAATCTCGTTAACGCTTTCGGATCTACGAGGGTTAGTTCCTATCTATCTCGTTGCACATGTCTAATAGATTAGATCTTGGCTTTTATCTAGATTAGATCTGGGTTTTGTTCGTTCTT
This sequence comes from Avena eriantha, assembly GCA_910589775.1. Taxonomy (NCBI): domain Eukaryota; kingdom Viridiplantae; phylum Streptophyta; class Magnoliopsida; order Poales; family Poaceae; genus Avena; species Avena eriantha. The sequence continues at coordinate 151,708 of OU342745.1, read as the reverse complement.
GCGGTAGAATTTTTTTGTTTTCCATGCTATGAACCCATCAGTGGTATCAGAGCCGTATCTATGCGTAGATCTGTTGCACGAGTAGAACACAATGTTTTTGTGGGCGTTGATGCTTTTGTTGTCAGTGTCTTAGCGTGTACTTTGCATCTTGCGGCATGGTGGGATGAAGCGGCTCGGGCTAACATTACATGTCATCGCACATGAGACTTGCTCCACGCTTGACGTGCAACTTGCTTTGCACAAGTGGCTTTGCGGGTGTCTGTCTCTCCCACCATAGTTAAGATTCAATTTACAATGAGCATCTGACAACACTTGTATCAACGTTGTGGTTCTTGTTCGTAGGTAAGATCGGTCTTATGCGAAAGCCCCAAACCACGTAAAACTTGCAAAGAAAATTAGAGGCGTCTAACTTGTTTTTGCAGGGGTTTTGTGATGTGATATGGCCATCATGTGATTGTGATTGTATTTGATGTATGCAATGATCCTTGTTGTAATATGGCAACCGGCAGGAGCCTAATGGTTGTCTTTAATTCTGTTAAGACCTGCGTGTCTATTCATCTTGTAATAGCTTTATTCCAAGTAGTTGTAATAGTTGCTAGTGATGATGGACAACCATGAAGCGGCGCACTGACCTTGACGCAATGCTGGTGATGATGGAGATCATGTTCGTGCTTTGGAGATGGAGATCAAAAGCGCAAGAAGAAAAGGCCATATCATATCACACTAATTATGAATTGCCTGTGATGTTAATCCTTTATGCATCTTGTATTGCTTAGATCGCGACGGTAGCATTATAAGATGATCCCTCTCACTAAATATCAAGTAATAAAGTGTTCACCCTTAGTTGGCACCGTTGCTAAGACTCGTCGTTTCGAAGCATCTCGTGATGATCGGATGTGATAGATTCTACGTGTGCATACAACGGGTGCAAGCCATATTTGCACATGTGGAAACTAAGGTTATCTTGACGAGCCTAGCATGTACAGACATGGTCTCGGAACACGGAATACCGAAAGGTAGAGCATGAGTCATATAAATGATATGATGAACATGAAGATTGTTCGCCGATGAAACTACATCTTCTCTCGTGAAGATCATACTTGGTGTAGTGGACTTGGTTCGTGTAATCACTAAGACAATGTGAGGGATGTTGTTTTGAGTGGGAGTTCACCTAGTTAGTTTAAGAATTAAATTTGAACTCAATTTGTCATAAACTTAGTCTAAACTACTTGCAAATTGTTGTAGATTATGGCGACCCCCTCCATCAATTTCAATGCGTTCCTAGAGAAAGAAAAGCTTAAGAACAATGGAAGCAATTTCACGGACTGGTTCCGTGGACTGAAGATCGTCCTCAGGGCTGGTCAGTTGACCTATGTGCTCGAAGCACCGCTAGGTGACCCACCTGCAGATAATGCCACCGATGACGAAAAGAATGTTTTCGCCACTCGGAAAAATCATTACTCCACAGTTCAGTATGCCATCCTGTATGGTTTAGAAGCGGAGCTCCAGAAGGATTTTGAGCACCACGACCCGTTCGAGATCATTAAGGAGCTCAGGCTCATTTTTGAGACTCGCGCGGCCATGGAAAGCTATGAGGCCTCCAAAAAGTTCTTTAACTGTAAGATGGAAGAGGGAAGCTCCGTTAGCGAGCACGTGCTCACCATGTATGGGTACGCAAACAATCTCCAAGAGTTGGGAATATCGATTCCTAATGAATTGGGGATTCACCGTCTCCTTCAATCACTGCCACCAAGTTACAAGAACTTTGTGATGAACTACAACATGCACTGCATGAACAAGACGTTGCCTGAACTGTCGTCCATGCTGAAAACTGCTAAAGTGGAGATCAAGAAGGAGCACCAAGTGTTGATGGTCAATAGGACCACCAATTTCAGGAGACAGGGCAAGCCTAAGAACAAGGGCAACTTTAAGAAGAACGGCAAGAAAGCTGCCGCATCTGCTAAGAAGCCCAAGGCTGGTCCTAAGCCTGAAACTGAGTGCTTCTACTGCAAGGGTGCTGGTCACTGGAAGCGTAACTGCCCCAAGTACCTGGCGGATCTGAAGAATGGCAACATCAAGAAGAAAGGTATATTTGATATATGTGTTATAGATGTGTATCTTACTAGTAATCGTAGTAGTGCCTGGGTATTTGATACTGGTTCGGTTGCTCATATTTGTAACTCGAAACAGGAGCTGTGGAATAAACAAAGACTGGCAAGAGACGAGGTGACGATGCACGTTGGAAATGGCTCCAAGGTTGATGTGATCGCCGTCGGCACGCTCCCTCTACATCTACCTTCGGGATTAGTTTTAAATTTGAATAATTGTTATTTGGTGCCTGCGTTAAGCATGAACATTATATCTGGATCCTGTTTATTGCGAGACGGTTACTCTTTTAAGTCCGAGAATAAAGGTTTTTCAATTTATATGAGTAATATCTTTTATGGTAATGCACCTGAGATGAATGGTTTATTCTTACTAAATCTCGATAGTAGTGATACACATGTTCACAACATAGATGCTAAACGAATAAAATTGAATGATAATTCTACATACATGTGGCACTGTCGTCTTGGTCACATTGGAGTGAAGCGTATGAAGAAACTCCATTCTGATGGACTTCTTGAATCACTTGAAAGATGCGAAGCATGTCTAATGGGAAAAATGACTAAGACTCCATTCTCTGGTACAATGGAGCGAGCTACAGACTTATTGGAAATAATACATACCGATGTGTGCGGTCCAATGAGTGTAGCATCGCGTGGTGGATATCGTTATGTTCTCACTTTCACGGATGACTTAAGTAGATATGGGTATGTCTACTTTATGAAACATAAGTCCGAAACTTTCGAGAAGTTTAAGGAATTCCAAAGTGAAGTGGAAAATCATCGTAACAAGAAGATTAAATTTCTGCGTTCTGACCGCGGAGGTGAATATCTGAGTTATGAGTTTGGCATGCATTTAAAGAAATGTGGAATACTTTCACAGTTGACACCGCCGGGAATACCACAGCGTACTGGTGTGTCCGAACATCGTAATCGAACTCTCTTAGATATGGTTCGGTCTATGATGTCTCTTACAGATTTACCATTATCATTTTGGGGCTATGCATTAGAGACAGCCGCATTCACTTTAAATAGGGCACCATCTAAATCCGTTGAAACGACACCGTACGAATTGTGGTTTGGTAAGAAACCTAAGTTGTCGTTCCTTAAAGTTTGGGGTTGCGAGGCATATGTAAAGAAGTTACAACCTGATAAGCTAGAACCCAAAGCGGAGAAATGCGTCTTCATAGGATACCCTAAAGAAACAATTGGGTATACCTTCTATCATAGATCCGAAGGCAAAGTTTTCGTTGCCAAGTATGGATCCTTTCTTGAGAAGGAGTTTCTCTCGAAGGAGGTGACTGGAAGGAAAGTAGAACTCGATGAGGTTATTGAACCTTCTCTCGGATTTGAGAGTAGCGCAGCACCGGAAGATGTTTTTGTGCCGCCTGCACCAATTGGAGAGGAAGCTAATGATAATGATCATGAAACTTCAAACGAAGTTACTACTGAACCTCGCAGGTCAACGAGGGTTCGTACCACTCCTGATTGGTATGACTCTGCCTTGAACGTCATGTTGGTGGACAACGCTGATGACCCTGCGACGTATGAAGAAGCTATGGTGAGCCCAGATTCTGACAAATGGCTAGAAGCCATGAAATACGAAATGGGATCCATGTACGAAAACCAAGTGTGGACTTTGGTGGACTTACCGGATGGCTGTAAGGCTGTCGAGAACAAATGGATTTTCAAGATAAAAATAGATGCTAATGGTAATGTTACCGTCTATAAAGCTCGACTTGTCGTGAAAGGGTTCCGACAAATTCAAGGAGTTGACTATGATGAGACTTTCTCACCAGTAGCGAAGCTAAAGTCTGTGAGGATTTTGTTAGCAATTGCTGCACATTTCGATTATGAGATTTGGCAGATGGATGTCAAAATAGCGTTCCTTAATGGTGACATTGAGGAAGAGTTGTATATGGTACAACCCAAGGGTTTTGTCGATCCTAAAGATGCTGACAAGGTATGCAAGCTTCAGCGCTCCATTTATGGACTGAAGCAAGCATCCCGGAGTTGGAATCAACGTTTTGATAAAGTAATCAAAAACTTTGGGTTTATACAAACTTATGGAGAAGCTTGTATTTACAAGAAAGTGAGTGGGAGCTCTGTAGCATTCCTAGTACTATATGTAGATGGCATATTGTTGATTGGGAATGATATAGAACTTCTTAATAGCGTCAAAACCTATTTGAATAATAGTTTTTCAATGAAGGATCTTGGCGAAGCGGCATATATTCTAGGCATCAAGATTTATAGAGATAGATCAAGACGCCTAATAGCGCTTTCACAAAGTACATACTTGGACAAAGTTCTAAAGAAGTTTAGAATGGAAGATAGCAAGAAAGGGTTCGTGCCCATGTTGTCAGGTAAGACCTTGAGTAAGACTCAAAGTCCAACTACGGCAGAAGATAGAGAAAAGATGAACATTATTCCCTATGCCTCGGCCATAGGTTCTATCATGTATGCCATGCTGTGTACAAGACCGGATATAGCACATGCTGTTAGTTTGACTAGCAGATATCAAAGTGATCCTAGAATGGAAGACTGGATAGCGGTCAAGAATATCCTGAAGTACCTAAATAGGACTAAGGATATGGTTCTTTCTTATGGAGGTGATGAACAGCTTGTTGTAAACGGTTACACCGATGCTAGTTGGAACACCGATCCGGATGACTCGAAGTCACAATCGGGATACGTATTTATTTTGAATGGTGCTGCAGTGAGCTGGAGGAGTGCGAAGCAAAGCGTTGTGGCGAAATCTTCAACTGAATCGGAATACATAGCTGCTTCAGAGGCTGCACAAGAAGCCGTTTGGATGAAGGAATTCATTACTGAACTTGGCGTGGTTCCCAGTGCATTGGACCCGATGGCCATCTACTGTGACAACACAGGTGCCATAGCTAATGCGCAGGAGCCAAGGTCACATAGCAAGCTGAAGCACATCAAGCTACGTTTCCACGCTATTCGCGAGTATGTCCGAGATGGTGACATAAAGATTTGCAAAGTACACACTGATCTGAATGTGGCAGATCCGTTGACTAAACCTCTCCCTAGGGCAAAGCATGACCAACACCAGAACGCCATGGGTGTTCGGTATATTACCATGTAATCTAGATTATTGACTCTAGTGCAAGTGGGAGACTGTTAGAGATATGCTCAAGAGGCAATAATAAAAGTGGTTATTATTATATCTTTGTGTTTATGATGAATGTTTACATCCCATGCTATAATTGTATTGTTAGGGAACACTAATACATGTGTGTTTTGTAAACATAAGAGAGTCCCTAGTAAGCCTCTTGTTGAACTAGCTTGTTGATTAATTGATGATCATGGTTTCCTGATCATGGACATTAGGATGTGATTAATAACAAGGCTATATCATTAGGAGAATGATGTGATGGACACACACACCCATAGTAAGCGTAGCATAAGATCAAGTCATGAAGTTCGTATTGCTGTAAGCTTTTAAAAAGCATAGTAACCTAATCCTTCGACCATGAGGTTGTGTTAATCACCATCACCGGATGGGTACTTTGATGACATCAAACACCGCTTCATAACTGGGTGGTCATAAAGTTGTCATTGGGTATTCTGAAAGTATGTGTTGAAGCGCATAGACCAAGATTGGGATTTGTCCATCCATATGACGGATAGATATGCTCTAGGCCCTCTCGGTGGAATGTCATCTAGTTAGCTTGCAAGCATGTGACTGGGTCACAAGGGATGACATATCACGGAATGAGTAAAGAGTACTTATCAGTAACGAGGTAGAACTAGGTATGGAGATGCTGACGATCAAACCTCGGATAAGTATAGTATCGTGTGACAAAGGGAATTGGTTTCGTATGTAAATGGTTCAATCGATCGCGAAGTCATCGTTGAGTATGTGGGAGCCATTATGGATCTCCAGGTACCGCTGATGGTTATTGATAGTAGATGTGTCTCTATCATGTCTGCATATTCACGAACCGTAGGGTGACACGCTTAAGGTTCGAAGTTGTTTTAAGTAGATATGGAATATGCGTTGGAGACCGAATGTTGTTCGGAGTCTCGGATTGGATTCGGGAATCACGAGGAGATCCAGAATGGTCCGGAGAATAAGATTCATATATTGGGATCATTTTCTGAGTTAGGAAATGTTCCGGAGTATTTGTATGAGGGTTCTAGAAGGTTTCGGAATGTTCCGGAAGGTTCTGGAAGGTTTCTTGGAGTTTTGCTTGAAAACCAAGGAAGGGATCAAGGAGTCCTGGTGGGTCAAGACTAGGAGTCGTGTGGGAGGAGGACTCCTCCCCCCTCCCCAATCCGCCGGCCCTAGAGGGAGGGGAGTCCTACAAGGACTCCCCCTCCCATGGCGCCTCACCCCCTTTAAATAGAGCGGCAGGGGCGCCCCCTCCACCCCCTGCTCCATAACTCCCAATCTCTGCCGCCTCTCTCCTCCTCCTTTCTTCTGCACAGGCATAGGCGAAGCCCTGCAGAATTCTCTACTCCACCACTACCACCATACCGTCGTGCTGCTGGGATTCCGTGGAGAAGATCTACTACCTGCGCTGCTCGCTGGAACGAGGAGAGGAAGGTCTGCTTCGACTCCGCACGTGTGACCGACTGCGGAAGCGCTGCCGAAACGCGGCACCGGAAGGATCGTCCACTTGACCGACTGCGGAAGCGCTGCCGGAACACGATGCCGGAAGGATCGTCCACACAATCTTGAGATCGGCAAGTGATCGACTACATCAACCACGAGATCTAATCTCGTTAACGCTTTCGGATCTACGAGGGTTAGTTCCTATCTATCTCGTTGCACATGTCTAATAGATTAGATCTTGGCTTTTATCTAGATTAGATCTGGGTTTTGTTCATTCTTGCGGTAGAATTTTTTTTCCATGCTACGAACCCATCACTGTGACCCCGCGTCCGCGACCCGGCCCCTGAGCTCCTCCGGCTGACGCGCCCGCGCTCCGCCGCCCCGTGTCTTGCCGCCCCCGACCTCGGCTACCACCACAGCGCCGCCCGGGGCTGCTCCCGCCTCCTCAAGCCGGATGCCCCCAACCGCCGCGGCCAACCGTCGACCCCGCCGCGTCCGACGGTTCTCCTCCGCCGTCCCTGTCCGCTCGCCTCCTCCCGCAAAGCCGCCGCATCACCAGCGTCGCCGGCCGCTTCCCCTCGCCATGGGCTCCCCCGCCACACTCTTCTCCAGCTTCTCCTCCTCCCTCCCTTCGGCTCGATCCCCTCCGCCTCAAGCGCCAGGCCGCCTCGCCGGCCCTGCCTCGCCCCGTTCCCCGTAGCTCCGGCGCCGCTCTTCCTCGCGCCCAGCTCGCCTGGCCGTCGCTTCCGCCGGTCGCCCACCTCCCTTCCGCCTCCGCACCGTCGCAGCCTCTGCTCTGCCTCGCCTTCTGCTTCTGTCCTGCTGCAAGCGTTGTTGCTGCTTTCTTCCCGTGTTGATGCTCTGCAGGTCCCCAGGAGTTAGGGCGCTCGTGTAGCATCAGCTATTGGTTGGAGTTTTCTGCTCCCCAAAACGGGCCATCACCAAGACAAGACCTGCGCGTCGTACCTGTGTACCCGAGCGGTTCCCACGAAGGTTTCCTGACGAGCCAGGTGACACCAAGATCTGCGTGCCGAGAATGTGCCGACAAGATCTTCAAAAACAACCGACACCAAGTCCGCCGACGAACTTCAACGCAAGTCCATGACCGATGATCAAGATGGGATCCGAAGACATCGAGACCCCCAGGTGTGCTGACAAAGGAACGCCGAGGACCCCTACTGGACCCGGTGACGCCGCTGCCTCGAGATCTCCATCATGGAACAACAAGTACTCCTTCTCGGACGCAAGACCGTCGACATGGAACCGAAGGAGGCCAAGTTCTTCATCCCGAACGCCAAGACCAACTCGATGGCGCGGACCTGACAAGATCTTCACGACGACAAGATCGACAGCGACCAGGGCGAATCCGATGCGCCCCCGACGCCAAACCAAGTCCTTCTTCCCGGAACGCCAAGCTCTCCTTCCGTTGTCCGAGACCGATCCCGTCGAACCGTTCTCCCCGTCGAACCCTGAGTCCGAACCCCGAACCCCCGGAACCCAAGATCTTCCGAACCCAGATATGTGAACCTTTTCCCGAGCCCCTATTTTATAAATGCTGTATATAACACTGTTTCATATAAATTGTTCATACATGCATATATATTCAATGGTTTGGGGCATTATGCCGATTCACCTCATAATTAAATATGGAGTCTATATGCGGGTTATTCTAGTCTTATTTTGTCTCCATTTAAATTTGCGTAGCGAACCGATGCCATGTTTTGTCTTGATTAATACAACATTTAAAATACGGGGTTTCTAAACAACATGAACCCAGTAATTAATTGTCGGGACCCCGGTTCCGCTTAATATTGCCTAATTGGACCGCATCTGTGCCATGCCATGCATCATATCATAAGCATGCCGGATCTTCTGCCGTAGTATTAAATATTGCATCCAGTGTTTCTTCTAGTGTTTGCTTCTTCGCGGATTAGGCCGATGAGTTGATGCGAGTATCGACAAGTTCTTCGGATAATGAACCTTCGGCTATGTTTTCCCAGGCGAGCATTCTCCCCCTTTCTATCTATTTTGCATTTATAGTATTTACTTCCTCTTGTTGATCTATTGCTACCCGTATTGCGATGCTTTAGTTTCCGTGTACCATTTATACTCCTTGCAGCCTCTATATTGCCATGGACACATCCTATTGCCTGTTGTTTGATAGATAGTCAGCCTTGCGAGTCGTAGTTGCTTGCTTCTGCGTTGCTTCGCGTTGTTGTCGTTCCACCGTTGACGGCAAGTTGGCACAAAATGATGGAGATGCTTATTGGTGGAAATGATCATGGCTTTAATTACAACTTAATATTAAATTGCTAGATATAACTAATGTAGAGGCATCGGTGGGAAATAGATGTTATTTGGTTCTTCCACGCTCACTTGTGTCCCGTAGGACCCCGAGTACTTGATACCTGTTCCTTGACTATCGCACTATCCGCATATGGGACCATGAATCCCTTAGCCAGAGCTTGATTCATTTCTTATTTCTTGGGGCCACAAACTAGTTTGGGGTTTTATTACTATCCTGTACCTATGCCATGCTTTACTGCTTTATTTATGATTGTGCGTGGAGAACCTGTACTGTTTTGGATCGTGACACGTTTTCGCTGTATCGACAAGCCCAGTCACACTTTCGGGTTCCCAGTCGGTTACCGCCGTCCACACAAACCCTGGGTCCATCTCGGAGCCGGCCAACTTCGTCGCGGGTAGCTTAGTGGGGTGGCCCCCTGAAATATTTTATGAATCCTGTGATTGCTTTGTCGTGAAAGCCTCGTTGGGTTTTGATTTGGTTTTCCCGAGGTTGATCGTGTGTGTGTTGCTATTTGTGCACCCCTGCAGGGTAAATCTTTCTAAAAGCCGTGTCCGCGGTTATGGACGACTTGGAGCACAGTATCTCGATCATAGACAAGCATAACTAAAGTAGTGCTATAAATTTGACTTAATATATCTGACTAGTAATCAGTTTCACTATAACGGAATGGATATTAAAAATGCCAACCACTGGTGGACCTGGGTTGTTTTGTTATATCTGCCTAGTAAGTATGGCAACTCCAATTGGAATATGATAAAAGTGCCAACGAAATGCTGGGTTTTGGAATTCCTCAGGACAATTATATTTGGCTAGTAAATGTTCCAACTACAATGGAATGTTAACTAAAACTGCCCACTACTTAGGCTATTAGGATAACTCATGCTATCTATATCTTATTAGTAATTGCTGCTACTATAACGGAATGAGTAAAATTGCCAACTGTGTGAGTTCCTTGGTCCGACCTCCTCGTTTGGTCTCGAGGGGGAAATACCAGGATGGGTTTGTTTGATGTTAGCTTTAGGTTGGATCCGGATAGGTCTTTCTTACCCCTCTCTGATAACCGCCAGTTGTATCGAGTCTCTATAGGTTGTTTACTGTCGCTGCGCTGCCGCACCATCCCACCATACCTATGTAGGCGAGAGCCGCCGAATTCTAGCCTCGCCGTGTACTGGCCTCAGTACTGACGCTCCTCTTTTTCCTTTGCCCTTTGTCGGCACCCCTTTTGTTTTAGCAGGTTTGAGATCGACGTCGTTAGCAGGGTTACCCTTCCGGCTTGGCCTGGGCAGGGTTATGGACGCCATTGGTTACTCTTCAGGGCTCTTAGCCCCATTTGCATCTTGTCCGTAGTCGGACGCTCTATCGTTTTCAAGATGATTTGGATCTTGTATAGTATATCTGTATTCTTGACTCATGGAGTCGCTATTGTATATATATCTGTTCTGTGGGTCCCATCGAGGACTGTTGTATAGTGGTATTACTTCGTTTTCCAACCGCACGAAAGTGCCTGGTGGGCGTCCTCGAATTGTTTCTATGCGGGTTTGGCGGAAAGGGCTAAAACTTGCATAGGGCCGATTTGAGGGTGTTACAGATCTCCTCCCTCATTGGCCCAAGCAGCTCTGGCAACGGTCGCATCCTCCTCCGGTGGTGGTGTCATCCTCATCGCCTCCTCCTCCTCCTGTTGGGACCCCTGCCAGAATGACTCGTTGGCCTGTCTAGCTTGTTTTTTGACGCTGATCATGTGCTTAGAAGGGACGGCCTCGTTGTTGCCCGACATGTTTGCACTACTCTATTAAAAAGAGGCAAAAAGTTAGCACAAATCTCGACCGAAAAAATCGGCATGACCTTTGCTAATTTTTTGACCTAGGAGTGCCCATTTATCAACCGAAACGGAAGTGAATCGACACTTCGGGAGAAATGGGCAACTCAATTGAAGAAATATATCCCTGCAAGACAAAACACCCCATCCCCATATTGACAGCCCCATGCATTGACCCCAATATCCATCATCCACATTCAGTATATATATAACAGGTACCATCAGCTACATGTATAACAGATATACACTCCAGGTACCATCAGCAAGTATACAACAACTTTAAAAACAACAAGTATAATAGATACACGTATACAGATATACACTCTAGGTACATTCAGTATATAAGAAGAACTTAAAAAAACTTAAAAAGTTACAACAAGGTACAACAAACTTAAAAACTTAAAAAGGTACAACAAGTATTAGGACTACTACTAACAACATTGTCTAGACAATTAAAACAAGTTACTTGCTGAGGTTGTGACTACTACTAGTAGCATCTTAACCAACACCACACCCATTGATCCATCATCAAATAGCATACTCTGATCTTGTCTTAAGTTCTTAACAGACCACCATTGGTAAAAAAGACAGAGAATAAATGAGACTCCAATTGCAAAAAGAGATGACAAACAGCAGTGCATGATATATTACATGACAAAATGGTCTAGAACATAAATAGGTCTAGTGGTACACAACGAGAAAACATAATAAATTAGGTTCACAACAACATAAAATAGGTTCCACTTCCATAGAACACAATCAAATCATAAGCAAGGATGACCATTCTCAATCTCAAGCCCATAGTCTGGAATCAGCCCAGCCAAAATAGCTACTTGGCATACCAAAATAAAAACCAGACAGTAATATGTACATTATTTTCTAGAAAAAATAAAAGCCTAGTATATGTACAGTACAGAATAGAGGCAGTTTCAATAGAGGCATGCTTGCAGACATATAGTGGTGGCCAAATGGCCAACTGGCATAATTAGTGGTTTAAAAAAAACTATTGTTCAAGTTAAGTAGAATATAGGCATACAGAAAATTATGTGATTAAGCAAGCATACAGAAAATGATGTGATTAAGCAAGCATAAGAAAATGGTTGGTCATTAAACAAGCATACTGAAAGTAACGGAAAATAGGGACAATCTAGTTCCAAGAAAACAATGATATTCTTATTGCTAAAAGGCCATATGAACATGTAATTGTCGATTTATCTATCAAGTTACGTCACTATGTTTCTAGCAACTTACATTCCCTTTGTAGCCTCTATTTTGTTTGCTTTGCACACTAAAAAAAGATAAAGCCTCTATTTTGTTTGCTTTGCACACTAAAAAAAGATGAATACACGACCCATGAAACATACTTCCTTAATTTGCAATTCATAATTCACTCCAAGCCAAACAAGCACAATCCTAAATCAGCCACCAATGTCCTTAGAATGGCAGCACACTACATCCTTGGAATAGCAGGCGTCAAGGCAAGTTCTGGAAAGGAATGAGCTGTGATAGATATGCACTTGCATTGCATCTAGAAAAGGACTAGCTCACACTCAAGCTAAAGATATGTACACATGCAAAGAAACAAAGATCTCTAGGGAAGCAACCCTCCTTGCAGAGAACAATTAAGAAGATGCTGCATGAAAAAGGGTCATGAACATCAGAGGTCAGATCTTCTAGTTGTGGTTCCCACAGATGTGTGAAGCTTAACCTAATTAACCATGCACTTCACACCACTTCAGCACAATCCATTGCTTCTCAGTTGCATGCCTTGCAACCACTTAGGTCTTCTAGTGAAATGTTACTAAATTCTAGAATATTGTTCAAACAACCTAAACAACTATACTACACAATCTACTACAAGCTCTCAGTGAATCCAGAGAGGAGTAGAACCCTAGATTAATTGAGCATATGTTAGGGAGTAGAAGAATAAGCAGTACTTGCTCCAAAAGATAACCTAGGGGAAGGATGCGGCGATTACCTAGGGTGGCTTTCAAGGTGGACGACGAGAAGACGGTGGACGGCAAGGTGGCTTCTGGTTGCGGTGGCGAGTGCCGACCGTGCCCTTCTCCTCCTGCTATGGGCGTGGCCTCCTCCTCCTTCCTGAAGCTTGGTGGCGCAGTGCTCCCTGCTGCGAGCGGGGCCTCCTCCTTCCTGAATCTTGGCGGTGCGGTGCTGCCTCCTCCCACAGACGGCGAGGTGGACACTACGGATAGCAAGGTGGACGCTGCGGACGGTGGGTTCCTCCTCCACGGGCTCCGGCGGCGGGGGCTTCTCTCCTCCATGGGCTAGGGTTCCTTGTCGGGCGCACGCGCGATTGCTGGGGACGACAGAGAATTGGATCGAGAGAGAGAAAGGGGGATTAGAGGGAGATCAGGCCGAACCGTCTATTGGACATAGACCAAAACAGCGGGACGTCGTAGTATGACAAGGTCACATACTTATCCTAGTGGTCTTGCTCGCTAGCTCTCACCTGGGGCAGCCAGGTTCGAATCCTGGCTGTCTCACCCTTTTTTTCTCTTTTTTTAAAAATATTTTTAATTACACACATATGCATATTTATTCAAAAAAAAGAACATACACATATATGCATATTTATTCACATATGCATATTTAATTAAAAAAATCAAGAACATACACATATATACATATTTATTCAAAAAAAGCAAGAACACATATGCATATTTATTCAAAAAACCCTCCCGAATCATATATATATATATGTGTGTGCTTGTCACACACAAATGTGAATTTGTATACCCAAACGAATATCACATTATATGTTTTAGTCTCTAACTAATACCCATACCAATATCACATTATACCCACACGAATTAATACACCAAAAAGTCACACAATTGCTAGTGTCTCTTCACAATCTTCTTGCCCTTTTTCGTCGCGGTTGAATACTTTAGCCCGTGCACTTTGAGATTTCTTCTTCTGAATGGACAACCTTTAGTAGGTAGTGTGGTCTTTCTTCTTACTTTAGTAGTAGTAGGCATGTCGAAGTACTTGTCGAATTCCTCTTTGATCTTCGGGTCGCTGTTTTTGTCGAAGTTTTGCTTGTTGGCGCCTCCTTCCATTCCGATGATGCTCCTCTTGCCCCTCCTAACTACAACACGGTTGGGCTTTGATGGGTCGGTAATAAAAAAGCATTGATCAACTTGGCTAGCAAGTATCCAAGGCTCATTTTTTGCGCAGGTGTTCTTCATCGATTTGGCATCTGGTATAACCATTGCGGTGAAATACCGGCCTTCTTTTTCCACGTTCTTGGCCCATCTAACACGGAACATCGGTACGATCTCTCCACAGTAGTCGAGCTCCCATATCTCCTCGATCCTTCCGTAGAATCTTTCCATGACAATAGTCTCGTCATCAACAAAGGATAACATAGTTACTCCTGAGTTTTGATATTTGCTATTCCTGTCCTTTTCCTCGGTGTAGAGTCTACAACCGTTTATCTCGTATGACTGATAGGTCCTTAGGTTGTGCCCTGGACCCTGCGAGAAGGAGAATATGAGTTTTTGATCTTCCGTAGAAGGCGTCTGTGGGGGATTGTCGAGTTGCCTTTTCTTGAACCAACCCGTGAAGCTAGAGTTATGCTCTCTCGTTATGTCTCCCTTCTTCCTCGGCCGGCCCTGGTCGACGTACTCCTGCTCTATTAAGCTTCTGTTCTCTTCCACCCGAGGGTTCAATGTGTTGTAGCGCGACTCTGTGTGCCCTGTCAAAATCGATGCGTCAACCATCAATGCCGACATGCAGTGAGCGGTATCCCTCGCGGTGACCATATCCACCGAGCCTGCCGAGGTGCTTCTTGGTGGGTATTCCAACATCCTTGTTCTCGGTGGTTAGATAATTCTGGCAGAAGGAGATGCACTCGTAGATCAGAAATCCTTGGCTATGCTTCCATCTGGACGGGACCTATTGCGAACAAATCCTTTGATGACACCGTTTAGCCTTTCAAACAACATCATGTTGTGCAGGAATGTCGGCCCGAGACGGATGATGCCGTCCACGACATGTATAAGAAGATGCACCATGATGTCGAAGAATGCGGGCGGGAAGTAAATCTCAAGCTCACATAGTATCATCACAATCTCTTCATGTAGCGTGTCGAGCTGCTTCACACCGATCGACTTCCTAGATATGACATCGAAAAAGTTACAGAGGCCAAACAGCATCTCACGGACATGCTCGTCCATTATCCCATGGATCGTAACTGGGAGTATCTGCGTCATCAGCACATGACAGTCGTGAGACTTCATACCACTGAACCTCTTCTTTGCCACGTCCAGATATATGCTTATCTTCCCCGAGTAACCGTGAGGAACTTTCACTCCTAGGAGGCACCTGAAAAACTGCTGGAGCTCCTCCAGACTTAGAGTGAAGTAGGCAGCGCGAAGCACCACCTCATTCTTCTTAACTCTTTTGCGGCGACCTTGAGTCCCTTCCGTCTGATCATCATCATCATCACTATCAGGGTACTGAAGATCTTTCTTGAAGCCAAGCAATTTAAGGTCCTTTCTTGCTTTCGGCTCATCCTTGGTCCTCTCCGGCATGTTCAGTAGAGTGCCAAGCAGACTCTCGGTAACGTTCTTCGTGATGTGCATTACATCGAGGCTATGTGGAGTGTGAAGGACCTTCCAATATGGCAGGTCCCAGAAAACATACCTTGCTTTCCATACACCCAGCAGCGGCTTTGTCCTTGGTCGTTTTTTCCCGGCGCAGGGCAATCCACCCAATTATTCAAAAGCTCCTCTATTTCTTCGCCGCTCCTCGGACGTGGGGCTCTTTCGAGCTCGTCCTTACCATTGAACAGGTCACCACATTTTCTCCACGGGTGATCCATGCGGAGCCACTTTCGAGTACCTTGGAACACGGTTTTTGAAGACCCGGATCCCTTGGTAGCAGGAGATGCGGTGTCTCATCCATGCACTTGACGCATGCATTGTGTCCGTGGTTCACCTAGGCTGATACATATGCGTAACCAGGATAGTCCTGCACAGTCATGAGCAACGCGACTCTCAGATGGAAATATTATTTAGTGTAGGCGTCCCACGTACGGGCCGGCGTCTCCCACAAGCTGGCTAACTCCTCTCTCAATAGCCCGAGATACAGATGCATATTGATACCTGGTTGTTTTGGCCCCTGAATAAGAATGCTCATGTGTACATACCTTTGCTTCATACATAGCCACGGGGGGAGGTTGTATGGCCATACAAACACGGGTCAGGTGTTATGTGTGCTACTCTGGTTTCCAAAAGGATTGAGTCCATCAGTGCTCATACCCAGCCTGACATTCCTTGCATCGCCCCCGAACTCTTCGAACTCGATGTCTAATGCATTCCACTGGCTAGCGTCTGAAGGGTGTGTTAGGATCTTGCCCTTCTCTGTATCATCTTCGGGTTTCTCTCTTTATGCGTGCCATTGCATGAGCTTTGCTTCCTTAGGATCTACGAAATATCGTTGTAGACGAGGGGTGATAGGAAAGTACCATACCACTTTTCGAGGAACTTTATTGTTCCCTCTCTTGTACCGTCCTTGGCCGCACACCGGACATGTGGTTCTATCCGCGTACTCGTTCCGATAAAGTGTGCAATCATTGATGCGTGCGTGGTATTTAATGTGTGGTAGGTCAAGAGGGCACACGGTTTTCTTAGCCTCCTTGATACTTGTTGGCAATGTGTTCCCCTTAGGAAGTCGGTCGTGCCAGTATTCCATGTTCGCGTTGAAGCTCACATCGATCCATTTGTGTTCGGCCTTCATCTCCAGAGCCTTGAGCGTTACACTCAAACGTGTATCGTCGGGGCGACACCCAGGATACAATGGAGTCATCCCGTCTACCTCCATTTGGGCCAGCTTGGCTTTCTCTCTGGCTGCATCTTTGTCATTGCTCATCTCCTTGAGGAGCAGTTCTTGAACATGAGGGTCCTGCAAGACCGAAGTTAGCAGCATCTGTGTGTTCACGTCTTCTCCTTCTTCATGATGACCATGCCCGTCGCCATCTCCTTCTCCATGCTGACCAGGCCCGCTGGCATCTCCGTCGTCATGATGATCATGCCCGCCGGCATCTCCTTCATCATGATGATCATGCCCGGTAGACTCTTTGTCTTCTCGCCCACCCACGTCTTGGTGACCACCATGTCCTGCCGGCGCCTCATTGAGTTCACGCATGAAACCGTACCTGAGAAGGTGACCCTCCAATTGTCCAGAATCAGGGTCGATCCCGCGCTAGAGTTTGCATGTTCGACATGGACATCTTATCATAGTCTTGTTGTTCAGAATCATGTCCTCCTTCGCGTCTTTATTGTACCTAGAAATTCGACCTTCGCTCATCGTGAGGACCATGGTTGCCTGAGCGGTCAAAACAGAGAGTATAGGTGAGAACCACACCATATGCACACACACAGGCATGAATGCTAGCCGGAAAAATTCGGCATGACCTTTCCTAAAATTAGGACATATGGGTAGTGCAAAAATTTGCCGAAATGGAAATGAATCAACATTTCGGCAAACATCCATGCACCACACCGGCAGGGACAACAACAAGCAAGCAACAAAAAACTTCCTCCCAATGCAAACAATCATGCATCACACAAGCATCGTCTTGCCATTTATCGCACATACACCGCCCGCGCGACAAGCTTCACCTACATGTTCATGGCCAAGTACTCACCTAGTAGACACAATAATAGCGAGACGAGACCACGCGATGAGAGAGTGTGGACAAATAGATCTACAAGTTGGTGGAGAGGAAATTAGTAAACAAATAGAGATGTGAGAGAGAAAAGTAAGGAACTTTTAGATCTACAAGTTGGAGGGAAGCTTCCACTTACCAATCTATGGACTAAAGTAGGTTTAGTTACAATAAAATGTAGAAACTATGGGCAAAATGGGGTGTGAGGGAGGAGGAAGACAAGATGGGAGGAGGTAGAAAGGAAAATATGTGAAATGGGTGGTGGTGGATAGATAGGATGGGAGCTTGTCACCTTTTTCACATGGATCTGGACGCCCTCATCTGTCGCGCATATGGCAGAAATGTGCCACAAATGCTCAAACTTCTGTGGCGCATATGGCCATATGCGCCACAGAACATATGGTGCAGGTTAAAGCGGTGGGACCCAAGGTTAGGTTTCTGTGGCGCATGTGTGGATAGCACCACAGAAGTGAAACATATCTGTGGCGCATACCCACACATGCACCACAGATCGTGGGTGAAAATGTATTCATGGTGGGGCCCGCCTCCAAGTTCTGTGGTGCATAGTGAAATATGCGCCACAGAAGAGGCAACTTCTATGGCGCATATCTCATTATGCGCCACAGAACTTGGATCGCCCCACCCTGGCTACGGGTCCCACCAAACATCTGTGGCGCATGTTGTACGAAATGTGCCACAAAACTTCTAAGTTTCCGTGGCGCATGTTTCCTAATGCACCACTGACAAGTCTCTGTGGCGCATGGATTTACATATGCGCCACAGAGTAACTTGTCTACCTATAGGCTGTTTCCTAGTAGTGGTAATATTCTTTGATTTCTAAAGAGTATACATATTAATATCGCGAAGATACCAATTACACCCAACCTCTGCCACTAGTAGAAAAAAGGCCTTTAGTTCGGGCCAGGGATGGGGACTAATGGTCCGAATCAACGGCCCAAATCCCCCCAAACCATTTGTCCCGGCTCGTTAGAGACCATTTGTCCCGGTTTGATATACAAACCGGGACTAATGGGTCACCCATTAGTCCCAGTTTGTACCTCAAATCAGGACAAATGGGCTGGCCCTATATATATGCACAACCCTCTATTTTTTCATGGAGGAAGGTGGCATAGTTAGTGCTAGATTTTTTTCTCTTCATATGCACTAGAGGTGCTCGATGTAATGCCTGTGAGCGCGATACCACTTGAGTTCAAACAAGACAAACATGATATGAGGTGCCCGAGCCACACTTAAGCTTTCTCCTCTTTGTTTCCAAGTGTCCTAAAAGGTTAGCAACTATTTTCCCGCATAGACCGCCTGGTACTAATTTTAGCATCGTGATTGCATTTGATATATATGGTTGTATGATGCAGATGAGCCATCCATGGATGTACGGTGACCGACGGTCTGACGCTTACAGAAAATGCGTGTGTTCTTTTTGCCTTGTGGTCGAGGCGAACAAGCGGCATGATGGTTTTATGTGTTGTCCATGTGATGGATGTCGGAATGAGTAGGCTCACACTTCCTCAAGAGTCATTCAGAGCCACCTGCTTCGGTCCAGTTTCATGTCCAGCTATAATATTTGGACCAAGCACAGAGAAAGAGGGGTTATGATGGAAGACGGCGATGAAGAAGAGAACGATGATGACAACTACCGATCTATGTTCCTAGAATACAAGCATACCACAATGGAAG
The DNA here is from genome assembly GCA_910589775.1 of Avena eriantha. Taxonomy (NCBI): domain Eukaryota; kingdom Viridiplantae; phylum Streptophyta; class Magnoliopsida; order Poales; family Poaceae; genus Avena; species Avena eriantha. Next base: position 132,508 of record OU342745.1, on the reverse strand, counting down.
ACAATGAAGAAGGAGGAGGTGAAGAACGGGCACCAAATAAGCCCACTGATGATCTTGGTCTGGTCATTTGTGATGCAAAGCGAGACTACGACACAGAAAAGTAGAGGTTGCAGTTTGAGCAGATGTTACAGGACCACAATAAATTGTTGTACCCAACTTGTGAAGATGGCCAGAAGAAGCTAGGTAACACACTAGAATTGCCGAAGTGGAAGGCAGAGACCGGTGTGACTGACTCGGGATTTCAAAAGTTGCTGGTACTAATGAAGAAGATGCTTCCAAGACAAAACAAATTGCCTGCCAGTACGTATGAAGCAAAGAAGCTTGTCTGCCCTCTAGGATTAGACGTGCAGAAGATATATGCATGCCCTAATGACTGCATCCTCTAACGCGGTGAGAAGTACGAGAATATGGATAAATGCCCAGTATGCACTATATTGCAGTATAAGATCAGAAAAGATGACCCTGGTGATGTTGAGGGTGAGCCACCCAGGAAGAGGGTTCCTGCCAAGGTGATGTGGTATGCTCCTATAATACCACGGTTGAAATATTTGTTCAGAAACAAAGAGGATGCCAAGTTGTTGCGATGGTACATGTAATACCGTAAGAAAGATGGGATGTTGAGGCACCCTGCTAATGGTCGGCAGTGGAGAAAAATCGAGAGAGACTTCCTGGACTTTGCTAGTGATGCAAGGAACTTATGTTTTGGTCTAAGTACAGATGGCACGAATCCTTTTGGGGAGCAGAGCTGTAGTCATAGCACCTGGCCCGTGACTCTATGTATCTACAAACTTCTTCCTTGGTTGTGCATGAAGCGGAAGTTTATTATGATGCTAGTGCTCATCTAAGGCCCGAAGCAAACCCAACAACTATATTGATGTGTACCTAAGGCCATTAGTTGATGAACTTTTACAGTTGTGGGCCAAACCAGATGTACGTATATGATATGAGCACAAACAGCAGGAATTTGACCTACAAGCATTGTTGTTCATAACCATCAATGATTGGCCTGCTCTTAGTAACATTTTAGGACAGACAAACAAATGATACAATGCATGAACGCACTGTTTAGATGAGACTGAAAGTATATGTATGGATAAATCTAGGAATAATGTGTACCCGTATAATCGTCGTTTTCTTCCGCCCAGGCATCCCTTAAGAGAAAGGCAAGCATTTTAATGGCAAGGCAGAAACTCGGACGAAGCCTGTCCCTCGTACTGGTGCTGATGTATTTAGTATGGTCAAAGATTTAAATGTAATCTTTGAAAAGGGTCCTGACAGACAACCTGTTCCGAATGACGTTGACGGGCACACACCCATGTGGAAGAAGAAATCTATATTTTAGGAGCTACCCTATTGGAAAGTCCATGAGGTCCGCTCTGTAATAGACGTGATGCACCTGACGAAGAATCTTTGAATATTCTAGGCTTCCTAGGCTTGTATGGGAAGTCAAAAGATACCTTGACAGCACGGGAGGACCAACAACATCATAAAGGATGAGACGACATGCATCCAGGGTAGTTTCAAGGGCCTGCCAGCTATGCTCTTACCAAAGAAGAAAAGGAAATCTTTTTTGAAGTCCTTTTCAATATCAAGGTCTCGTCTGGCATCTCGTGAAATACAAAGGGAATAGTAAATAGGAAAGAGAAAAAATTTAAAAACCAAAAGTCTCATGACTGCCACGTGCTTATGACGGCAATTGCTTCCGGTTGCATTGAGGGGAATTCTACCAGAAAATGTTTGACTAGCCATTGTGAAGGTATCTGCATTCCTCAATGCAATTTCTCAGAAGGTAATCGATCTAGAAAGTCTATCTGGGTTACAAATTGATGTGGTCCAATGTCTGGTCCGCTTTTGAGTTGTTGTTCCCACCATCCTTCTTCAATATTATGATGCACCTCCTAGTTCATCTAGTCGAAGAGATTAGAATTCTCGGTCCCGTGTTTCTACATAATATGTTCCCCTTCGAGAGGTTCATGGGAGTCTTAAAGAAATATGTTCATAACCAAGCTAGGCTAGCAGGAAGCATCTCCAAGGGCTATGGAACAAAGGAGGTCATTGAGATTTGTGTTGACTTTCTTCCTAACCTTAAGCCGATTGGTGTTCCTGATTCTCGGTATGAGGGGAGGCTGACTACAAAATACACACTAGGAAGAAAAGTAATGGTATGTAAGGACAGGCATTCTTTCACTCAAGAACACTACACAGTTCTTCACAATTTCACCGTGGTGGCTTGGTATATCGACAAATACAAGAATATTCTATGCTCTGAAAACCTGGGGACTTTCGGCAGTTGGTTGTAGACACATCTCATGAATAACACACTGTTGGATATCAGTTGTACTTGTTGGCCAGGTTACCATCTTCGACTATATGTACTTTCCAAGGGTACGAGATAAATGGGAATACATTTTACACGATGGTCCAAGATAAAAAGAGCACCAACCAAAACAGTGGTGTCCGCTTTGATGCAACAGATGACAATGGGAAGACGGACACATATTATGGGTACATAGAGGAGATATGGGAACTTACTATGGACCTGCTTTTAGGGTCCCTTTGTTTCGGTGCAAATGGGTCAAGCTGATAGGAGGCGGGGTACATGTAGACCAAAAGTACGGCATGACAATAGTGGATCTCAACAATCTTGCATACATGGAAGAACCATTCGTCCTAGCCAACGCTGTGGCTCAGGTTTTCTATGTGAAGGACATGTCTACCAAACCGAGAAAAAGAAATCAGCATAAGAATACATCGTCTGATGAGCCAAAGCGCCACGAAGTTCTTTTAGGGAAAAGAAACATCGTGGGAGTGGATGACAAGACATACATGTCAGAAGATTATAATAAGTTTCATGAAATTCCACCCTTCAAAGTGAAAAACTGACCCAAGCATCCTGTTAGATGATGAAGATTCTCCATGGCTACAACGCAGAAGAAAACCACAACACTAGATAGGGATGTTTGTAATGTGTAATAATGTATTAAACCCTTTATGTAATAAATCTATGCAACATTGTTCTGAAGATAGGGGATGAGCCCCGTTAAAACTTGCATTGGATCTCTGAAGAAACATCATATTATGAATCTAAAAATGATTTTAAAAAAAACATGAGTGTCCTTTTAAATAAATAAAGATTTAGATTGCAACGTGCGTGTGTGTTGTGATGTTTAAGAGGTTCAAGGTTTCTTAGGTCTATTCGGTTGAGGACCAAGAGCTAAAGTAACTTGTGATACTCCAAATCACAAGTTATAATCTCTTCTTATGCTTTATGCACTTTTTAATTCTCCCTCCGTTTCAAGATATTGATAAATCCGCGACATCTGAGACGAAAGGAGTATTATATATGCAATAAATATATTTGTTGTGTGATCAAAATGTCCGAAAACAGGAAAGTTGATGCCAAAAATTCCGAATCCTTGTTGCCAATTAACTAAGCTAGGTCTAGTAGTTTTCCTTATGCGTGCAGTAGGATAGGCTGTGACCTTGTACCAAATAACTACATATATAAAAGTGGAGGGCTTCAGCGATCAATTAGGGGCGCCAAATCAGCCTTCGTTACTGTAGATTCGCGCATCTACAGTACCTGCATCTACAGTTCCCTGGTTTTCTCTTGGTTTGTTTTATTCTGTTGTTTGTGTGGTTCCTTGCTAAGCGGTTGGGGTGTTTCTGGAAGTCTGACATCGCCTTATCTTCCTCCCTAGAATCTCCTCTCCCGTGTGCCTTCCTCCACTCCCGGCTGGCAACTGAACACCGCCAGGAGCAAGAACGCCCACCCCACCGCTCCACCTCCAACGCCATGTTACTGCCCCGCCTCCCATGCCCGGTCGCCGCGTCGGGATCCCTTCCATGGGTGCACGAGTTTCTCCCAATAGCCGCCGCCCATAGACGTCGCCCAGGCCGAGGTCCTCCTCTCCTTCCCTGGCCCACGAGGTGCCTGACGATGCAGCCATAGTCCCTACCGCTGTGTGTGCCCCGCCCGAGCCACACGGCCAGCACATTGCTACGATGCTTTCTGTTCTGGACGCCGTGCGGGACGACCAGTTGTCGCACCGTCGTGATGCCGACCAGCGCCGTCGGGCCCACCTGCCGCCCCGTCGTGGCGCCCACATGGCTGGTTGATTAGCTGAAGTGCCACCTTCTTCCCTAAAGGATGATCTATGCCAGGTCGTCGACGCTAGCCGACGATGATATCCACATCGGGTAAGTTGTCCCTACCCCTGAACCTCCCCTCGAAGCAACGATTCGTGAGTTATCTCCCCTAAAGATGCAATATCCGTCCAAAAAATAGCAACAGCCACAACTTGACCCAGTGAGCTAGCTCTCCGCTGAGGTTGGTTTCCGATCTTTGTAAGAAAGAATGATTGGCGTGGATTTAGGTGTTTTTTTAGGTGTGTATAGAAATGGTTAAAATGTAATTCTAAACATTGCTGGTTTGCAAACATGCCATGAAAAGATGTAACACCCTCGAATCGGCCCTATGCAAGTTTTAGCGCTTCCCGCCAAAACCCGCATAGAAACGATTCAAGGACGCCCACCAGGCACTTTCATGCGGGTGGAAATCGAAGTAATACCATTACACAATAGTCCTCGATGGGACCCATAGAATAGATATATATACAACAGCGACTCCGCGAGTCAAGAATACAGATATATAGTACAAAGATCCAAATCACCTTGAAATCGATACAGCGTCCGAGTACGGACAAGATGCAAATGGGGCTGAGAGCCCTGAAGAATAACCAATGGCGTCCATAACCCTGCCCAGGACAAGCCGGAAGGGTAACCCTGCTAACGACATCGATCTCAAACCTGCTAAAACAAAAGGGGGGTGCCGACAAAGGGCAAAGGAAAAAGAGGAGCGTCAGTACTGAGGCCAGTACACGGCGAGGCTAGAATTCGGCGGCTCTCGCCTACATAGGTATAGTGGGCTGGAGCGGCAGCGGCACTAAACATCCTATAGAGACTCGAGACAACTGGCGGTTATCAGAGAGGGGTAAGAAAGACCTATTCGGATCCAACCCGAAGCTAACACCAAACAAACCCATCCTGGTATTTCCCCCTCGAGACCAAACGAGGAAGTCGGACAAAGGAACTCACATAGTTGGCAATTTTACTCATTCCATTATAGTTGCAGCCATTACTAATCAGATATAGATAACCTGAGTCATCCTGAAGCATAAGTAGTGGGCAGTTTTAGTTAGCATTCCGTTGTAGTTGGAACATTTACTAGTCAGATATAATTGTCCTGAGGAATCCCAAAACCCAGCAGTTGTTGGCACTTTTATCACAGTCCATTGGAGTTGTAATACTTACTAGGCAGTCATAGTTTGACACAGATCACCACAGGTCCATCAGTTGTTGCCATTTTTATTATCCATTCCATTATAGTTGCATCTGATTACTAGTCACATATTAAGTCAAATTTATAGCACTACTTTAGTTATGCTTGTCTATGATCGAGATACTGTGCTCCAAGTCGTCCATAACCGCGGACACGGCTTTCAGAAAGTTTTACCCTGCAGGGGTGCACAAATAGCAACACACACTCGATCAACCTCGGAAAAACCAACTCAAAACCCAGCGAGGCATTCACGACAAAGCGATCATAGGATTCAGAAATATTTCAGGGGGCCACCCCACTAAGCTACCCGCCACGAAGTTGGCCGGCTCCGGAACGGACCCAGGGTTTGTGTGGACGGCTGTAAACGACTGGGAACCCGAAAGTGTGACTGGGCTTGTCGATACAGCGAAAACGTGTCACGATCCTAAACAGTACAGGTGCTCCACGCACAATCTTAAATAAAGTAGTAACATGGCATAAGAATAAAACCCCAAACTAGTTTGTGGCCCCAAGAAATAGAAATGAATCAAGCTCTGGCTCGGGGGGTCCACGGCCTCCCGGATGTGGATAGTGCGAAAAATCAAGGAACAGGTATCAAGTACTCGGGGTCCTACGGGACATAAGTGAGCGTGGAAGAACCAAATAACATCTATTGCCCACCGATGCCTCTGCATTAGTTATACCTAGCATTTTAATAGTTGTAATTAAAGTCATGATCAACTCCACCAATAAGCATCTCCACCATAAACATCTGCCAGCTTTGCAACAACTGTAGTACTTGACAACACGAGATCGCACCTGAGCACGCAACTACGACTCGCAAGGCCAGCTATCTACCAAACACAGGTAATAGGAGGTGTCCAAGGCAATATAGAGGCTGCACGGGATATAACTGGGGTACGGAAACTAAAGCATCGCGACACGGATAGCAATAGATCAACAGGACGAAATAAAGACTATAAATGCAAAATAGGTAGAAGAGGGAGAGATGGTCGCCTGGGAAACACTGCCGAAGGTTCACATCCGGAGAACTTGTCGATACTCACATCAACTCATCGGCCTAATCCGCGAAGAAGCAAACACTAGAAGAAACACCGGATGCAATATTTAATACTACGGCAGAAGATCCGGCATGATTATGATATGATGCAGATGCGGTGCAATTAGGCAGTATTAAGCGGAACCAGGGCCCCGACGATTAATTAGAGAGTTCAAGTTATTTAGAACCACCGCAATTTAAATGTTGTCTTAGCAAGGCAAAACATGGTATCGGTTCACTACACAAATTTAAATGGAGTCCGGAATAAGTAAAAAGTATCCCGCATATGGACTCCATATTTAATTATTAGATGAGTCAACAAAGTACCCCCAAACCACATGATGCGATGTAGGCAAGCATGAACAATTTAATATGCAACAAGGTTTATATAACATTTTATAAATTAGGGCTTAGAAAAGGGGATCATACATCAAGGTCCGAAGATCTTGGGGCTCCAAGGGGTCAGGTTTGGTCACGGCGGGATCGGTCTTAGTATCAGGGGTCGGGGTCTTGGTATCCATGCAAAAGAGCTTCGGGTCGTCACCTCCGGTAGAAGTTCTTGTCCTTCCATGTCGGAGGTCTAGCGGTTCCCGACTTTGGGTGTCCATGTCGACACACTCGGGGCATCGGCGTCTTCGGACCCGACAAAGAGAACATGGCGTGCCAGGATGAACATCTTCGAGTCTGCCTTCAGGTTCCATGTAGACCATCTCCAGATCGTGGAATCCATGTGGTAGATCTTGCCGGTAATGGAGCAGAGTTAGAATGCTTGTCGTTATCAACGACACACCCCTATTAACAGATCACCCACGGGTAGAGGCATATGCAAACGAACACACTATCTCCTCATCGACTACTTCACCCACGGAAGTAGCAGAGCAGCGGAGGCCACGACGCGCGCAGAGGGTCACGGCACACTGCGGGTCGACATTAGTAGAGGACGACGAGATGCAGCCGGCACGTGGAGGTAGAGAGGCCATCCAGGGTGGCGGCAGCAGGGCTCGGTGGCCTGGCGGCAGACGCGGGGCAGACTTGGCGGGGCTTCTGGTGCCGGAGACGGTGACCGGGTGCGGGTCGGAGCAGAGGCGACGGGCTGCTGTAGTCGTCGGGAGAGACGAGGACAGCGAGGGCGCGCGCGGCGGTGTTCGATGGGGTGGAGGTCGAGGCGACGACGGAGAGAAGGGAGGCCGGCGAGAGGGGCGGCGAGGAGGCCGACGAAAACGCTCTGGAGCCGCGGCGCTCGTGGGGTCCGAGCGAGGCCGGGTCGCGCCCGTCCGGTCAGGAGGATGCGGTGAGGAGGCCGACGGAGCTTGCGGGTGAGGGGAAGGGCGCAGGCGACAACCGGAGCTCGGCCAGAGGCGCGGGCCATTGGTGGTGGCCGGAGGAAGGAGGCGGTGGAAGCTCTTGGCGGTGGGGTACCGACTCTGGGCGGCGACCGGAGCCGAGCACGGGGAGGGCGGCGAGGTCGGGGCGAGGAGGTCTGGCGGCGGATCGGGGCTGGTGTCGGGGGATCGTGGGGAAGAATACAGGGAGAGAGGAGGGAGGTGCGCCTGGGGCGGGGGAACCGAGGCCGAGTGGGGGGGGGGGGGGGTCGCGCGGGTGCGTGAGGGGCGGAGAGGAGAGAGGAGGTGGGTGACGTGGAAGGGGTGGGCCAGAAGGCGAACAGGAATCCCGGGGTGGGACTTGTCGGGCGGGGTGGCGTGTGGAGCGGTGGCCTCAAGGCCAGGTGGTCAGGGGAGAGCGGGAGTGGGGCTGGTTGCAGCAGGTGGGACGGCCTGGGGCGCGTGTCCATTGGGGTGGACCAGGGGGTGCGTGCGCGTGTGAGTGCGTGTGTGTGGCGTGGGTTTGGACGGGGCAGGGGCCAGGGGTGAGGTGGCGAGCACCTATTGGTGCAGGTGAGGTGGAGGGGTGGGATATGGAGAGAGGAGGGGCGGCGGCTGTGCGTGCGTGGGATGGAGGGAGCTGGAGAGGGGGTAGGTGGGGCTTTAGGGTTAGGGTAGATTAGGGTTTTGCTAGAAAGATTAGGAAGGAGGTGGCCGGCTAGGCTTTTGGGCCTGGCTAGCTGCCTCCCAAAAATAATGCAAACTTTTATTTTAAGTTAAAATAGACTGTTGTAAATAGTTTTTAGACAAATAAAAGACTCGAAAAAGACCGAAGTTTTGATTCGAATAAAGACGGGGAATATTTTAGATAACAAAACTAGGCTTTTCGAAAATAGTTTTAGACAAACAGATGCATGATGATGACGATGCTCAAATGCAATGTGGCACGATGACATGAGCATGCGGTCATGATGATGCAATGCACAAAAACAACGCGATTTTCTAGTAGTGGTTTTTGGCGGGATGCCACAATTCGACACCACTAACAATGGATCTCGCCCTCGAGATCCGCCTCATGGTACCGGGAAGAAGGTCGGCGATCTGAATCTTCTCGCTTCGTGTAGATCCTCGCGTCACCACTAACAAAGGTTCCTTCTTCGTCGCGAATCAGCGACACCACCAACAAGGGGTCGTTGCTCGCGTTCGTTGAGAGAACACTCCGGAGAAACAAAGACGAAGATAAAGGTCTAAAAAGATAAGGCCACCTTTAACTTCCGTGGAAGGAGTGAAAATTGCATTGATCCTCCAATTCAATGTACCAAGCGAATGATAAGAGTAGTGGTATGGTAGCCACTCCATCCCGCACTCAAAGCATTACTCTGTACATGAACAAAAGAATCGTGCAACCAACTCTCAGAATTCAGACTGAAGATCTTGACAAGCGATGTCCGGAGAACAAAGGAATAATCCAGAATCTGCATCGGATCTGGCGTAGATGATGTCGGCGCGTAGGAAAACACCGGAAGGCACAAACAAGGAACAAAGAACGGTACCTCGGATAAAGGATCACTCAGATAGCATGAAGTCCGGATGTAGTAACACCGTTACCAAAGGAGGAGGCGAGATCCTGAAGGTACGACGGAAACCCACCCACGAGAATTCCTGGACTCGAAGAGAAGATAAGAGAGCAGATTCAAAACACGCAGAGGTAAGAGGAGAATAGCAGAGGGTAAGGAGTAAAAGCAGACCTAATCAGATCTATCCAACAGTTTTTTGCAAAATAGTTTTGACACTCTACTTCGGCCGTTAGCTAGGTTATCCTACAGGCTGGACTTATGGGGTATCGCAACTGCTGAGCTCTGATACCACTCTGTAACACCCTCGAATCGGCCCTATGCAAGTTTTAGCGCTTCCCGCCAAAACCCGCATAGAAACGATTCAAGGACACCCACCAGGCACTTTCGTGCGGGTGGAAATCGAAGTAATACCATTACACAACAGTCCTCGATGGGACCCACAGAACAGATATATATACAACAGCGACTCCGCGAGTCAAGAATACAGATATACAGTACAAAGATCCAAATCACCTTGAAATCGATACAACGTCCGAGTACAGACAAGATGCAAATGGGGCTGAGAGCCCTGAAGAATAACCAATGGCATCCATAACCCTGCCCAGGCCAAGCCGGAAGGCTAACCCTGCTAACGACGTCGATCTCAAACCTGCTAAAACAAAAGGGGGTGCCGACAAAGGGCAAAGGAAAAAGAGGAGCGTCAGTACTGAGGCCAGTACACGGCGAGGCTAGAATTCGGCGGCTCTCGCCTACATAGGTATAGTGGGCTGGAGCGGCAGCGCAGCGGCACTAAACATCCTATAGAGACTCGAGACAACTGGCGGTTATCAGAGAGGGGTAAGAAAGACCTATTCGGATCCAACCCGAAGCTAACACCAAACAAACCCATCCGGGTATTTTCCCCTCGAGACCAAACGAGGAAGTCGGACCAAGAAACTCACACATTTGGCAATTTTACTCTTTCCATTATAGTTGCAGCCATTACTAATCAGATATAAATAGCCTGAGTCATCCTGAAGCATAAGTAGTGGGCAGTTTTAGTTAGCATTCCGTTGTAGTTGGAACATTTACTAGTCAGATATAATTGTCCTGAGGAATCCCAAAACCCAACAGTTGTTGGCACTTTTATCACAGTCCATTGGAGTTGTAATACTTACTAGGCAGGTATAGTTTGACACAGATCACCACAGGTCCATCAGTTGTTGGCATTTTTATTATCCATTCCATTATAGTTGCATCTGATTACTAGTCACATATTAAGTCAAATTTATAGCACTACTTTAGTTATGCTTGTCTATGATCGAGATACTATGCTCCAAGTCGTCCATAACCGTGGACACGGCTTTCAGAAAGTTTTACCCTGCAGGGGTGCACAAATAGCAACACACACTCGATCAACCTCGGAAAAACCAACTCAAAACCCAACGAGGCATCACGACAAAGCGATCACAGGATTAAGAAATATTTCAGGGGGCCACCCCACTAAGCTACCCGCCACGAAGTTGGCCGGCTCCGGAACGGACCCAGGGTTTGTGTGGACGGCTGTAAACGACTGGGAACCCGAAAGTGTGACTGGGCTTGTCGATACAGCGAAAACGTGTCACGATCCTAAACAGTACAGGTGCTCCACGCACAATCTTAAATAAAGTAGTAACATGGCATAAGAATAAAACCCCAAACTAGTTTGTGGCCCCAAGAAATAGAAATGAATCAAGCTCTGGCTCAGGGAGGTCCACGGCCTCCCGGATGTGGATAGTGCGAAAAATCAAGGAACATGTATCAAGTACTCGGGGTCCTACGGGACACAAGTGAGCGTGGAAGAACCAAATAACTTCTATTGCCCACCGATGCCTCTGCATTAGTTATACCTAGCATTTTAATAGTTGTAATGAAAGTCATGATCAACTCCACCAATAAGCATCTCCACCATAAACATCTGCCAGCTTTCCAACAACAGTAGTACTTGACAACACGATATCGCACCTGAGCACGCAACTACGACTCGCAAGGCTAGCTATCTACCAAACACAGATAATAGGAGGTGTCCAAGGCAATATAGAGGCTGCACGGGATATAACTGGGATACGGATACTAAAGCATCACGACACGGATAGCAATAGATGAATAGGAGGAAATAAAGAGTATAAATGCAAAATAGGTAGAAGGGGGAGAGATGCTCGCCTGGGAAACACTGCCGAAGGTTCACATCCGGAGAACTTGTCGATACTCGCATCAACTCATCGGCCTAATCCGCGAAGAAGCAAACACTAGAAGAAACACCGGATGCAATATTTAATACTACGGCAGAAGATCCGGCATGATTATGATATGATGCAGATGCGGTGCAATTAGGTAGTATTAAGCGGAACCGGGGCCCCGACGATTAATTAGAGAGTTCAAGTTATTTAGAACCCCCGCAATTTAAATGTTGTGTTAGCAAGGCAAAACATGGTATCGGTTCATTACACAAATTTAAATGGAGTCCAGAATAAGACAAAAGTATCCCGCATATGGACTCCATATTTAATTATTAGATGAGTCAACAAAGTACCCCCAAACCACATGATGCGATGTAGGCAAGCATGAACAATTTAATATGCAACAAGGTTTATATAACATTTTATAAATTAGGGCATAGAAAAGGGGATCATACATCAAGGTCCGAAGATCTTGGGGCTCCAAGGGGTCAGGTTCGGTCACGGCGGGAACGGTGTTCGTATTAGGGGTCGGGATCTTGGGGTCCATGCAAAAGAGCTTCGGGTCGTCACCTCCGGTAGAAGTTCTTGTCCTTCCATGTCGGAGGTCTAGCGGTTCCCGACTTTGGGTGTCCATGTCGACACACTCGAGGCATCGGCGTCTTCGGACCCGAGAAAGAGAACATGGCGTGCCAGGATGAACATCTTCGAGTCTGCCTTTAGGTTCCATGTAGACCATCTCCAGATCGTGGAATCCATGTGGTAGATCTTGCCGGTAACGGAGCAGAGTTAGAATGCTTGTCCTTATCAACGACACACCCATATTAACAGATCACCCACGGGTAGAGGCATATGCAAACTAACACACTATCTCCTCATTGACTACTTCACCCACGGAAGTAGCAGAGCAGCGGAGGCCACGACGCATAGAGAGCGTCACGGCACAGCGTGGGTCGACCTAAGCAGAGGACGACGAGATGCAGCCGACGTGTGGAGGCAGAGAGGCCGTCCAGGGTGGCGGCAGCAGGGCTCGGTGGCCTGGCGGCAAACGCGGGGTAGACTTGGCGGGGCTCCTGGTGCCAGAGACGGCGACCGGGTGCGGGTCGGAGCAGAGGCGACGGGCTTCTGTGGTCGTCGGGAGAGACGAGGACGACGAGGGTGCGCGCGGCGGTGTCCGATGGGGTGGAGGTCGAGGCGACGACGGAGAGAAGGGAGGCCGGCGAGAGGGGCGGCGAGGAGGCCGACGACGGCGCTCTGGAGCCGCGGCGCTCGCAGGGTCCGAGCGAAGCCGGGTCGGGCCCGTCCGGTCAGGAGGATGCGGTGAGGAGGCTGACGAAGCTTGCGGGCGAGGGGAAGGGCGCAGGCGGCGACCGGAGCTCAGCCAGAGGCGCGGGCCAGTGGTGGCGGCCGGGGAAGGAGGCGGGGGAAGCTCTTGGCGGCGGGGTACCGGCTCTGGGCGGCGGCCGGAGCCGAGCACGGGGAGGGCGGCGAGGTCGGGGAGAGGAGGTCTGGCGGCGGATCGGGGCTGGCGTCGGGGGATCGTGGGGAAGAAGACGGGGAGAGAGGAGGGAGGTGCGCCCGGGGCGAGGGAACCGAGGCCGAGCGGGGGGGGTCGCGTGGGCGCGTGAGGGGCGGAGAGGAGAGAGGAGGTGGGCGACGTGGAAGGGGTGGGGCAGGAGGCGAACGGGAATCCCGGGGTGGGACTTGTCGAGCGGGGTGGCGTGTGGAGCGGTGGCCTCGAGGCCAGGTGGTCAAGGGAGAGCGGGAGTAGGGCTGGTTGCGGCAGGTGGGACGGCCTGGGGCGCGTGTCCACTGGGGTGGACCAGGGGGTGCGTGCGCGTGTGAGTGCGTGTGTGGCGTGGGTTTGGACGGGGCAGGGGCCAGGGGTGAGGTGGCGAGCACCGATTGGTGCAGGTGAGGTGGAGGGGTGGGAGATGGAGAGAGGAGGGGCGGCGGCTATGCGTGCGTGGGATGGAGGGAGCTGGAGAGGGGGTAGGTGGGGCTTTAGGGTTAGGGTAGATTAGGGTTTTGCTAGAAAGATTAGGAAGGAGGTGGCCGGGTGGGCTTTTGGGCCTTACTGGCTGCCTCCCAAAAATAATGCAAACTTTTATTTTAAGTTAAAATAGACTGTTGTAAATAGTTTTTAGACAAATAAAAGACTCGGAAAAGACCGAAGTTTTGATTCGAATAAAGACGGGGAATATTTTAGACAACAAAACTAGGCTTTTCGAAAATAGTTTTAGACAAACAGATGCATGATGATGACGATGCTCAAATGCAATGTGGCACGATGACATGAGCATGCGGTCATGATGATGCAATGCACAAAAACAACGCGATTTTCTAGTAGTGGTTTTTGGCGGGATGCCACAAAATATATTAATCAAATACAATGTTTCATGCAGCTAAACTGTCGCCTGTTAATCTCTTGGGTGACCAGGCATCCAGGTCGTAGGAACGACAGTTAGTCAGTTCTCACGTGAGATCGGAAGCGCCAACAGAAATGACACCAAGATGATGTGATGTCAAGTTTAGGATTTTTTCTTGGCCGGCTGACAGATTTAAAACTTACATCTAAAGAAAGTTCGCTAACAGTTTCTGAAATGGTCAAAGTGTATTGAGGAAAAGTTTCAGCAGATACTGAAATTCTTTGCAGTACGTCTATTCTCAGCCTCCTTATGAACTGAGGTAACATCATTTGAGTTGCAAGAGAAGTTCACTTTTTTTGCTATTGGCTTATATATTTTGTTATTCCTCTGTTTTACTTTGCCACCTGAATTCACTGTCGTCGACCTTTTGTTGTCGGCTTATATATTTCTTTTCAGCATTCTTTTGGTCTCAATTCTCAACGCAGGTTCTAGCCGGATCAACAACAGGTTGTTGTTGACATGTATCTGATAATATTTACATGTGCCCAAGACTGATGCCGACATTAGACTCTGGTAGCTGTTCTCCTCTTCCTCTCTATATGCTCTCCTATATATAAGGTGAGCATCATCTAATATGTGTGGTCGAGATGAGTTGTATAAAATGTGCACATGAGGGTGCACTGTAGTCTGTCATCCTGTAACTTTTGTTATATACAAGGTGTATTGTAATCAGCACGTCAGAATCTATTTAATATGCCTTCGGGAGAAATTGTCGTCCATGATTGTATCTGCTGTCTAAATCATCAAGATGCTACTTCGTTTTGTATTTCATTGAGTGTTTTTTTATGCCCAAGATGCCATTGGTCAGTAGTATCATAGATTGCCATGGTTTTGTCTTCACAACATTTTCTCTCCACATTTGAATAAAATTGTGTTCCATCTTTTTATATGGTGTGCCTCTTTTATCACCATGATTATTGGATTCTGCAGTAATAAAGTTAGTAGTGCATCATTCATAGTCCTTTTTATAAATGATAGAGGTTCAGAACTAAAAGGTTGTATATGCTGCCAAGGGAACAAAGCCTTTGTTTGATTCAAATAAGAATTATAATCATTGATCACTTCAACTTAGTACTGGATATATATTTGCAGTACATCGAAGTTTTCTCCGATGATTCTATTTTTGCCTTGGAATCAAATTTATCTACTCAAGTTTTGAAGTAGGTCTCATGGGGTGTGGAGGTGACACCCAGGATGCTGTCTGTGTATCCAAATTCTGCAGACACGTACAGGGGACAATACGGTCTTATCATGTGCTCATCTTATTGCACATACGATCCATTGCTTATATTATTTATCCATGAAGATGATGGTACAGAAGTTGAACAACTAGAATAAGGTAAAGTGTCATGCTTCTTTCGCAAAAAAAGGTAAAGTGTCATGCTTAATTAAGCTTCTTTTTCTTTGTAGCATGGTTAGTGTTAGCATATTATCCACCAAAATTTAATTTTTGAGGTTCCTAACTTTTTTATCACACAAAGTGAAATTAGATTCACGTAATATAAGTGGAAAGAGATTCTGTGACGAATTTGCTTTTAGATTACATACGATTCTTGCGTCGGTCCTTCAGGTGGATTTTTCTTGAATATCAAACCTCTTAGAAAATGACCAGTTCCAGTTTTGCAGAGTGTAATGGCTGGTTTGTCTACTTTTTTGACTTCACAGTTACAAGTGCGCAGTCACTTATTAGTTACTTACGGAACCACCACCGGAAATATCTATCATGCTTAATGTTACTTACGACATGCGGAATTCTGGCAATAGATATGGGCAATATGAATATGTACTCGAGTTTTCATCGGTGCCCTGGAGCTAAACTTGGTTCATGAATGGTCTAAGGAAGTCAAAATCGGGGATTCTCTATAATGTATCTCATCTAGCCTTCAGATTCATATAATTTGTAGGTAATACCTTCTCTCTTCTCTATTTCAAGAACTTTGCCCCCAACTTACAGTGAGGTTGTCAATCTCTCTGGTTTGCTGAAAACGAAGGATTAAGCGTATTGTGTGGAAGATAGTAATAGCTTGCAGAAAGTAAATAGTAAATAGTAATAGTAGATGGAATATCAATGGTAAAAGAATGGACCGGGGTCCATAGTTCACTAGAGGTGATTCTCCTTAAGATAAATAGCATGTTGGGTGAATAAATTACAGCGGGACAATTGAAAGATTTGAGAAAAGCATACAATGCATATGCTAGACATGTTGACTCCTATGAGATCTGATTGGGCATTACAACATTAAACATAGACCGTAATCCAACTGCATCTATGACTAATAATCCACCTTATGGTTATCGTCTGAACCCCTTTCAGTATTAAGTTGCAAGCAACATATAATTGCATTAAGCAAAGTGTGTAAAATAAACAATATGATTGTCCTAAGGACAAAGAATTGTTGTTTTCTCCCTAGTAGCAACAACACATCTACAACCTTAAAGATTTCTGTTACTTCCCCATATTACTAGAAGATGAACCCACTATCGAGCATAAATACTCCCTCTTGGAGTTGCAAGCATCTACCTGGCCAAGATAGTTACAAACAACAGAGAGCATACAAGATCACAAATAACAAAGACATGATAGAATCAATAATCAATCTGAAATAGCATCTCAATATCCATCGGATCCCCGCAAACACAACATATAGGATTACAAATAGATGATCTTGATCATGAACGGAGCTCACAAGATCTAAACATGATAGCACAAAGGAGGAGAACCAACCATCTAGCTTCTACATGGACCTGTAGTCCAAGGATGAACTACTCACGCATCACACCGGAGGCAGGCATGATGATGAAGAAGGCCTCCAGGATGATCTCTCCCCTCCGGCAGGGTGTCGGAAAGAGCTTCAGATCCCTCATGATCTAGGGATAGAGATGACGACGGCTATAGACTCTTTCGTGGAATTTTTGATTAGGTACTTAGGGTTTTCGTCTCGGGAGGCTTTTATAGGCGAAGGGGCAAGGTCGGTGGACGCCCGAGGGGCCCACACCAGGTGGCGGCGTGCCTAGGAGGGGGCGTGCCCTCCTAGGGTGTGGCCACCGTGTGGCCCTTCTTCGGCTGCCCTCCGAACTCCATGTTGCTTCGGGTAAAATATTGACTTTGGCTTTTGTCCGATCCAATTCCGAGAATATTTCCTTACTAGCGTTTCTGAAACCAAACACAACAGAAAACAGGCAACTGGCACAGTGACATGTTGTTAATAGGTTAGTCCCAAAAAATGTATAAAAATACCTCAAAGTATCAACAAAACATAAGAAAATAGATATAAAACAAGCATGGAACATCAAAAATTATAGATAAGTTTAAGACATATCAAGCATCCCCAAGCTTAACTCATGCTCGTCCTCGAGTAGGTAAGTGATAAAAAGAATAATTTTTTAGGTGACATCCACCATCATAATCTTGATCAAGGTATTTGTAAAGAATTGATAGCTGGGACCACCGGCTTCGCCCTGTCGTAGCGCCTTAGATGTCATTACGAGTTTTACAACGCCGGTAGATATCGCATCTATGCATAACTTGTTTTTACAGGATGATGTTGTGAATGGTATGGCTTATGTGCATGTGATGTGTGTAATCCATACGTGATCTGCGTATCATGGTTTTTGTCAGCCGGCTAGAGCCTAGGTGTTGTCATCTTATTGTATAACAACCTGCGTGTCGGATTCTCTGTGTAATGTGCATTACAAGCTAGTGTGGCTGTTTGGAGAATCCGGAAGGCATGCAAAGTCGGTGTACATGTCGGCTACATGGTGTAAGACGGCATGTGACAAGAGTTGACACGAGTCGGATTACAGGCTTTATGGAGATGGAGATCACGATGAAGAGAGCCATACCATTTCACATTATAATTTCTTTATTTTGTGTTATTGTTATGTCTCTGTTTTACCTCTATTAGATAGTTGGTAGACAATAATCCCTCAAAGAAGGTCTTGTCGGTTCCCCGCCAGTGCTGCACCATCACAAGTCGGACATTTTTGGTAATGGGCTCATAAAATTGAGGTGCTATCAATTCTTTCCGACTAGGTGGGTTCGAGTCGGACTCTTACAGGGAAAACACTTGGTAATCTAGACAGGTCTATCACAACGGTTGTGGGACTTGGGGAAAAGTCGGATGGGTAATTATGTAGAAAGAAGACGCATAGTAAATATAGTTATAAAGTAATTAAGTAGAAGAATAAGTAATATATAACAAGTAGCTGATCCACATTTAGCTCAAGTAATAACATTTGTTGAAATTATTTTGCTAATATGTTACACCGATTTTGTAACGAGGCCAAATTCAGGTGTTTGCATCAATACCCCATTGTCCTTTCGCACTATTATAGAAAATGTCTTTATCGCAACTGACATTATACTCTCTCTCTCTCTAATTCTTTTAAGCGTGCTGCATTGGCATTTTTCCTCTCCCTTTGAAATTTGGAAGTTACTCTTGACCAACACAAATACTTCGGTTGAGCTAATCTCTTGGATGACCTGAAAAACATGGTTAATCATGTTAATATCTGAGTTGCACATTTATACCATCAGTATGGCTAGGACAACGGAGACAAGGAAAATTCTTACTCTAAAGTAATCTACTACTACCGGCCTAATAATCACAATCTTCAATCAATGCATGACTCTCTTGGTACTCTAGATTCTGTCTGTTTTAGGCTCTCTTAAATTATTAAGTGTCGCATGTCCTATGCCTTTTTATGTATTCTGTTATGGGAACCTCAAAAGAAAATGTTTATATCATAGGTATAGCAACAGTTAGAATCATTTCCATCTATCTAGCTTTAATGTTTTGTTGGATTAATTTGACAGTATATCCATTTGAGGCTTTTTTTGTAACTTAAATGTAAAAAATGGTAAAATTGTGTTACTACACTAGAGATTAACCTAAAATAGGAATAGTGCGCCTTTTCATTGTTAGTATGTTGTTGCTAGATCAAGAGCAGTAGCTGCATTGACCTGCTACTTTATTTCTTAACTATTTTAGTTTTTTGCTTGGTGAATTTATCTATACCATCCGTCTCTCCTGTGAAAGTAATAATAATGATCAGTAGGCTGTATGGTTTTGAGTCTGGAAGTTTGTTCTTGCAACAAATTTTGCGGTCGTGCTTCTGCCTGAACGTGTCCCAACTGCTGCTTCCGTTCTCGGTCCTTCTATGGTTGCTCCTTCTTCGCCTGTTGTTCGGGATGTTTCTTCCTATGTCACTTTGTCCGATGTGGATACTTACAGCCAGAGGTTCTTCTTGGGAAGCGGTCGGTTTGGTCAAACTTTACTTAGCTCGACTTTTTGAAAAAAATGTAGGCCTTATTTTTTGAAACGGAGAGAGTATCAATTTAGTCACTCTGTTTTCCCTCTTACTTTCATGGCTTGCATGTAGATCTTTTGGGGCACATCCTTCCTCTTGGTTTGTCCCTGCCTATGCTGCCTATGTTGCCTGTGTTATAGCTTTTTTTTCGATTGATCCATCCAACTTCATGAAGGAAAGATCAGGAATGATACAGGATAAACAATGATAAGTCATACCAATATCTTTCTCTTAATGAGTTTGTTGTGGCATTTCAATCTTTCCATGTTGGCTGGGCTATAAAGAGTGAGTTACCAATCCCATTTCACAAGAGCAGGGGGCCAAACATCACAATATGGTGCCAACATGAAGGATACTTAAAAGTTAACGTTCACAACGATATATTTTCATGAAAAGAAACTCCTTTGTGTACATATTCAAGGCAACTGCGCTGATGATTCTTACAAGAAAACATCAACAGAAGTTCAGCTTGATTTTGTTGTTATTGAAAAGTACTAAATTATCATCTAATGTCTTTATTTCTCTCTATTCTTCAGTTTACAATCATGGAAACCATAGGAACGACTCAAATACACCACGGGTGCGGCGTGTCGCCGCACCAACTTCCCTAGTCGAATCAAGAGCAGGCCTTTCAAGCTTCCCGCATACGTACGTATTACTAGGAGTGGATATCCGATCGAGAGGTATGTAGGAGGGGAAGAAAAAGAGGCATCTCCGGCCGGCCCTCAGCGGTGAGGTTTCGATCCAGCAGTTAACCATGCGTGCGTGTAGCTAGGTCTACTTATAATCACTAGTTGAATGTCGGTGCGTTATTACGGGTTTTCAAGTTTGTTGCGCTGTGATTTGTAGATTATGACGAATTTTAAAGCACGTAGCTTGAGTCTCTCTATCGAACATAGAATAAATAATGAATTTTCTTACAGGGAATTATCTTGGCAGAATGTGAAATTGCCAAAGAATACAGCATCAATTATTTTCAGTAGCCAACTGGTGAAATATATAAAGGATGGAATATAAGATGAACTTGCTCGTAGAAAGCAGAATTCATAGAATCACAGGATTAATCTGTCCAATATAAAGTAAAAATCTATGAACATGTAAACCTTAGTCCCCCAGCCTCGTATCCTCATCTCATAGCTCATCAAAGCACAATGTCAACATTTGAATACATATCCATATTAATCGCAAGCATCTAAATGTTGACTAAACTTTCCAACATTTGAACAACTTGCCCCACCGACGATCTACACCACCTAAACAAGCCTTGAGCAGTTGCATAGTACCAAGCAGAGCTCGGGCATGAGCTTCTGAATCTTCAGAATAATAAATTATTGTTAGAAAAAATAATACTCCCTTTATAGTTATGAACCCGCGTGATGTTGCGTCTTCAAAAGATAATACTCCCTCCGATCCAAATAAGTTGTCTCACATTTGTCTAGATTCAGATGTATCTTGTATTAAAACATGTCTAGATACATCCGAATCTAGACAAATCTGAGTCAAGTAATTTGGATCGGAGGGAGTATAAAAATTTACTAAGAAATTGCAATGGTGATTTTTATCGTTTCTCTGTAACCTTGAGCCGGTGGAAGCAAATGTAAGATCAGAGTTCAGAATTAAGAAACACGGAGCCGCTGGCCGGAGATCGAGTTGTATCATCCGAGCCTGGTCATCAAGTTGATCTCCAACTAGCAAAAGAAATAAAAAGGAATCTAGGACGGTTGATGAGCTCCTGGACTCTTGGTTTTGGACATGTGGATCGTGTCACAATGAAATATGTACGAACCTAATGTGTAATCGCCATACAAAAGAGAGACCTATTCGTACCCGAATCCAAACTCATGTCCAGTAAAATACTATGGTACTACGTACTAACAACGCAAAAAAAAAAACAAGATGTACTACCTTATTATGTCGGTCGATCCAAAAATTTAAGAAGTGGAGTAGACAGATAACCTCCTTACGTACACGCGTGGGGAATCTGCAAGCGGAGGCGGCGGATATGGAGAATGTGACATCCTCAACACACCGATTGTCAGCCATCACCGGCGTTCACCTGTTCAAGATCGCCGGGCACTCCATGATCAGAAGGAGCGGTGTCATCATCGAGTCCAACCCCTTCCATGTCGGAGGGCACAACTGGACTATCCGGTACTACCCCTACGGTAACAAGGAAGCCGGTGGACAGCATACATCGGTGTTCCTCCACTTGAAGGACGACGACGGTAAGGGTGAGGTCGTCAGAGCCAACTTCACGATCTGCCTCCAGGATCCCGCGCCGCCAGCGACGGGGGAGAAGAACAAAGGAGACTCCGGTACAGTTGATTTTACACCCGGAGGACGAGGATGGGGTTTCCCCAAGTTCATAAGCAAAACCGATTTGGCTGCCTCGGGGTGCCTTAAGGACGACTGCCTAGTGGTAAAGTGCCACATCGAGGTCATTACCTCCGATCGATTTCACGGCCATGGAGAGTTCGCCCCCATCGTCATCCCACCATCCCAACTAAGTGTGAATATCGGCGACCTTCTCGAGAACGGCCTAAAAGCAGACTTGACCGTCAAGATCGGCTGGTTCAAGAGGTTCAAGGTGCACGCATGCGTCCTCGCGGCGCGGTCATCGGTTTTCCGTGCGCAGCTGTGCGGCTCCATGATGGAGAGCAGGCGAAGCAGTATCCGCGTCAAGGACATAGATGCCAGGGTTTTTCGAGTCCTCTTGTATTACATGTACAAGGACTCCCTGCCGGTGTTCATGGACGAGGCCACCAAAGATGCTGCAAACATGATGCTGCATTTGCTCGTCGCGGCGGATCGGTACGCTATAGACAGACTGAAACTGATTTGCGAGGGCAAGCTGAGTAAGTTGATAGATGTAAACACAGTGTCTTTTACTCTTGATTTTGCCGAGCGACACCACTGCCAGCAACTCAAGGATCGCTGTGTTAGGTATTTTGTACAAAACGGAGAACGGTGCAGAGCTATCATGGAGACCAAAGATTTCATGCAACTAAAAGAAAATCACAAATCCCTCGCGTGTGAGGTTACTGAGAAAGCTTTTGGTACCTAACATGTTCAAAAGATATAATTGAGTGTGACATGGCTCAAGATTAGCGCTTTCATTTATGTATAGTCGATGTCTTTCCTGGATCAGCTCAAATCTTTCACCTTCTCCTATTAACGGCCAGATGTATGGAGAAGAGAAGTTGTAATCAAAACGGAAATTAAAAATTCATGGTTGACACTAGTAGGGATAGGCTCACCGCCGGCGCACCCAAATCATCTACCACCGATGAGTTGCGGTTCGCCGGTGGTAATGCATTACAGCCGGCGAACTATAAAATTCGCCGGCGATAACTGCGCATACCACCAGTGAGTATCCCAATTCGCCGGGGATAATGTCGCCTAACACTGGCGCACATTACTTCGCCAGGGGTAATAAAATTTATTCGCCGGCAATATTATGTATCAGAGCAAAAAATAAATAAATAGACAGAATACACAGATGAATACAGAAATACACAATATACAAGATAATGACAGCAAAGTACAATATAGCTAGGACATTGGTTCAACATTGGTTCATATAGCATTATCTAGAGTTCACTCATCTTGACCCTCGTCGAAAGAGTCGGGAGGAAAGCAAGTGGAATAGATGATGCCATAAGTACGACTAGCAAAAAATTGAACTCCTGTCCCTCTTGCATGTCATCGTACAAGATGAGGAGTCTATTCTATCCAGGACCACTAAAATAAGTTCGGGCCTCCTTGTTGGTGACCCTAACCTGGTACGTCCTATCGGGATGATTATGATGCGTCAAAGTGACACTAAATACGGCAACCTCATCCATGCTTCTATGGAGATGGTCCATGCAGCCATGTCGTACAACGCAAGGGGTTGACTGAGTAAAATCATACGATAGAACAATTAGTCGTGATTTTGATTGAACATATATATATATATTTACATTCTCCATAAGAATTTCAGAGAACATACCGTCCTAACACCAAAGTTCGCAGGGAGCGGTATGGTAATCTTCTTGCCCATGAAATGCCAACTATGTTGACCACAATTTCCACACGCTTCTTGATGGCTTAAAATGTAGAGCTCGTTTGGGACCCTAGAAGCAAGGTATGATGAACACATCATCATATTTTCCCTCAATTATGAAACCAAGGTTATCGAACCAGTAAGAGTAAGGAAACAACCCCAAGGTGTTGCTGTTGGGAATATGCCCTAGAGACAATCATGTATGATGATATTTTCTTGTGTATTCATAAGGTTATGGTCCATGTATAAACTGCTGATATGTATCATCGAATATGTGATTTGATTGTGGAACTACATATTCATGTTGTTCATACTAATTGTCCTTGGTCATTGAGGTTGTGTTGGACACACAACTTAGACCAATGTGGAAGTCAGAAGATGACTAGGTTCCACTTGTCATGGGCATGGAGATGCTATTCCGACTTACACGGATTCGGCTAAAGAGTTTAGCGAGTCGGACTGACCCATATTGAGATGCAACGAACAAGTCGTCATTTGCATGTCTCAATCAATGTAATCCTTAGACCTGAGGTTATTGCACAATCCGAGTTGAGGATCTCCGACTTAGTTTCTGTCAAACATTGTTCCGTCACTTGGCAATTGTAACACCCTCAAATTGGCCCTATGCAAGTTTTAGCCCTTTCCGCCAAACCCGCATAGAAACAATTCAAGGACGCCCACCAGGCACTTTCGTGCGGGTGGAAAACGAAGTAATGCCATTACACAACAGTCCTCGATGGGACCCACAGAATAGATACATATACAACACGACTCCAAGAGTCAATAATACAGATATAATATACAAAGATCCAAATCACCTTGAATACGATAGAGTGTCCGACTACAGACAAGATGCAAATGGGGCTAAGAGCCCTGAAGAATAACCAATGGCGTCCATAACCCTGCCCAGGCCAAGCCGAAAGGGTAACCCTGCTAACGACGTCGATCTCAAACCTGCTAAAAACAAAAGGGGTGCCGACAAAGGGCAAAGGAAAAAGAGGAGCGTCAGTACTGAGGCCAGTACACGGCGAGGCTAGAATTCGGCGGCTCTCGCCTACATAGGTATGGTGGCTGAAGCGGCAGCGCAGCGGCACTAAACAACCTATAGAGACTCGATACAACTAGCGGTTATCAGAGAGGGGTAAGAAAAGACCTATTCGGATCCAACCTGAAGCTAACACCAAACAAACCCATCTTGGTTTTTCCCCCTCGAGACCAAACGAGGAAGTCGAACCGAGGAACTCACACAGTTGGCAATTTTACTCATTCCGTTATAGTTGAAGCTCTTACTAATCAGATATAGATATTAGGAGTCATCCTGATAGCACAAGTAGTGGGCAGTCTTAGTTAACATTCCGTGGTAGTTGGAACATTTACCAGTCAGGTATAATTGTCCTGAGGAATCCCAAATCCCAGCAGTTGTTGGCACTTTTATCACATTCCATTGGAGTTGCAATACTTACTAGGCAGGTACAGCATGTCACGAAACAACCCAGATCCACCAGTTGTTGGCATTTTTAATATCCATTTCGTTATACTTGAGCTGATTACTAGTCACACATTAAGTCAAATTTATAGCACTACTTTAGTTATGCTTGTCTATGATCGAGATACTATGCTCCAAGTCGTCCATAACTGCGGACACGGCTTTTAGAAAGTTTTACCCTGCAGGGGTGCACAAATAGCAACACACACTCGATCGACCTCGGAAAAACCAACTCAAAACCCAACGAGGCTTTCACGACAAAGCGATCACAGGATTCATAAATATTTCAGGGGGCCACCCCACTAAGCTACCCGCAACGAAGTTGGCCGGCTCCAGAACGGACCCAGGGTTTGCGACGACGGCTGTAAACGACTGGGAACCCGAAAGTGTGACTGGGCTTGTCAATACCGCAAAAACGTGGCGCGATCCAAAACGGTACAGGTGCTCCATGCACAATCTTAAATAAAACAGTAACATGGCATAAGTACAGGATAGTAATAAAACCCCAAACTAGTTTGTGGCCCCAAGAAATAGAAATGAATCAAGCTCTGGCTCAGGGGGGTCCATAAGGCCTCCCGGATGTGGATAGTGCGAAAAATCAAGGAACAGGTATCAAGTACTCAGGGTCCTGTGGGACACAAGTGAGCGTGGAAGAACCAAATAACATCTATTGCACACCGATGCCTCTACATCAGTTATATCTAGCATTTTAATAGTTGTATTTAAAGTCATGATCATCTCCACTAATAAACATCTCCAACATTAACATCTGCCAGCATTCTCACAACTGTGGTACTCGACAACACGAGATCGCACCTGAGCAAGCAACTACGACTCACAAGGCCAGCTATCTACCAAACACGGGTAATAGGAGGTGTCCAAGGTAATATAGAGGCTGCATGAGATATAACTGGGGTACGGAAACTAAAGCATCGCGGCACGGATAGCAATAGATCAACAGGAGGAAATAAAGACTATAAATGCAAAATAGGTAGAAGGGAAAGAGATGCTCGCCTGAAAAACACTGCCAGAGATTCATATCCGGAGAACTTGTCGATACTCGCATCATCTCATCGGCCGAATCCGCGAAGAAGCAAACACTAGAAGAAACACCGGATGCAATATTTAATACTACGGCAGAAGATCCGGCATGATTATGATATGATGCAGATGCGGTGCAATTAGGCAGTATTAAGCGGAACCGGGGTCCCGACATTTAATTAAACGGTTCAAGTTATTTAAAACCCCCGCAATTTAAATGGTTATTTATCAATGCAAAGCATGTTATGGGTTCGCTACGCAAATTTAAATGGAGGCGATATGAGACAAGTATAGCCTGTATATAGTCTCCATAATTAAATATGAGGTGAATCGACTATACAACCCGGATCCACAAAAATATGTATGCAGGCATGTACAATTGATATGCAACAATTCATATAGATGGCATTTATAAAATAGGGGTCTTGGTTAGGGGATCACATTAGGTTTCGGCGAACTTGGTGTTCACCGGGGGTCGGTCTTGGCGGTCTTCGGGTTCGGGTCTTGGCGTGGCCTTCGGTTCACCGGGATCGGGCTTCGGGGGCTCGGTCATCGGAGTCAGGAAGAAGAACTTGTCAAACCGGCGTCATCACCACTAGGTTCCATGTCGGAGTACTTGATGTTCCGGGTCGGCGATCTTGGGGGGCATCGCCGGGTCCAGTTTCCGTGTCGAGAACTTGCCGTCCGTGAAGATCTTGGCGTACCGTGAGATCTTCGGGTCTCGGCCATGTCTACGATCCTGGGGGTTCCGAAAACAATTGTCTATGCCGGTCTCGAGTGGCACCGACGGTGGACACACAGGGCAGGTCGCGTCGTCCTTGTCGTCAGTCGCTCTCCGCTTCAGAGATCTAATAGCACCACTTGGTCACCACCTAATTCCCGATCAGCAAAATTCCACCAGAAAAAGAACAACAAAGGCAGGACCGTGTGGTCTCACTCGTCGATGAAGGCAAGGACTCGAGCTCCCAGGGTGGAAGAAGGGCGTCGACTAGGCTTAGCATTGGGAAGAGGACGGTGCGGCTCGGCCGGCACGCGGAAGGGAGCGGGTCGTAGTGGCCTCCGCGGGGCACGGGCGAGGAGGAGGGCGACCATCGCCGTTGGGGCGGCGCTCGCGGGCGGCCAGGAGACGGGGCAGCGACCTGATGAGGAGATCGGCGAGAAGAGGATCGAGGCGGGCGGAGGGACTCGGTGGCCGACATGAGGAAGCAGGGCCGGCCATGGCGCGAGGAGGCGGCGGCCAACGCGATGCAGGTGGCGCTCGCGAACCCGACGCGGGGAGGAGGCACTGGAGGGGAACGGTCGGCGTCGGGGACGGCGGCCGCGAGGTGGTTCGCGGGCGGCGGATAGGTCGCGAGCCCGGTAGAGCTTAGCAGCGGCGAAGGGGCTCGCAGGGGGGGTCGAGGCAGGGCGACTCGGAGAGCCGCGCCCGGGGAGGAGGGCGACGCTGCGAGGCGAGAGGAAGGCGCCGGTCGAGGAGGGGCCCGCTGGTGGCGACGCGGAGCTCGGTGGTGGAGAAGACGTCCGGCGGCGGGCGGTGCGGGAGAGGCGCGGTGGAGACGGGGGAGGCGGTAGGCTCCAGGATGGTGGGGGATGGTGGCGGCGGATTTGGTGGCGATGGCGTCAGGGCTAGGAGAAAACACGCAGAGATGGGGAGGGGTGAGGGGAACGTGGACGGGGAGCGGTTGCTGCGGGAGCGGGCCACGTGGGGCCGAGCGGACAGGGTCTGCGGCGCTGAGCGGGCAGGGCAGGCGTGCGTGGTAGGTGTCCTTCGGGGTGGGGTTGGGGATCGCATGCAGGTGGTGGCGTGGTGTGAGTTGGTGGTGGGGTCGCGCCCAGGTGGAGAAGTGTGGGTGTGGGTGTGAGTGGGGACAGGGGTGAGGTGGCGACATGGGATTGGAGGGGGTGAGGTGGAGGGGTGGAGGAAGGGGCTGGGTAGATTAGGTTTGGGTAGATGTAGGGATTAGACTAGATTTTAGTTTAGGGCTTGGAGGTGGCCGGCCGGGCTTTCGGGCCTGGCTGGCTACCTCCCAAAAATAATTTAAATATTTTATTTATTAAAAACGAGGCTTTTGCAAACCGTTGGTAGACAAAACAAAATAATCCGGAGGCCCGGGTTTTACTTTGAATGAAGGACGGGGCGTTTAGAAAACAAAACCAGGCTTTTCGAAATAGTTTCGTACAAACACATGCATGAGGACATGACGATGCTCAAATGCAATGTGGCATGATGACATGAGCATGCGGTCATGAGGACGCAATGCACAAAAACACCGCGATTTTCTAGTAGTGATTTTGCGGGGTGCCACAATTCGACACCACTAACAATGGATGTCGCCCTCGAGATCCGCCTCATGGTCCCGGGAAGAAGGTCGGCGATCTGAAACTTCTCGCTTCGTGTAGATCCTCGCAACACCACTAACAAGAGGTCGCTGTCCGTGGTCGTCGAGAGAACACTCCGGAAAAACAAAGGACGAAGGAAAAGGTATCAACAAACAAAGCCACCTCTAGCTTCCGTGGACAGAGTAGAATTGCAGGATCCACCGATTCGATATACAAAAGCGAATGATAAGAGTAGTCGGACGGTTATCAGTCCATCGTGCACCCAAACCATTACTCTGCACACAAATCGGATAATTATGCAATCAACTCTTGGAATCAGACTGAAGATCTCGACAAGCGAGGTTCAGAACAAAGGGGAAATGCAGACTCTGCATCAGAACTGGCATAGAGGATGTCTTCGCGTCGGAAATCACCGGAAGGCACAAGAAGGAACGGAAAGAAGTTCAACAGATGAAGGATTCCTCAGATAGCATGAAGATCGGATGGTAGAACACCGTTACCAAAGGAGGAAGCGAAACCCTGGAGGTACGACGGAAAACCCAACCACGAGAAATCCTGGACTCGAAGAAAAGATAAGAGAACAGATCCAAAACACGCAGAGGTAGGAGGAGAACAGCAGAGGGATAAGGAGTAAAATCAGACCTAATCAGATCTATCCAACCGATTTGCTAGATAGTTTTGACACTCTACTTTGGCCGTTAGCTAGGTTATCCTACAGGCTGGACTAGTGGGGTATCGTAACTGCTGGGCTCTGATACCACTCTGTAACACCCTCAAATCAGCCCTATGCAAGTTTTAGCCCTTTCCGCCAAACCCGCATAGAAACGATTCAAGGACGCCCACCAGGCACTTTCGTGCGGGTGGAAAACGAAGTAATACCATTACAAAACAGTCCTCGATGGGACCCACAGAACAGATACATATACAACACGACTCCAAGAGTCAAGAATAAAGATATAATATACAAAGATCCAAATCACCTTGAAAACGATAGAGCGTCCGACTACGGACAAGATGCAAATGGGGCTAAGAGCCCTGAAGAATAACCAATGGCGTCCATAACCCTGCTCAGGCCAAGCCGGAAGGGTAACCCTGCTAACGACGTCGATCTCAAACCTGCTAAAAAAAAGGGGTGCCGACAAAGGGCAAAGGAAAAAGAGGAGCGTCAGTACTGAGGCCAGTACACGGCGAGGCTAGAATTTGGCGGCTCTCGCCTACATAGGTATGGTGGCTGAAGCGGCAGCGCAGCGGCAGCGCAGCGGCACTAAACAACCTATAGAGACTCGATACAACTTGTGGTTATCAGAGAGGGGTAAGAAAAGACCTATTCGGATCCAATCTGAAGCTAACACCAAACAAACCCATCCTGGTTTTTCTCCCTCGAGGCCAAACGAGGAAGTCGAACCGAGGAACTCACACAGTTGGCAATTTTACTCATTCCGTTATAGTTGAAGCTCTTACTAATCAGATATAGATATTAGGAGTCATCCTGATAGCACAAGTAGTGGGCAGTCTTAGTTAACATTCCGTGGTAGTTGGAACATTTACCAGTCAGGTATAATTGTCCTGAGGAATCCCAAATCCCAGCAGTTGTTGGCACTTTTATCACATTCCATTGGAGTTGCAATACTTACTAGGAAGGTACAGCATGTCACGAAACAACCCAGATCCACCAGTTGTTGGCATTTTTAATATCCATTCCGTTATACTTGAGCTGATTACTAGTCACACATTAAGTCAAATTTATAGCACTACTTTAGTTATGCTTGTCTATGATCGAGATACTGTGCTCCAAGTCGTCCATAACCGCGGACTCAGCTTTCAGAAAGTTTTACCCTCCAGGGGTGCACAAATAGCAACACACACTCAATCAACCTCGGAAAAACCAACTCAAAACCCAACGAGGCTTTCACGACAAAGCGATCACAGGATTCATAAATATTTCAGGGGGCCACCCTACTAAGCTACCCGCAACGAAGTTGGCCGGCTCTGGAACGGACCCAGGGTTTGCGACAACGGCTGTAAACGACTGGGAACCCAAAAGTGTGACTGGGCTTGTCGATACCGCGAAAACGTGGCGCGATCCAAAACGGTACAGGTGCTCCACGCACAATCTTAAATAAAACAGTAACATGGCATAAGTACAGGATAGTAATAAAAACCCAAACTAGTTTGTAGCCCCAAGAAATAGAAATGAATCAAGCTCTGGCTCAGGGGGGTCCATAAGGCCTCCCGGATGTGGATAGTGCGAAAAATCAAGGAACATGTATCAAGTACTCGGGGTCCTACGGGACACAAGTGAGCGTGAAAGAACCAAATAACATCTATTGCCCACCGATGCCTCTGCATCAGTTATATCTAGCATTTTAATAGTTGTATTTAAAGTCATGATCATCTCCACCAATAAACATCTCCACCATTAACATTTGCTAGCATTCTAACAACTGTGGTACTCGACAACACGAGATCGCACCTGAGCAAGCAACTATGACTCACAAGGCCAGCTATCTACCAAACACGGGTAATAGGAGGTTCTGGCATCCCGCTAAAACCACTACTAGAAAATCGCTGTGTTTTTGTGCATTGCATCATCATGACCGCATGATCATGTCATCATGCCACATTGTATTTGAGCATCGTCATCATCATGCATATTATGTTCGCATGTTTTGATCGCAAACTATTTTGCTAAAAACATATTTTTGTTTTACTAAAACATCTCCGCGGTTTTATTAAAACCGTCCCTCTTTTGTTATTTGAAATTAAAACAAACTAATATTTTTAGTCCGTACGCGACCACAAAGGTTTTCTTATTTTATTAAAATAATAAAGTGGCAAAAAGTCTGTCTAAATTTTTGGTCCAAAACTAGTCCTATCTAGACTACTTTGGACTATATAAATACTTCTATCCCTCTTTTTATCCGTAACCCTAGCCTACCATCTACCAGACCACCGGACCCACCTAACACGCCTGACCCACACAGCGTCGCGCCTACCTTGCACGCGAGCCAAAGCCACCTGGTCGCCCCGCTCCCTTGCCGCCGCCGCACACCCTAGCTACCCCCAAACGGCTACCACCCAACCCACACAAGCGCACGACTCACACGATGCACCAGACCACACATGTACACCACGATGCACCAGACCCCATAGCACAATCAGTGTGCACCAACCTCCTCTAGCATCTTTGCTTTTAGGCCCTTGGGCGTTTTTCTTCCTCACGGACGGGTCCCTGCTCACCTACCCTCCCCGTGTTGTTCTTTCCTAGCCCAATGGGGGCGAGCGCTCGATCCAGAGCACCTCGATGGGATCCCCAAGCTCCTTCGCCGCGCCTCCAGAGCTCCTCAAGCCGGCCGCCTCCTGACCGGTCCGTCCTCGGCGCCCCCTCTCCGCGCCGCCGTCACCATCCCCCAACCTTGTTATCCCCGTCCCTGACCCTGCGCCCCTACGCAGAGAGCGCCGTCGGCCTTGCTCCGCCCTCCGCCGCTCGCCTCTGGTCCGGCCGCCGCCAAGGCCTGGGGCTCCCTCGACCTTATCGTCGTCGCCTCGGCACGTGGTCGCCCTCGCCCTCTCCTTCTGGGAGCTCGCCGACTCCCTCTACCGTGCCACCCTTCGTCGCCAGACCCCGCCTCCTCCTCGCCGGATCCCAAGCGCCGCCGCCACCGGAGCCGTTCGGCGTCCCTGTAGCGAGTCCGCCGCTGGCCGGCGCGGTCCCACTCCCCCAAGTTCTCTGCCGCCGTCGGCCTAGTCGTCGCCACCGGCCCGAGCTCCTCCCGGCCGGCGGGCCTTCCCCTGACGCGCTCCTCGTCGAGCTAGGCCACCATCTCCGTCCACCCGCGTCGCTTGCTGCTCCCAGCACCGCCTGCTGCGTCCCGCATCGACTCCTCGTCGCCTAGACCTGTCCGCTCCCGGACGTTCTCCACATCGCCTCGGCCCAGGTTTTCGCGACGTGGCACCTCCGTCTGCTTCCCCCGTCCTCGTCGCCTACATCGCCCTGGCGCCGTGCGTCCGTCGTCAACATCGGTACCAGCATGCGTTGTTGCTTCCTGCTTCCGTCGCGCGACCAGGTTGTAGCACGATCGGGGGCTACTAGGTCATATGTCTGTAAGGGCGTGTTTTCGCCTTGCGACTCATGTTCTGGCAGAAAACCACAGAAATTCGTTTCCCCAAGTTGGCTTCCAGGGTTTGGCTCCATGACACCAAGATCTTCCCCGGTACCGAGTATGCAAGAGATTCAGAGCACCAAGGACGACACATGAAGATGTACCCGGACGATGCATCGAGGCGATCCGCAACCCCCCCCCCCCCCCCCAGGACATCATGTCGCTGCCAAGGTCTTCTGAAGAGCCACCGAAACCACACCCCGGGGATCAACATGATCTTCTTCCTAGACCCCGAAGACCGAACCCCGGTGCGACAAGTACTCCTTCCCGGAACGCCAAGTTCTTCTTCCCGAACGCCAAGATCTCCGCCGCGAAACGACAAGGCTTTTAGGGTGGAGCCGACAAGATCTACTGCACGGACGCCATGACCTTCACAGATCCGACACCCGGGAACCTGGACGCCAAGGTTGCCTACATGGAACGGCAAGATCGACCGCACGGAACATCAAGATCTTCCGGCGCCGAGACCCAAGACCGCCACCGCTACCCGAGGACTACGACAAGATCGTCACCACCCGCCAAGTTTGCCTACCCGGACACCGTGCAACAAGATCTTCTTCACGGATCCGAAGACACCGGTACCCGATCCTTTCAAGTTCGCCATCGACGGCAAGATCGACCGCTTGGAACCCAAGTTCTCCGTCGCGAATCCAATCCCTGTCGAACCCCGAACCCCCCGGAACCCAAGATCGCCAAACGCCAATGTGTGAACCTTTTCCCGGGCCCCTATTTTATAAATTGCCATATATCTTGTTGCATATTAAATTGTTCATGCATGCATACCTGTCTGTGGTTTGGGGGCATTATGCCGATTCACCTCATAATTAAATATGGAGTGTTTATGCGGGATATCTTTGTCTTATTCTAGACTCCATTTAAATTGGTGTAGTGAACCGATGCCATGTTTCACCCTGTTAATACAACATTTAAATTGCGGGGGTCTAAATAACTGGAACCGCCTAATTAATTGTCGGGACCCCGGCTCCGCTTAATACTGCCTAATTGCACCGCATCTGCATCATATCATAATCATGCCGAATCTTCTGCCGTAGTATTAAATATTGCATCCGGTGTTTCTTCTAGTGTTTGCTTCTTCGCGGATTAGGCCGATGAGTTGATGTGAGTATCGACAAGTTCTCCGGATATGAACCTTCGACAGTGTTTTCCAGGCGAGCATCTCTCCCCCTCTACCTATTTTTGCATTTATAGTCTTTACTTCCTCTTGTTGATCTATTGCTATCCGTGTCGCGATGGTTTAGTTTCCGTGCACCAGTTATATCCCGTGCAGCCTCTATATTGCCTTGGACACCTCCTATTACCTGTGTATGGTAGATAGCTGGCCTTGCGAGTCGTAGTTGCTTGCTCAGGTGCGATCTTGTGATGTCGAGTACCACAGTTGTTGGAATGATGGCAGATGTTTATTTGTGGAGATGCTTTTTGGTGGAGATGATCATGACTTTAAATACAACTATTAAAAATGCTAGATATAACTAATGCAGAGGCATCGGTGGGCAATAGATGTTATTTGGTTCTTCCACGCTCACTTGTATCCTGTAGGACCCCGAGTACTTGATACCTGTTCCTTGATTTTTCGCACTATCCACATCCGGGAGGCCTTATGGACCCCCCTGAGCCAGAGCTTGATTCATTTCTATTTCTTGGGGCCACAAAGTAGTTTGGTGATTTATTACTATCCTATACTTATGCCATGCTTTACTGCTTTATTTAAGATTGTGCGTGGAGCACCTGTACTGTTTTGGATCGCGCCACGTTTTCGCGGTATCGACAAGCCCAGTCACACTTTCGGGTTCCCAGTCGTTTACAGCCGTCGTCGCAAACCCTGGGTCCGTTCCGGAGCCGGCCAACTTTGTTGCGGGTAGCTTAGTGGGGTGGCCCCCTGAAATATTTTATGAATCCTGTAATCGCTTTGTCGTGAAAGCCTCGTTGGGTTTTGAGTTGGTTTTTCCGAGGTTGATCGAGTGTGTGTTGCTATTTGTGCACCCCTGCAGGGTAAAACTTTCTGAAAGCCATTGCGGTTATGGATGACTTGGAGCACAGTATCTCGATCATAGACAAGCATAACTAAAGTAGTGCTATAAATTTGACTTAATATGTGACTAGTAATCAGCTCAATTATAACGGAATGGATATTAAAAATGCCAACAACTGGTGGATCTTGGTCGTATCGTGTTCTGATATACCTGCCTAGTAAGTATTGCAACTCCAATGGAATGTGATAAAAGTGCCAACAATTGCTGGGTTTTGGGATTCCTCGGGACAATTATATCTGACTAGTAATGTTCCAACTACAACGGAATGGTGATTAAAACTGCCCACTACTTATCAGGATGACTCATGATATCTATATCTGATTAGTAATTGCTGCAACTATAATGGAATGAGTAAAATTTGCCAACTGTGTGAGTTCCTTGGTCTGACTTCCTCGTTTGGTCTCGAGGGGGAAATACCAGGATGGGTTTGTTTGGTGTTAGCTTCAGGTTGGATCTGAATAGGTCTTTCTTATCCCTCTCTAATATCCGCCAGTTGTATTGAGTCTCTATAGGTTGTTTAGTGCCGCTGCGCTGCTGCTTCAGCCCAGCATACCTATGTAGGCGAGAGCCGTCGAATTCTAGCCTCGCCGTGTACTGGCCTCAGTACTGACGCTCCTCTTTTCCTTCGCCCTTTGTCGGCACCCCTTTTGTTTTAGCAGGTTTAAGATTGCCGCCGTTAGCAGGGTTACCCTTCCGGCTTGGCCTGGGCAGGGTTATGGATGCCATTGGTTATTCTTCGGGGCTCTTAGCCCCATTTGCATCTTGTCCGTAGGCGGACGCTCTATCGTTTTCAAGGTGATTGGATCTTTGTATTGTATATCTGTATTCTCGACTCGTGGAGTCGCTGTTGTATATATATATCTGTTCCGTGGGTCCCATCGAGGACTGTTGTGTAATGGTATTACTTCGTTTTTCCACCCGCACGAAAGTGCCTGTTGGGCGTCCTTGAATCATTTCTATGCGGGTTTGGCGGGAATCGCCGAAACTTGCATAGGGCCGATTTGAGGGTGTTACAGAGTGGTATCAGAGGTCAGCATTTGCGATACCCCACTGGTCTAGCCTGTAGGATAACCTAGCTAACGGCCGAAGTAGAGTATTAAAACTATTTGCAAAAATCGGTTGGATAGATCTGATTAGGTCTTATTTTACTCCTTACCCCTCTGCTGTTCTCATCTTACCTCTGCGTGTTTTGAATCTGCTCTCTTACCTTCTTCTAGTCCAGGATTTCTCATGGGTGGGTTTTCCGTCGTACCTTCAGGGTTTCGCTTCCTCCTTTGGTAACGGTGCTTCTACTTCCGTTCTTCGTGCTATCTGAGGAATCCTTCATCTGTTGGACTTCACTTTGTTCCTTGTTTGTGCCTTCCGGTGTTTTCCGACGCGACGACATCATCTATGCTAGATCTGATGCAGAGCCTGCATTCCACCTTTGTTTCCGAACCTCGCTTGTCGAGATCTTCGGTCTGATTCCGAGAGTTGGTTGCATAATTCTCCTATTCGTGTGCAGAGTAATGGTTTGGGTGCGCGATGGATTCATCACCATCCGACTACTCTTATCATTCGCTCTGGTACATTGAATCGATGGATCCACAATTTTACTCCGTCAACGGAAGCTAGAGGTGGCTTTATTTGTTGATACCTCTACCTTCGACCTTTGTTACCGGAGTGTCCTCTCGATGATCACGGACAACGACCTCTTGTTAGTGGTGTCACGAGGATCGACACGAAGCGAGAAGATTCTGATCATCAACCTTTTCCCGGTACCATGAGGCGGATCTCGAGGGCGAGATCCATTGTTAGTGGTGTCGAATTGTGGCATCCCGCTAAAACCACTACTAGAAAATCACTGTGTTTTTGTGCATTGCATCATCATGACCGCATACTCATGTCATCATGCCACATTGCATTTGAGCATTGTCATCATCATGCATATTATGTTCGCATGTTTTGACCGCAAACTATTTTGCTAAAAACATATTTTTGTTTTACTAAAACATCTCCGCGGTTTTATTAAAACCGTCCCTCTTTTGTTATTTGAAATTAAAACAAAATAATATTTTTAGTCCGTACGCGACCACAAAGGTTTTCTTATTTTATTAAAATAATAAAGTGGCAAAAAGTATGTCTAAATTTTTGGTCCAAAACTAGTCCTATCTAGACTACTTTGGACTATATAAATACTTCTATCCCTCTTTTTATCCCTAACCCTAGCCTACCATCTACCAGACCACCGGACCCACCTAACACGCCTGACCCACACAGCGTCGCGCCTACCTTGCACGCGAGCCAAAGCCACCTGGTCGCCCCGCTCCCTTGCCGCCGCCGCACACCCTAGCTACCCCCAAACGGCTACCACCCAACCCACACAAGCGCACGACTCACACGATGCACCAGACCACACATGTACACCACGATGCACCAGACCCCATAGCACAATCAGTGTGCACCAACCTCCTCTAGCAGCTTTGCTTTTAGGCCCTTGGGCGTTTTTCTTCCTCACGGACGGGTCCTTGCTCACCTACCCTCCCCGTGTCGTTCTTTCCTAGCCCAATGGGGGCGAGCGCTCGATCCAGAGCACCTCGATGGGATCCCCAAGCTCCTCCGCCGCGCCTCTAGAGCTCCTCAGGCCGGCCGCCTCCTGACCGGTCCGTCCTCGGCGCCCCCTCTCCGCGCCGCCGTCACCATCCCCCAACCTTGTCGTCCCCGTCCCTGACCCTGCGCCCCTACGCAGAGAGCGCCGTCGGCCTTGCTCCGCCCTCCGCCGCTCGCCTCCGGTCCGGCCGCCGCCAATGCCCGAGGCTCCCTCGACCTTGTCGTCGTCGCCTCGGCACGTGGTCACCCTCGCCCTCTCCTTCTGGGAGCTCGCCGACTCCCTCTACCGCGCCGCCCTTCGTCGCCAGACCCCGCCTCCTCCTCGCCGAATCCCAAGCGCCGCCGCCACCGGAGCCGTTCGGTGTCCCTGTAGCGAGTCCGCCGCTGGCCGGCGCGGTCCCACTCCCCCAAGTTCTCTGCCGCCGTCGGCCTAGTCGTCGCCACCGGCCCGAGCTCCTCCCGGCCGGCGGGCCTTCCCCTGACGCGCTCCTCGTCGAGCTAGGCCACCATCTCCGTCCACCCGCGTCGCTCGCTGCTCCTAGCACCGCCTGCTGCGTCCCGCATCGACTCCTCGTCGCCCAGACCTGTCCGCTCCCGGACGTTCTCCACATCGCCTTGGGCCCAAGTTTCCGCGACGTGGCACCTCCGTCCGCTTCCCCCGTCCTCGTCGCCTAAATCGCCCTGGCGCCGTGCGTCCACCGTCAACATCGGTACCAGCATGCGCTGCTGCTTCGTGCTTCCGTCGCGCGACCAGGTTGTAGCACGATCGGGGGCTACTCGGTCATATGTCTGTAAGGGCGTGTTTTCGCCTTGCGACTCGTGTTCTGGCAAAAAACCACAGAAATTCGTTTTCCCAAGTTGGCTTGCAGGGTTTGGCTCCATGACACCAAGATCTTCCCCGGTACCGAGTATGCGAGAGATTCAGAGCACCAAGGACGACACATGAAGATGTACCCGGACGATGCACCGAGGCGATCCGCAACCCCCCCGGGACATCATGTCGCTGCCAAGGTCTTCTGATGAGCCACCGAAACCACACCCCGGGGATCAACACGATCTTCTTCCTAGACCCCGAAGACCGAACCCCGGTGCGACAAGTACTCCTTCCCGGAACGCCAAGTTCTTCTTCCCGAACGCCAAGATCTCCGCCGCGAAACGACAAGGCCTTTGGGGTGGAGCCGACAAGATCTACTGCACGGACGCCATGACCTTCACGGATCCGACGCCCAGGAGCCTGGACGCCAAGGTCGCCTACATGGAACGGCAAGATCGACCGCACGGAACATCAAGATCTTCCGGCGCCGAGACCCAAGACCGCCACCGCTACCCGAGGACTACGACAAGATCGTCCCCACCC
This sequence comes from Avena eriantha, assembly GCA_910589775.1. Classification (NCBI taxonomy): domain Eukaryota; kingdom Viridiplantae; phylum Streptophyta; class Magnoliopsida; order Poales; family Poaceae; genus Avena; species Avena eriantha. Next base: position 94,223 of record OU342745.1, on the reverse strand, counting down.
GCCAATTTCGCCTACCCGGACACCGTGCGACAAGATCTTCTTCATGGATCCGAAGACACCGGTACCCGATCCTTTCAAGTTCGCCATCGACGGCAAGATCGACCGCTTGGAACCCAAGTTCTCCGTCGCGAATCCGATTCCTGTCGAACCCCGAACCCCCCGGAACCCAAGATCGCCAAACGCCAATGTGTGAACCTTTTCCCGAGCCCCTATTTTATAAATTGCCATATATCTTGTTGCATATTAAATTGTTCATGCATGCATACCTGTCTGTGGTTTGGGGGCATTATGCCGATTCACCTCATAATTAAATATGGAGTGTTTATGCGAGATATCTTTGTCTTATTCTAGACTCCATTTAAATTGGTGTAGTGAACCCATGCCATGTTTCACCCTGTTAATACAACATTTAAATTGCGGGGCTCTAAATAACTTGAAGCGCCTAATTAATTATCGGGACCCCGGCTCCGCTTAATACTGCCTAATTGCACCGCATCTGCATCATATCATAATCATGCCGAATCTTCTGCCGTAGTATTAAATATTGCATCCGGTGTTTCTTCTAGTGTTTGCTTCTTCGCGGATTAGGCCGATGAGTTGATGCGAGTATCGACAAGTTCTCCGTATATGAACCTTCGGCAGTGTTTTCCAGGCGAGCATCTCTCCCCCTTCTACCTATTTTTGCATTTATAGTCTTTACTTCCTCCTGTTGATCTATTGCTATTCGTGTCGCGATGCTTTAGTTTCCGTGCCCCAGTTATATCCCGTGCAGCCTCTATATTGCCTTGGACACCTCCTATTACCTGTGTTTGGTAGATAGCTGGCCTTGCGAGTCGTAGTTGCTTGCTCAGGTGCGATCTTGTGATGCCGAGTACCACAGTGTTTGGAATGATGGCAGATGTTTATTTGTGGAGATGCTTTTTGGTGGAGATGATCATGACTTTAAATACAACTATTAAAAATGCTAGATATAACTAATGCAGAGGCATCGGTGGGCAATAGATGTTATTTGGTTCTTCCACGCTCACTTGTGTCCCGTAGGACCCCGAGTACTTGATACATGTTCCTTGATTTTTCGCACTATCCACATCCGGGAGGCCTTATGGACCCCCCTGAGCTAGAGCTTGATTCATTTCTATTTCTTGGGGCCACAAAGTAGTTTGGTGATTTATTACTATCCTGTACTTATGCCATGCTTTACTGCTTTATTTAAGATTGTGCGTGGAGCACCTCTACTCTTTTGGATCGCGCCACGTTTTCGCGGTATCGACAAGCCCAGTCACACTTTCGGGTTCCCAGTCGTTTACAGCCGTCGTCGCAAACCCTAGGTCCGTTCCGGAGCCGGCCAACTTTGTTGCGGGTAGCTTAGTGGGGTGGCCCCCTGAAATATTTTATGAATCCTGTGATCGCTTTGTCGTGAAAGCCTCGTTGGGTTTTGAGTTGGTTTTTCCGAGGTTGATCGAGTGTGTGTTGCTATTTGTGCACCCCTGCAGGGTAAAACTTTCTGAAAGCCGTGTCCGCGGTTATGGACGACTTGGAGCACAGTATCTCGATCATAGACAAGCATAACTAAAGTAGTGCTATAAATTTGACTTAATATGTGACTAGTAATTAGCTCAATTATAACGGAATGGATATTAAAAATGCCAACAACTGGTGGATCTTGGTTGTATCGTGTTCTGATATACCTGCCTAGTAAGTATTGCAACTCCAATGGAATGTGATAAAAGTGCCAACAATTGCTGGGTTTTGGGATTCCTCGGGACAATTATATCTGACTAGTAATGTTCCAACTACAACGGAATGGTGATTAAAACTGCCCACTACTTATCAGGATGACTCATGATATCTATATCTGATTAGTAATTGCTGCAACTATAATGGAATGAGTAAAATTTGCCAACTGTGTGAGTTCCTTGGTCCGACTTCCTCGTTTGGTCTCGAGGGGGAAATACCAGGATGGGTTTGTTTGGTGTTAGCTTCAGGTTGGATCTGAATAGGTCTTTCTTATCCCTCTCTAATATCCGCCAGTTGTATTGAGTCTCTATAGGTTGTTTAGTGCCGCTGCACTGCCGCTTCAGCCCACCATACCTATGTAGGCGAGAGCCGCCGAATTCTAGCCTCGCCGTGTACTGGCCTCAGTACCGACGCTCCTCTTTTCCTTCGCCCTTTGTCGGCACCCCTTTTGTTTTAGCAGGTTTGAGATCGCCGTCATTAGCAGGGTTACCCTTCCGGCTTGGCCTGGGCAGGGTTATGGACGCCATTGGTTATTCTTCAGGGCTCTTAGCCCCATTTGCATCTTGTCCGTAGTCGGACGCTCTATCATTTTCCAGGTGATTGGATCTTTGTATTGTATATCTGTATTCTCGACTCGTGGAGTCGCTGTTGTATATATATATATATATATATATTCTGTGGGTCCCATCGAGGACTGTTGTGTAATGGTATTACTTCTTTTTCCACCCGCACGAAAGTGCCTGGTGGGCGTCCTTGAATCGTTTCTATGCGGGTTTGGCGGGAATCGCCGAAACTTGCATAGGGCCGATTCGAGGGTGTTACAGAGGTGTCCAAGGCAATATAGAGGCTGCACGGGATATAACTGGGGTACGGAAACTAAAGCATCGCGACACGGATAGCAATAAATCAACAGGAGGAAATAAAGACTATAAATGCAAAATAGGTAGAAGGGGAAGAGATGCTCGCCTGAAAAACACTGCCGGAGATTCATATCCAGAGAACTTGTCGATACTCGCATCATCTCATCGACCTAATCCGCGAAGAAGCAAACACTAGAAGAAACACCGGATGCAATATTTAATACTACGGCAGAAGATCCGGCATGATTATGATATGATGCAGATGCGGTGCAATTAGGCAGTATTAAGCGGAACCGGGGTCTCGACATTTAATTAAATGGTTTAAGTTATTTAAAAACCCCGCAATTTAAATGTTGATTTATCAATGCAAAGCATGTTATCGGTTCGCTACGCAAATTTAAATGGAGGCGATATGAGACAAGTATAGCCCGTATATAGTCTCCATAATTAATTATGAGGTGAATCGACTATACAACCCGGACCCACAAAAATATGTATGCAGTCATGTACAATTGATATGCAACAATTCATATAGATGGCATTTATAAAATAGGGGTCTTGGTTAGGGGATCACATTAGGTTTCGGCGAACTTGGTGTTCACCGGGGGTCGGTCTTGGCGGTCTTCGGGTCTGGGTCTTGGCGTGGCCTTCGGTTCATCGGGATCGGGCTTCGGGGGCTCGGTCATCGGAGTCGGGAAGAAGAACTTGTCAAACCGGCGTCATCACCACTAGGTTCCATGTCGGAGTACTTGATGTTCCGGGTCGGCGATCTTGGGGGGCATCGCCGGGTCCAGTTTCCGTGTCGAGAACTTGCCGTCCGTGAAGATCTTGGCGTACCGTGAGATCTTCGGGTCTCAGCCATGTCTACGATCCTGGGGTTCCGAAAACAATTGTCGGTGCCGGTCTCGAGTGGCACCGACGGTGGACACACAGGGCAGGTCGCGTCGTCCTTGTCGTCAGTTGCTCTCCGCTTCAGAGATCTAGTAGCACCACTTGGTCACCACCTAATTCCCGATCAGCAAAATTCCACCAGAAAAAGAACAACAAAGGCAGGACTCGTGTGGTCTCACTCGTCGATGAAGGCAAGGACGTGAGCTCCCAGGGTGGAAGAAGGGCGTCGACTAGGCGTAGCACTGGGAAGAGGACGGTGCGGCTCGGCCGGCACGTGGAAGGGAGTGGGTCGTAGTGGCCTCCGTGGGGCACGGGCGAGGAGGAGGGCGACCATCGCCGTTGGGGCGGCGCTCGCGGGCGGCCAGGAGACGGGGCAGCGACCCAATGAGGAGCTCGGTGAGAAGAGGATCGAGGCGGGCGGAGGGACTCGATGGCCGACATGAGGAAGCAGGGCCGGCCATGGCGCGAGGAGGCGGCGGCCAAGGCGACGCAGGTGGCGCTCGCGAACCCGACGCAGGGAGGAGGCACTGGAGGGGAACGGTCGGCGTCGGGGACGGCGGCCGCGAGGTGGTTCACGGGCGGCGGATATGTCACGAGCCCGGCGGAGCTTAGCGGCAGCGAAGGGGCTCGCAGGGGGGTCGAGGCAGGGCGACTCGAAGAGCCACGCCCGGGGAGGAGGGTGACGCTGCGAGGCGAGAGGAAGGCGCCGGTCGAGGAGGGGCCCGCTGGCGGCGGCGGCACAGAGCTCGGTGGCGGAGAAGACGTCCGGCGGCGGGCGGTGCGGGAGAGGCGCGGTGGAGACGGGGGAGGCGGCAGGCTCCAGGACGGTGGGGGATGGTGGCGGCGGATTTGGTGGCGATGGCGTCGGGGCTAGGAGAAAACACGCAGAGATAGGGAGGGTGAGGGGAACATGGACGGGGAGCGGTTGCTGCGGGAGCGGGCCACGTGGGGCCGAGCGGACAGGGTCTGCGGCGCTGAGCGGGCAGGGCAGGCGTGCGTGGTAGGTGGCCTTCGGGGTGGGGTTGGGGATCGCATGCAGGTGGTGGCGTGGTGTGAGTTGGTGGTGGGGTCGCGCCCAGGTGGAGAAGTGTGGGTGTGGGTGCGAGTGGGGACAGGGGGTGAGGTGGTGACATGGGATTAGAGGGGGTGAGGTGGATGGGTGGAGGAAGGGGCTGGGTAGATTAGGTTTGGGTAGATGTAGGGATTAGACTAGATTTTAGTTTAGGGCTTGGAGGTGGCCGGCCGGGCTTTCGGGCCTGGCTGGCTGCCTCCCAAAAATAATTTAAATATTTTATTTGTTAAAAACGAGGCTTTTGCAAACCGTTGGTAGACGAAACAAAATAATCCGGAGGCCCGGGTTTTACTTTGAATGAAGGACGGGGCGTTTAGAAAACAAAACCAGGCTTCTCGAAATAGTTTCGTACAAACACATGCATGATGACATGACGATGCTCAAATGCAATGTGGCATGATGACATGAGCATGCAGTCATGAGGATGCAATGCACAAAAATACCGCGATTTTCTAGTAGTGATTTTGCGGGGCGCCACAGCAGTTATAAACGCGGAGTTCGGGTCGACTGAGAATCAAGCTGCGTGATGTGAATAACCAAGACGGGATTTTGCCCCTCCATCTGGAGAGATATTCTCTGGGCCCTCTCGGAAGATATGATCGGAAAGTATGGCCATGCGCATCTCAGATTAAGTGTTAACCGAGGCAACCGACTAAGAGTTAGTCGGATGAATCACTTATCTCGGATCGAGAAAGAGAGTCGGACTATTTAAGGGATGACGATCATTCACCTGTAGTACGACAAGGTATATCGTGAGGCAAAAGGGACTCAGACCAAAGTCACATTGGAAGGTATGTCGTCATGACTTATTGGTACTTGGGAGTTGGCACGTTCTGCTAGGAGCCGCTACCAACTGATCGATCACGAGTGAGACTCGGAATCGTGTCCGGGTTACCATGAGCCTATCAGGTCACACACTTAAGAGCGGGAGCAAGTTTGGGTTAGACCCAAACAGGAAACCTATTTGGGTTGGACCCAAATAGAGACATGGACTTAGTCAGCAAGTGAGACTTGCAGTGGCTAATATAGGCCTTTTAGTGAATGGGCCACAAGTGAGTGGATCCCACTTTCACTCCCTATATAAGCTGGGGCGCAGGTGCTTAGAGCACAAGGTTAGGTCACTCCATGTGTTGGAAACCCTAGCCCCAGTCCGTCCTGTCGCTGCCGTACCGGACCTAGCAGCCCATCGCCGGCGCTCCTCCTCGTACGTGTGGATACCGGCGGAGGTGCTGTACGTTCAGCACTTCGATGATCGTGAAGAAAGAACGGATCATGGATCGTGGAACCGGAACGGATCGCGAGGACTGCACTGCATCAAGCGACGTGCTTCATCAATTCCGCAACTGCGCGTCTAGTGGTAATCCTCGTGGCCTCCTACCTGAGCTGGATCTTGGGATCACCGCGTAGGGAAAAGTTTTGTTTATCTCTACGTGGCCCAACAGTTGCTAGCAACTTGGAATCCTCCAGAACACAACCACAGAACTTTGCCCCCAACTTACAGTGAGGTTGTCAATCTCCCCGGTTTGCTGAAAACAAAGGATTAAGCGTATTGTGTGGAAGATAGTAATAGCTTGCAGAAAGTAAATAGTAAATAGTAATAATAGATGGAATATCAATGGTAAAAGAATGGACCGGGGTCCATGATACATTGCAAATGTATCTATAATTTTTGATGTTCCATGCTTGCTTTTATCCACTTTCTTGTGTTTTGTTCCAACTTTGGAGTACTTTTATTATGATTTCTTGGACTAACCTATTAACAAGAGCCACAGTGTCAGCTGCCTGTTTTCTGTTGTTTTTGGTTCCAGAAAAGTCAGAAAATAAATATTCTCGGAATTGTACGGGACAAAAGCCAAAGTGCCTATTTTTCCGAAAGGGATCAAGTGCCAGAATACGAGATGGAGAAGGGCTGGGGCCCGGCCACACCACCTGGCCGCGCGGCCAGGCCTGGCCCGCGCCAGGGGGTGGTCTGGCCGCCCCCAGCACCCCCTCGGCCTCTCCTTCCGCCTATAAGTTGGCCTCGGGACGAAAACCCTAGGTACTCGATCAAAAATCCACGAAAGAGTCTGTAGCCGCTGTCGTCTCTGTCCCTAGATCGGGGGGATCTGAAGCTCTTCCCGGCACCCTGCCGGAGAGGGGAATTCACCCTGGAGGCCTTCTTCATCACCATGCAAGCCTCCGGTGTGATGTGTGAGTAGTTCATCCTTGGACTACGAATCCATGTAGTAGCTAGATGGATGGTTTCTCCTCCTTTGTGCTTTCATGTTTAGATCTTGTGAGCTCCGTTCATGATCAAGATCATCTATTTGTAATTCATACATGTTGTGTTTGCGGGATCCAATGGATATTGAGATGCTATTTCAGATTGATTATTTATTCTATCATGTCTTTGTTATTTGAGATCTTGCATGCTTTCCGTTGTTAGTAGCTATCTTGGCCAAGTAGATGCTAGCAACTCCAAGAGTTAGTATTTATGCTCGATAGTGGGTTCATGCCTCTGGTAATCTGGGGAAGTGACAGAAATCTCTAAGGTACTAGATGTGTTGTTGCTACTAGGGAGAAAACAACAATCTTTTGTTCATAGAGCAATCGTACTGTTTACTTTACACGCAATTCGTAAAGCAATAATCTGTTGCTTGCAACTTAATACTGGAGGGGGTTCGGATGATAACCTGAAGGTGGATTATTAGTCATAGATGCAGTTGGATGGCGGTCTATGTATTATGTTGTAATGTCTAATCAAGTCTCAAAGGAGTCAAGATGATTAGTATATGCATGTATTGCTTTCTCGGTGTTTGTCAATTGCCCCGCTGTACTTTGTTCACCCAGCATGTTATCTATCTAAGGAGAGCCACCTCTAGTAAACTATGGATCCTGATCCTTTTTCTTTACATACAATCAATAAACTATTTTTGCTTTGTGTTTACTTTCTGCAAACTTTTACTTCTTTCCATTCGATACGTTTAATCCTTTGTTTTCCGCAAAACACGGTGAGATTGACAACCTCATCGCAAGTTGGGGACAAAGTTCTGTGGTTGTGTTGTGCAGGTCTCCACGTTGCTCCTAGCACCGGTAGTGCGCCCTCCCAAAGCTCAACTAGTAACACCTTTGAGGTGTTTCCTTGCTCCTACTGGTTCGATTAAACCTTGGTTTCATAACTAAGGGAAACTTGCTGCTGTGCTCATCATACATTCCTCTTGGGGTTCCCAACGAGCTCTACATCAACACCACGCACCAAGCACTTTTCTGGGCGCCGTGTATTGAGCCATCAAGCGATTTTCTGGCATCGTTGCCGGGGAGTTAAGGACATCTTCACAAGGGGAGTCCCTCATAACCAATCTCTTTACTTTGTTGTTTTTGTTTTGCTTAGTTTCTTTTTGCTTTGTTTGCTTGTTTTGTTCTTCAAAAAACACAAAAAAATTAGTTTTACTTGTTTTGCTTTTTTATTTGAAAATCCAAAAAAATTAAGTCTCCTTTAGTAGTCACCTCTTCCTTAGCTCACCATGTTGATCCCCAAGTTCACCCTGAAAGACCTTCCAATTGGTAGTGGTTCTATAATTGGGAAAGATAACATTGAAGAATTTTTTAATCATGTTAGCAAACATGAAGATACTGAGGAGAGATCCCTTGTAGAACTTGCTCCAGATTATGAGATTGCTGCAACTTCTTTAATTCACATGTTAGAAGCTAGGCTTGTTAACCTCAACCCCTTAATGCAAGTAATGTTTCTTAAGCTTAAAGAAATTGAGGATCCTGAAAAGAGGGATTTTATTCTAGAAACTTTGTTTAAGGAATTGTATGATGTTGCCAAGGAAGCTAGAAAAGTTTTTGAACGTTTCAATATGCTAGGCTCATGTGTAGATGTTGTTGGTACGCGAGAAAAGATGAACAAAACCGAACCTAATGGGGAGGAACCTAAGATAACAATACCCTTTAAACTAGTAGCAATACATGATGCCATAGAAAAGAATCTTGATTGGATTGTTCCTGCAGACCCTTTTGATGAGAATAGTGAACCCAAGAGCATTGAGAGAGGATCCTCTAGAACTTATTTGGATGATATACCTTGCCTTGTTGAAAATATTTCTGGTATTGATCTTAATGCTTCTTCATTCGAGAACACTTGATTCTTTCTTTGGTTCTTATGCCTATCTTAAAGGCGTTAAAGAAAAGTACTTGTTGGGAGATAACCCAAGAGTTTTAGTTGAGTCTTGGAAGTTATTACCTCTGTAATAACCTCTCCTTATCCTTTTTATTTGCTTTTTGTGCCAAGAGTTACCTCTAATGAGAGTGAAGTATGATTGGAAAAGTTGCTGTCCCGAAACAGATTTGTGTGCTTCACTGTAAAAATTCATGAGGGAGATCTGTACGTCGAATTGAGCTGTAATTGTTTATGCTTCTGCCCCAGGTTGTTATCTAACTTTCTCTAGTTCAACACTTTTTGATTTGAGCAACAGAAGGTCTTCGAAAAAATTCGTCTTTACCTGCTAGTCTGTTTTGACAGATTTCTGCCATTTTCTGTATTTGCCTGTTGTTAGTTCCTTCTTGAGTTCCTTTGGGGAATTGAGATTTTTGAGGGAAGTGCTACAGTAGCTAGTGTTCTAATGGAAGTTTATTTGGTGTTAGAACTGAACCTTGAGACTTATTTATCTTAAGTGCACTAATGTTGCTAATGAGATTGTGTGAAGTTTTGTATGAAGGAAAATTTTCAGGTGTATGGAAGGAATGAGTAATGAGATGAAGGATGGACTAAAGCTCAAGCTTGGGGATGCCACGCGTGTCACCCCAAGAAATATCCAAGAAGTACAAGCATCAAAGCTTGGGGATGCCCAAGGCATCCCCTTCTTCATCAATAAAAATCCCAAGTTTCTTCCAAACGCTTCATTTTTATTGTTTCGTGCATAGTTGTGTTTCTCTTGGAGCGTCATCTTTTTGTTTTCGTTTTGGTTTTTAGTTTGCTTGGTTTGCTTAGTTTTCTGAATAAGTTGGTTGGACCCCCTCTTTCACACTTTGGTTTGCAAATATGTGAGATCCAGGCACATGGCTTAATAGGATTGATAGAATACTCATACCAACAAGTTGCAACTTCTTTTCCGGAAGCTCATTCGAAAAGAACTCTAAGGTTAAGCGTGCTTGGCCTAGAGCAATTCTAGGATGGGTGACCGACCGGGAAGTGGGTACCGGGTGCGCACGAGTGAGGACAAAGTGCGCGGAAAAGACTAGTGTTGGTCTGTGGGGCCAGTCTAGATATCCTATTAAGCTACCAGGAGTGACACCCCCCAGGACCAGGAGTGGACGGGGTGTTTCAAGTGGTATCGGAGCCGACCTCGCGGTTAAACGGGTATGTGGGGGTCAGTGGCGGGACATGTGGAGCATGGCGCGTGTGGCCCGAAGTGGACACGGCATGGCACATGTGCCGGCACTGGACGCACAGACGCGTGCCAAGAGGGAACGTTCCTGGGGTGTGCTTGATCGATGAGGGCATCGATCTTGTAAAGGGTGGGTGTATGTGAGATCCAGGCACATGGCTTAATAGGATTGATAGAATACTCATACCAACAAGTTGCAACTTCTTTTCCGGAAGCTCATTCGAAAAGAACTCTAAGGTTAAGCGTGCTTGGCCTAGAGCAATTCTAGGATGGGTGACCGACCGGGAAGTGGGTACCGGGTGCGCACGAGTGAGGACAAAGTGCGCGGAAAAGACTAGTGTTGGTCTGTGGGGCCAGTCTAGATATCCTATTAAGCTACCAGGAGTGACACCCCCCAGGACCAGGAGTGGACGGGGTGTTTCAAGTGGTATCGGAGCCGACCTCGCGGTTAAACGGGTATGTGGGGGTCAGTGGCGGGACATGTGGAGCATGGCGCGTGTGGCCCGAAGTGGACACGGCATGGCACATGTGCCAGCACTGGACGCACAGACGCGTGCCAAGAGGGAACGTTCCTGGGGTGTGCTTGATCGATGAGGGCATCGATCTTGTAAAGGGTGGGTGTATGTGAGATCCAGGCACATGGCTTAATAGGATTGATAGAATACTCATACCAACAAGTTGCAACTTCTTTTTCGGAAGCTCATTCGAAAAGAACTCTAAGGTTAAGCGTGCTTGGCCTAGAGCAATTCTAGGATGGGTGACCGACCGGGAAGTGGGTACTGGGTGCGCACGAGTGAGGACAAAGTGCGCGGAAAAGACTAGTGTTGGTCTGTGGGGCCAGTCTAGATATCTTATTAAGCTACCAGGAGTGACACCCCCCGGGACCAGGAGTGGACGGGGTGTTACATAATAGTTTGGTTTGGTTTTGGAAAAGAGTAGGAAAGTTCATGCTTATGTGGTAAAAAGAGCTCGTTTTTCACTGTGGCCTATGCTTTGTCATGCCATGCTTGATATTGTTTTGGCTTTATGCTTAGTATTCTTTGCTGTAGCATGACTTGTTATAAACAATTGAGATTGCTTAATGTGCCTTCGATGAATCATGCGTTGTTTTAGCATATTAAAGCATAGTATAGTGGTATTCTCCTTTGATGCTTTATTTGGGTTGACTTGGCGCATGCTCACACCATGTTATGACTATCTCAAGTCACCATAGCCTTTATGATCCTTTAGTTTTCAACTTGTAGTATCACTTTATACTTTGATCAATGATGTTTTGTCGCTCTCCATGATTATGGCCATTATTTCTCTCTTAGTTTGTCGCTCCCAGTCTTTTGCTAGCCTCCACAACAAAGTATGAGTTCCACTCATGCATCCAACTCCCTAAACCAAGTTTTTCCAAAGGGTCCACCATACCTACCTACTAGCTTATGCTATTCCAAGTATGTTCATGCTTTTGTTTACCTTCCACTTGTTATGAGAAAACTAGTGATTAAAGCTCTCACGAACTTGATGGCACACTTTACTTTATTGCCTCTAATAAACTTGAATCATTGGGTCCTTGTTTGTTGCGTATATGCTTGCGCTTTATAAGTTGAAATTAGCAGAACCATGTTTCATGGGGAACGCTTTCAACATTGCACTTGTACTTGGTACCCCGTTGATATTATGTTTTTTTGCTTACGAATCCCGGCGGTGTGAAATAAATGTGGAACTTGTAAGATCATGGAGTTTCTATGTGTGTTAGAGAAACGCCTGGGCCGCTAGCCTAAGCCATGCCTAATCAAGGTGGAAACTTGCAGCATCACCATAAGGAGCACTCTATGAAGCATCCTCGATAAAAACCTATGCAAATAGCAAATAAAAAGATCACTGAGATGCTCATTGTCTTCTTGCCTTGTCATTTTGATTATGGGAAAGCTCCCGTATCATGTGCAAGGGGTACCCCGTTGGCGGTTCTTAATGATACACATATACTTACAATGACAAGAGCTTACTCGTGACTGGAGTTGAGTAGCATGAGGATCGGTCTTCGTAAGTAAGGGGCATGAGATTTCGGTTTATAACTTGTCAAGCATATCCTCTTAGTTGTGTCACTTTAACCTTAATCACCTTCAAGATGCTTATGATAGGGGCAATGAGAGCTGAAAGCTATAAGTACCATAATTTTTGGAAGCTCTTTATGAGACTTGAATCCCTACTTCCTTTTACAAAATGCCTTTCTTCCACCATTATATTGAGTCTCCACCTTCTATCTTTATGCACCTACTTTGAGAGCATAGTGGCCATTCTTAGTTCTATGTGCATTGTCCCAAGACTAGTTGATTGATGCATAACTTGTTATTGCTTGTTTGAAACTATTGTATCTAGTCACTCTTATGAACTTTGAAGGTGTCCTATGCATTTATATTTGCTACTCTATTGAGGGACAAGCTGAATACTTTTATGCTATGTTTTCTTTATGTGAAACAAACAAACGTCTTGCAAAGCATGTTATTCATGAATCTTTTGTTTGTGCCTTTTCATGTTGTATCATAGTTTCTTTGCTTATTGCTAGAACTTTGTCTTTCATGTTATGATTGAAGTACTATGATCCCAGCTTTGAGTTTTGCAAATACTTTGATCAAGTTTTGATGGTGCATGTCACCTCGAAAATTATTTCTTTTTATCACTTACCTACTCGAGGACGAGCAGGAGTTAAGCTTGGGGATGTTGATACATTGCAAATGTATCTATAATTTTTGATGTTCCATGCTTGGTTTTATCCACTTTCTTGTGTTTTGTTCCAACTTTGGAGTACTTTTATTATGATTTCTTGGACTAACCTATTAACAAGAGCCACAGTGCCAGCTGCCTGTTTTCTGTTGTTTTTGGTTCCAAAAAAGTCAGAAAATGAATATTCTCGGAATTGGACGGGAGAAAAGCCAAAGTGCCTATTTTTCCAGAAGGGATCAAGTGCCAGAATACGAGACGGAGAAGGGCTGGGGCCCGGCCACACCACCTGGCCACACGGCTAGGCCTGGCCCGCGCCAGGGGGTGGTCTGGCCGCCCCCAGCACCCCCTCGGCCTCTCCTTTCGCCTATAAGTTTCCCTCGAGACGAAAACCCTAGGTACTCGATCAAAAATCCACGAAAGATTCTGTAGCCGCCATCGTCTCTGTCCCTAGATCGGGGAGGATCTGAAGCTCTTCCCGGCACCCTGCCGGAGAGGGGAATTGGTGTGATGCGTGAGTAGTTCATCCTTGGACTACGGATCCATGTAGTAGCTAGATGGATGGTTTCTCCTCCTTTGTGCTTTCATGTTTAGATCTTGTGAGCTCCGTTCATGATCAAGATCATCTATTTGTAATTCATACATGTTGTGTTTGTGGGGATCCGATGGATATTGAGATGCTATTTCAGATTGATTATTGATTCTATCATGTCTTCGTTATTTGAGATCTTGCATGCTTTCCGTTGTTAGTAGCTATCTTGGCCAAGTAGATGCTAACAAATCCAAGAGTTAGTATTTATGCTCGATAGTGGGTTCATGCCTCTGGTAATCTGGGGAAGTGACAGAAATCTCTAAGGTACTAGATGTGTTGTTGCTACTAGGGAGAAAACAACAATCTTTTGTTCATAGAGCAATCGTATTGTTTACTTTACACGCAGTTCGTAAAGCAATAATCTGTTGCTTGCAACTTAATACTGGAGGGGGTTCGGATGATAACCTGAAGGTGGATTATTAGTCATAGATGCAGTTGGATGGTGGTCTATGTATTATGTTGTAATGCCCAATCAAGTCTCAAAGGAGTCAAGATGATTAGTATATGCATGTATTGCTTTCTCGGTGTTTGTCAATTGCCCCGCTGTAATTTGTTCACCCAGCATGTTATCTTTCTAAGGAGAGCCACCTCTAGTGAACTATGGATCCCGGTCCTTTTTCTTTACATACAATCTATAAACCGTTTCTGCTTTGCGTTTACTTTCTGCAAACTTTTACTTCTTTCCATTCGATACGTTTAATCCTTTGTTTTCCGCAAAACACGGTGAGATTGACAACCTCATCGCAAGTTGGGGACAAAGTTCTGTGGTTTTGTTGTGCAGGTCTCCACGTTGCTACTAGCACCGGTAGTGCGCCCTGCCAAAGCTCAGCTAGTAACACCTTTGAGGTGTTTCCTTGCTCCTACTGGTTCGATTAAACCTTGGTTTCATAACTGAGGGAAACTTGTTGCTGTGCTCATCATACCTTCCTCTTGGGGTTCCCAACGAGCTCTACATCAACACCACGCACCAAGCACTTTTCTGGGCACCGTGTATTGAGCCATCAGTCCATAGTTCACTAGAGGTGATTCTCCTTAAGATAAATAGCATGTTGGGTGAATAAATTACAGCGGGGCAATTGAAAGATTTGAGAAAAGCATACAATGCATATGCTAGACATGTTGACTCCTATGAGATCTGATTGGTCATTACAACATTATACATAGACCGTAATCCAATTGCATCTATGACTAATAATCCACCTTCTGGTTATCGTTCGAACCCCTTCCAGTATTAAGTTGCAAGCAACATATAATTGCATTAAGCAAAGTGTGTAAAATAAATAATACAATTGTCCTATGGACAAAGAATTGTTGTTTTCTCCCTAGTAGCAACAACACATCTACAACATTAGAGATTTCTGTTACTTCCCCATATTACTAGAAGATGAACCCACTATCGAGCATAAATACTCCCTCTTGGAGTTGCAAGCATCTACCTGGCCAAGATAGTTACAAACAACAGAGAGCATACAAGATCACAAATAACAAAGACATGATAGAATCAATAATCAATCTGAAATAGCATCTCAATATCCATCGGATCCCCACAAAAACAACATGTAAGATTAGAAATAGATGATATTGATCATGAACGGAGATCACAAGATCTAAACATGATAGCACAAAGGAGGAGAACCAACCATCTAGCTACTACCTGGACCCGTAGTCCAAGGATGAACTACTCACACATCACACCGAAGGCATGCATGGTGATGAAGAAGGCCTCCAGGATGATCTCTCCCCTCTGGCAGGGTGCCGGGAAGAGCTTCAGATCCCTCCCGATCTAGGGATGGAGATGACGGCGGCTACAGACTCTTTCGTGGAATTTTTGTTCGGGTACTTAGGGTTTTCGTCCCGGGAGGCTTTTATAGGCGAAGGGGCAAGGTCGGTGGAAGCCCGAGGGGCCCACACCAGGTGGCGGCGTGCCACCCTAGGGTGTGGCCACCCTGTGTCCCCTCTTCGGCTGCCCTCCGGACTCCATGTTGCTTCGGGTAAAATATTGACTTTGGCTTTTGTCCGATCCAATTTCGAGAATATTTCCTTACTAGCGTTTCTGAAACCAAACACAGCAGAAAATAGGAAACTGGCACAGTGACATGTTGTTAATAGGTTAGTCCCAGAAAATGTATAAAAATACCTCAAAGTATGAACAAAACTTAAGAAAATAAATATAAAACAAGCATGGAACATCAAAAATTATAGATAAGTTTAAGACATATCAAGCATCCCCAAGCTTAACTCATGCTCATCCTCGAGTAGGTAAGTGATAAAAAGAATAATTTTTGAGGTGACATCCACCATCATAATCTTGATCAAGGTATTTATAAAGAATTGATTGCTGGGATCAAAGTACTCTAAACATGAACATGAGAGACAGAGTTCTAATAGTAAGACATAGCAACTATGTTGCAACATGAAGAGGTACAAACAAAAGATTCATGAATAACAATGCATTAAAAGACGTTTGTTTGTTTCACATATAGAAAACATAACAAGAGTGGTATTCAGCTTGTCCCTCATGGTATAGCAAACATAAATGCATAGGACACCTTCAAAGTTCATAAGAGTGGCTAGATACAAATAATTTAAGAACAAGCAATATCACAGTTATGAATCAATCAACAAGTTTTGGGACAATGCACATTAAACTAAGAATGATCACTATGCTCTCTCAATTGGTGCATAAAGATAGAAGATGGAGACTCAACATAAAAAGTAAAAAGAAAGGCCCTTCATAAAAGGGAAGCAGGGATTTCAAGTTTCATAAAGAGCTTCCAAAAATTATGGTACTTACTAGCTTTCAGCTCTCATTACCCCTATCATAAGCATATTTTTTTAGGTGATTAAGGTTAAAGTGAACAAATATGAGGATATGCTTGCAAGTTATAAACCAAGAATCTCATGCCCCTTGCCTACGAAGCCCGAACCTCATGCTACTCAACTTTAGTAATGAGTAAGTTCTTGTTATCGTAAGTACATGTGTATCATGGAGAATCGCCAACAGGGTACCCCTTACCCCATGATACAGGAGCTATCCCATATCAAAATGACAAGGCAAGCAGACAATGAGTATCTCAGCAATCTTTTTATTTGCTATTTGTATAGGTTTTTATTAAGGATGCTTCATAGAATGCTCACTATGGTTATGCTGCAAGTTTTCACCATGATTAGGCATGGCTTAGGCTAGCCACCCAGGCATTTCTCTAACACACATACAAAATCCACGAGCTTACAAGCTCCCCTTTTATTTCATATCGTCGCGATCCATAAACAAAAGAACATGATATCAACTGAATAAATAGTGCAATGTCGAAAGCGTTCCCCATGACAGCATGGTTCTGCTAATTCTCAACTTATCAAGTGCAAGCACATACGCAACAAAGATGGAACCAATGGTTCAAGTTTATTAAGTGCAAGAAAGTAAAGTATGTCATCAAGTTCGTGAGAGCTTTAATCACCAATTTTCACATAACAAGTTTAATCTGGAAGGTAGATAAAGACATGAATATACTTGGAATAGTGTAAAGCACTATGCATAGGAATTTATAGTAGACTCTATGGAATAACTTGGCTTTTCTTGGGAATTGGATGCATGAGTGGAACTCATACTTGGTACAAGTGGAGGCTAGCAAAAGACTGGGAGCGACCAACTAAGAAAGCACTAATGACCATAATCATGCAAAGCGATAAAACATTATTAATTAGAGCATAAAGTGATATTACAAGTCAATAAACTAAATGATCATAGAGGCTAAGGTGACTTGTTCATAGTCTTAACATGGTGTAAGCATGTGCCAAGTTAACCCAAATAAAGCATCAAAGGAGAATACCACAATATTATGCTTTTGTATGCTAAAACAACGCATGATTCTTTTAAGGCACATTATGCAATCTTAATTGTTTGGAACAAGTCATGCTACAACAATAATTACTAAGAATAAAGTCAAAGCAATATCAAACATGACATGATAATTCTAGGCCACAGTCAAAACAAAACTCCTTTTATACCGCTTATAAGCATGAATTTTCCTACTCTTTTCCAATCACCAATCAACTTATTTGAAACATAATATAAATGTGGGGGTCCAACTAATTTATTTAAGCAAACTAAATAAAAGAAAACTGAAAGCAAAGACGAAGACGCTCCAAGAACAACACAATTGTGCATGAAACAATAAAAATGAAGTGTTTTGAAAGAAAACCTGAGAGTTTTATTGATGAAGAAGGGGATGCCTTGGGCATCCCCAAGCTTTGACGCTTGTACTTCTTGAATATTTCTTGGGGTGACACGGGTGGCATCCCCAAGCTTGAGCTTTTGTCCATACTTCATCTTATCACATTATTCTTTCCCTACACTTGAAAAATTCCTTCATACAAAACTTCACACATTCCTCATTAGCAACATTAGTGTATTCAAGATAATAGGTCCTTTGGTTCAGTTTCATCACAAGTAAAACTTCCATTAAAACACAAACTACTGTAGCAATTCCTTCTAAAAGCTCAAGTGATCAAAGAGAACTCAAAGAGAAAGAGATTAAGAGGCAAATGCAAATAATGGCAGAAATCTGTCAAAACAGACCAGCAGGTAAAACCAATTTTTTCGAAGACCTTCTGTTGCTCAAATCGAAAAGTGCTGAACTAACGAAAGTTACATAAAAACCTGGGTCATAAGCACAAACAATTACAGCTCGATTCGACGTTCAGAGATATTTCACGATTTTCTACAGTGAAGCACAAAAATCTGTTTCGGGACAACAACTTTTCTAAGTCTTACGTCTCTCTCATTAGAGGTTATTCTTGGTACAAAAACCACATAAAAAGGATAATGAGAGGTTATTACAGAGGTAATAAATTCTAAGACTCAACAAAAGAAAAACTTACTGAATAAAAATTTGGGTTATCTCCCAATAAGTGTTTTTCTTTAACGCCTTTGAGCTAGGCATAAGAAGCAAGATTCAACTATTTTCAAATGAAGAAGCATTAAGACCAAATTTCTAGCCCCTACCTTTCTTACCTTTATTCTTATCTTTAGGAAACCTATGATCGTTTGGTAGGGTAGCAAAATGCATGATGCCTTTTCCCACATCTATTATTGCTCCAAGGAGTTTCAGTAGGGATCTTCCAAGTGTAATTTGTCCTTTTCCTGCACATTCAATAACAAGATAATCAGTAGACACCACTTTTCCTTGGATCTTTGTAAACACTCCTTCAGCTATTCCAATGGTCAATATTGTGGCATTATTGGTAAGACATATTTCTTCTCCTCCCTCAGAAAGTCCCTAAAGATTCAAAGATTCATAGATATCTTTAGGCATAAGGCAGAATTCAGACATGATATCACAACAAGCATAAAAAGTTTTATTATTTATAACAACTTTTACTGTAGGAAGCCATTTTGAAGATTCAGAATTTATTCACTACAAGAAAACAGTCACATAGAGATGTCATTTTAAGAGGCTAGAGACGCCAAATTCCATCTCTATGCAGTTGTAAAGACGCCACTATAAAGCGTCATACGAGCGTCTTCTGGTGCACCGTCTCAAATACCATAAAGACGCATTGTCAATGTCTCAAAAATGAAATGAGACGTTTTTAAAAGCGTGTTTATGAAAATAGAGGCGCTTTATAAACGCCCCACGTATCGTCTCTAGCAAGATTGTGGCGCTTATCTTTGAATAAAGATTATTTTGTGTTCTAGTATATAATTTAATTTTTTCAGCAAATCATCGCAATTTTGAACGAGTGCACATTATATGATTAAAATCAGATTTCATCCATCAACAAACACAAAGGATTACAAAAATACAGTGCACTATAGAAAATATCCATTATATCATTTGATAGCAACTGTACCTTACAATTGTACACCCTTACAAAGATTTTCATATACACAACTGAATAATACATAAAATTTACGTACTCCCTCCGATCCAAATTAATTGACTTGAATTTGTCTAGATTCGGATACACCAGTATGTAATTTCCTAACTAGTGAGAATCAATCTATTATATCTTGAAACATCTGATGCGCGGTCCACTGCTGTTGCCAACTTTCCTGGCTACAGCTACGACGCTGCTCGAAAAATCTGAGCCAAATAAAAATCCTGCAAAGGGACAAATACACAAGAAAAAATCAATCGGTAAACTCTTAATAATTGGACAACAATATATATGCTTATGATCTCATAGTAAACACCATGAGCGGCAGGAAAGAAATATCCTCGAGTTCCAGTCAAATACAAGACATGTACTATTTCTAGATAATCCAGAATAGCCAAATCTGATCCTATTTCTAGATAATCCAGAACACCCAGCATCAGTTCCAGTACATAATCCAGTTCCAGATCGAGCAAGCTAGATTCCTTTGAAATAATACGAAAATAAAAATTACTTTCCACTGGTCGATGCAATTGGCGCCCTCCACTCTAAATACGACCTCCGAGTGTCTGCTCGTCTATTATCTGTGCCCAAACTGCAAAAATATCCATCACCGGTAAGCACAAACAACATCTGCACCATACAAACAAAAAGATTCAAAGATCTTAGAGGGGCGAGATGGAAGAGGTTCCTAGAAATAAAAAGGAATTAGGAGGCGAGGGGAAGGTAATTGATCCAGTCCAGCGACACAAAACAATTCATGGAGTCCAGCGGCAAAAACTCACTAGATTTAACATTGATCTAGTCGGCAAGAAACTCACCAGATTGAAATTTTATCTAGTCCAACCGCCAGATTGGTCCCGGGATTGGTATGTCTAGGCATGGGCCAAAGCAGAGACACATGATGCGCACTTCCTGAGACAACCGGATGGAAGATTTCGCTAGAGAGCGGCGACTCGATCGGATCAAGTCGCACCGTGGCGGCGGCCTAGGTTTTACACGGGTGGGGAATAAAACAACTTCTAACCTTGTGAGAGAAACATAACCCTGGATCAGCAGAGGATTTAATAATATAATAATATTATTTAGCAACTAAAAATGTCTGGTGGCCGATTGTGTGGCACAGCACAATAAGCAACTCGAGAAAAAAAATGCCTTAGGCTTAGGACGATTTGTGCTGCGTCTCGACAAACGTCTCAACACATGGGTCGACAGCGGATTATAGAGACGAAAATAAAAACGTTCCATAGATAACGTATTTACATGACTATTTTGTTGTAGTGATTGGAACATATTCATGATGTTCTCTAAGCATGTTATAGCATTCCTTTAAACTAGTTGTGTTGGTCTCAAGAGTGTTTAATCTAGCAAATATGTTTATAAAGGAGGAATCAGATTCGCTAGGTAAGTTATATGTTGCAACCAACTTTTTTATAGCATTAAAAGCTTCATTGTCATGGTAATGGAGGAAATCTCCTCCTACTACAGCATCAAAGCATATCTATAACAAAGAGCATGACCAAAGTAGAAACTGCTAAGAAATAATCTTAGAGTCATTTTAGGTTCAGTTTTTTCATGTAAATCAGAAATTCTAGACCAAGCTTCTTTGAAACTCTCTTCAATTCCTTGTTTGAAAGTAAAAATCATTTCCTCAGGTGACATGGTGATTGGAGAAATGCTAGTCATAAAAGCACCTTGAAATAAAAAAAATTCTTTTTTTGTGCTCTTGATAAAGGAAGCGAACCAACACAACTAATTTTTTGTGTTTTTAATAGAAAGAAAAAAGCAAACAAAGCAAAATAAACTAAGAAAAAAACAAAGTAAAGAGATTGGTTATGAGGGACTCCCCTTGTGAAGCTGTCCTTAACTCCCCGACAACAGCGCCAGAAAAAGTGCTTGCTGGCTCAAAATGTAGAGCTCGCTGGGACCCCAAGAGGAAGGTATGATGAACACAACAGCAAGTTTTCCCTCAGTTATGAAACCAAGGTTATCGAACCAGTAGGAGCAAGAAAACAACCCCAAGGTGTTGCTAGCAACTTGGAATCCTTCACAACACAACCACAGAACTTTGCCCCCAACTTACAGTGAGCTTGTCAATCTCACCGGTTTGCTGAAAGCAAATGATTAAACGTATTGTGTGGAAGATAGTAATAGCTTGCAGAAAGTAAACAGTAAATAGTAACAGTAGATGGAATATCAATGGTAAAAGAATGGACCAGGGTCCATATTTCACTAGAGGTGATTCTCCTTAAGATAAATAGCATGTTGGGTGAACAAATTACAGCGGGGCAATTGACAGATTTGAGAAAGCATACAATGCATATACTAGACATGTTGACTCCTATGAGATTTGATTGGGCATTACAACATTATACATAGAAAATGTATAAAATATCTCAAAGTATGAACAAAACATAAGAAAGTAGATATAAAACAAGCATCGAACATTAAAAATTATAGATATGTTTAAGACGTATCAATTCTTCGCTATAATTCAATCTACATATATTGAGAAGAAAGTCACATAAAAAAGAATGCATGTATAGAGTAAATGACATATAATACCATGGTCTCAACTACATAGCTAGCTTACTGTTGGATATCATCATCAGGGGGCATGTACATGTAGTAGATTACGGCTGCTTGATGAATGAGAAAGATCTTTATCTTGTCTCCTTATTGCATGTCATGCTCATTCAAGAAGTTTATCCAGCCAGGTCCACTAAAAGATGTCCTGATTGCTATGTTGGTGACTGTAAGCACATAACTCCTATCGAGATCAGCATCTGACATCAAAGTGACCTCAAATACGACATCGTCCATGGTGTATCTATGGAAATGGTCCATGAAGTTCCATCGTCAAGCGCAAGGGATTGACTGAGTAAAACAATAACAATACAACAAACTCCATGGTTTATTATTTTCAATTTTATATAGAGACATTCATGATACTGTGTATCTCACAGAGCACATACCGTCCTAGCCTCAAACCCGACAGGGAGCACTATGGAGAACTTCTTGTCCAGACACCTCCGTAATGGTTGTGCACAGTTGTTACACATTTGATTCATTCTATATTTATGTAGAAAGAAGAAGCATAGTAAATATAGTTATAAAGTAATTAAGTAGAAGGATAAGTAATATATAACAAGTAGCTGATCCACGTCTAGCAGGATAAGTAATATATGACAAAATCTGGCAGAATAAGTCTAAAGTAATATATGACAAAGTCTAGCTAGATCAGGCGTCGTTGTGATCGTCGTCGGACGACAAACCTAAGGAACCTAGGTTAGCAGACAATGTGGGCGTGACGGTGAAGTCGCCAGGGCTGAACCCATAGTACGGGCCCTGAGGGCGCGCGGTGGAGGAACCCACATTGTTAGACCTAGAGGGGCCCGTCTCCTAGACGGGATGTTGGCGTGTAATGGTTGCCAAGACCTCGTACTGCTGCGCCATCATCGTAGGATCCTCACGGAGTGTGTTGACCAAGGGGTCAACAAGCTGTCTCTCGACCAGTCGGTGCTCCCGCTCCTCCGCCATCGTGGCAAATCTCATGTCCACGGGCCTATTCTGAATGGCCCTAGCTCAATCCTCGGGGAAGTTTAGGATCGCCCTCGCCCCAAAGTGCTAGACTGTCATGCAGTCGTAGGCACGTGCCGCCTCCTCGAGGGACTACCATGTCAAGGTGGCGCCTAATCCCAGCGATGGTGATCTTAGCCTCCCAAGTGGGGATACTCGTTGGCTTCTTGTATACACCACGATACTTTGGCTGTGACTGCGACATACTACTTAAACAAACAAACAAACATATAAGTAAAAACAGAGAAACTGAATCATAGGAAGTAGATTAGTAACTACCAGTAGTAGATCTCAAACCTCACCCCAACAACATATCTCTATACCCATAGAAGTACCCATAGAAATAAGGAAATCGAAACACTCATAATTAGCCTGCACAACAATTTCCAAAATGGCTGCATGCTGAGCAGTGACTTAAAAGACACAAAAATTCAGTTCAAAGAGACTATCCCATGGCAAACCAATGACAATTGTTTGAATTTACATCTGATCAAAATATGCAAACAGTCATATGCTATTACTTTGTGCAGTTTCACAAACAATTGAAACGACCATACACTAACATATATGCAAAATCTAAACCTAATAAGCAATACCACCAAATTTGATTGGGCTTCTAGAGGAAAGAACTAATTGTTTATGAACTAGTCTCACTTGTACTGCTAATATGATGCTAATATGTCAAAACTGTCTATTGAACCTGCCTGACGCTATCAGCGCGGTTCTGTTCGCCTCAAGTACGTTTGCCATACTACTGTACTTTATAGCTTTGCACCATGGGAGCACATCCCCGTGGAGGACACAAAATCTTGCACTTAACCTGTATCCTTTTTGATAGAGGGGTGTTGAGCTGTTTATGTGCTGGGCTCTAATGCAAGGTTATGTAATGCAAGGTTCTTAGCAGTGCAACTGCGGAAGCTGACATGTCACTATGGCAGTGAGTTTATTCCATTCACACTGCAATTTTGGATTGGTTTCAGCACTATTTTGATTTCCAAAACTAACCAGCTACACTAGAGCTTTTGTGGATATCATCTTCTACTCTATGCTCAGCCCATTTGATGTGCAGGTTTGAATGTCCAAGAAACTGGCAAGGTCATGCCAAAAATTCGAAAAAATACTGTCTTGTGTGGTATCATTCCAAAATTTGAGATTATTAGGTTTAATTACCAACCTAATTTGAGGAAAAGATAACATGGATGCAAGGGCCAAGTGGAATATTCCATGCATATATAGAAACCTGTCCAATGAGATCAAGAGAGGCTCATATTTCAGTAAGGTTTGTTCAGTTCCAAGTCACCAAAGTTTTAAGGGTATTACGTATTTTCAGTGATCTTGTTCAAATTTACCCAGCCAGCTCTAGGGTCAGTTCTACAATGATAGTGTTGGAACGTCGTTAATTCAGGCTTGTGCTGGTCTGTTGTTTTGTGGATATCGATTCAGGCGTTAAATTAGGCATTAATTCAGCAGTCATTCAGGAGTCAATTTAGACAGTAGTAATACTTGGAAATGGCTATCTGGATTGCAGGTACCTTCTCACCGAGGCAATGGCGTGTCCTGGGAGGGCGCCGCCGACGTCCTAGGCCACGTCGATGAGGGGCGCGAACGGGGCAGCGCTGAGCGCGCCCGACGGTGGCGGAGCAGGTGTCTAGAAAGAGGAGCCCAAAGCTCGACGACCGACGGCTGCCGTGCTAGGTCATGGAGACGCCGATATTAAACATGGGGGAGCAGGGACTCTAATAACCAGGAGGTGAATATAGTCCTTATTTTTGACACTAATCGGCGTTCTCATCTACGTACCTATGGGCGCGAATCAAACCTGGATGGGCTCATGGTTCACTAACACGGGCGCGACTAGAGCTTGGATCGGACTCTGCCGTACGTAATTAGGCCACCTTGATCAGATTACAAACCCAGGACTGACACAGGATGTACAATCAACCACGGACCACGGACGAAAACACGGAACGTACGTACCACGGTCGTTAAGCAAAATAATACTACTACGGAATTATATCGAGAGATTGCTCATTGTACTGTACGTACGTAATTATATTGCCGTACGTAATTATATTAGGCCACCTTGATCAGATTCCAAACATAGCGAGAGATTGCTCATTGTACGTACGTACCTGGCTCTGCCGCTTCCCATGTGTTCTTTTACATCGATTTCGTCACCAATATCGCCGGTCGCGCGCGGCCATGGTAACCAACAAGACCTCCTCCTCGGCGGTGGTGGTTCACTCCGGCGAGCACCTGTTCAATGTCGTCGGCCACTCCAAGACCTCAGGCAGCGACACTATACTCACGTCTGACACCTTCCGTGTCGGTGGGTGGTCGTGACTGGGCTATCCTCTACTACCCTAACGGCGACCACAGGGTGGTTGACAATCAGTTGTCTTCGGTTTTCATCAAGCTGATGGATGCCAGCAGCGAGGAAGAGGAGGTCTCATCAAGGAAGACAGCATCGTCGTGCTCGTGCCACCATCCAACCTAACTAGAGATCTACGCAGTCTACTAGAGAGCGGCCTCAACTCAAGGCGGATATCACCATCAGGATCGGACGGTTCAAGAGATTCAAGGCGCACGCGTGCGTGCTCGCCGCGCGGTCTCCAGTGTTCCGCGCTCAGTTGTGTGGCTTCATGAGGGAGAGCAGAGAAAGCAGCATCAGGATTCACGATATGAATGCTCACGTATTTGAGGTCATGTTGCACTATATGTACAACGATTGCTTGCCCGAGTTCATGGAGGAGGAGGAGGAGGAGGCCAGCCAAGAGGCCAGAAACATGACGCAACATTTACTTGTCGCCGCCATGGAGCGACTGAAAGTGATGTGCGAGAGCAAGCTGAGCAAGGCGCTAGATATCGACACAGTGACTTCCTCGCGGAAACATATGATTGTGAGCAGCTAAAGGTTTGTTGTCTCAAATATATGGCCACGGACGGTGATAGGTTGCGAGCTATAAGAACAACCGACGGTTTCTTGCAACTACAGAAAAAATCTTTTCACCCACTTGTTGCAAGTGATATACTGGATGAAGTTGTTGGCAAACTGAATCCACAAGATGCTACTACATCGACTCCACCATAGGAAAGAAAGTGGTGCAATCATTCAAAAGAGACACCCAATTAAAGATGTTTTCTATGAATTTGATATACCTTAAATTTTGCTTTGTCCATTAGCTATTTATAATCGCAGTAAGTATATATATGTTTGTGCATGTTGCAAGTTGCCCGTGGCTAAACATGACGAAACTCCTCATAGTCGTGTTTGTATTACTTTGATGTGTTCAAAATTCTTTTGAGTGGAAAATCTCCTGTTTCATATTAAATGTATGAGTGAACTCCACTTTCAATTGTGGATTTGTGGAAGTGTTTCACCAATATAAAAAATTCTGCTACATTTTACCCAAACATGTTAAATTATAGTGTCAAAAAGTATACCCTGTTTAAATATATCCCCTCATCCTGATAGGCTGGACCAACTAGTCATATGACATGGATAGTGACTAGGATGTCAACTCCAAAATGTGACTAGGTGGGTGTGTTCGCCCTACCCGCGCGATCCGACATGCTTCCCGGCCTAACCAGCATGCACACACTTCCGTGCAGTGTTGGACTTGGCATGTAACAATTGGGTTCAAGCGAATCCAATGGACTCGTCCTATTCTAGACTAATTTGCTACTTAGTATGGTTTGTCACTTAGTTAGACATCAATTGGGTTCAAGCCTTCGCCGTCGCGTCTGCCGCGTGCACGATAGGCCTCCTCCTCCTTCCGTCACCAGGTGTCCCCCGGTGGCGTTGGTTCGAGCGACGCACGAATGGCTGCACGCTAGCCCGAAAATTCTTCCGGGTCGCCGGGACGCCTCTGCTGGCGCGCCGCCACAGCGTATTTCGGAGGGACCACCCACTCCGGTCGAGCCTCCGGCTGAGGCTCCGGCCGAGCCTCCAGCAGCCGGTCAAGGCGTAGCATCGCGCGCGGGGAAAGAGGATCCCAGAACACCACGCGACCTCCGCCCTTTTTCCGCTGGAAGTGCGGGTACCAGAGACGGGGATAGTCGCCCGCCATTATGTGGTCCATCATGCCGGCAAGAGTCTAGGGGCCCCACCACAACCTGCGGCCCTCCTCGTTGTTGTTGACGGGCGGTGGACCGTCCCCCTCGTACATGGCGAGCTGCCGCTCGCGACAGTTTGCGAAGAAGGCGTTCCAGGTGGGGGCATTGTCGGGGTCCCAGTTGGTGTCCATCCACTGCTCCGGTGTGAGCTCACCGTAGTAGTGGTTGGTGATGGCCAACCGGTGGGCAGCACCTTGAGGGACGGGCGGGACCGGCACGCCACCGGCGCTCAACCTCCATCCCAGAGGGCAGGGGTA
Organism: Avena eriantha; assembly: GCA_910589775.1. Lineage (NCBI taxonomy): Eukaryota > Viridiplantae > Streptophyta > Magnoliopsida > Poales > Poaceae > Avena > Avena eriantha. Next base: position 67,164 of record OU342745.1, on the reverse strand, counting down.
GTGGGAGGCGCACAGCGCCTCCGCCTTGGCGTATGTTAGTGCGAGGAGATTGGAGGATGCCATTGCGTGTAGATCTGAGCTATGGCAATGGCGGCCGTGGCCTATGTAGCCAGAAATGGCGGGAAGCGGTGGAACTAGCGGGAAGGAAATGGCGGGAAGCGGTGAAACTGGCGAGAAAGAATTGGCGGGAACACGGTGGCGGCCACTTCCGGCCGCCGCGTGGCCGCCGAAGGGCGCGTGGCTTGACAGGGCAATATTTTATTCCCCTCCGGCGCCCCCGCTTGCCTCCCTGTAGATAGGGTTTCGCCTGGGGCCGCCGGGTTAATAATTGGGCCGCGCCGGCGGAAATTCTAAAATGTGGGCCGCGGCTGTGCACGTTTTTTGGCGCCGGCGGCCCTCATAGGCCTTTGGGGGGCTTTGAGGTCCCCGAGTGGAGATGCTCTAAAGCCTTCGCTCCCACTTATCTCTCTCTTGACCGGTTCCTTTTCTGGGCGTATCATTTGCTCCGATGATAGAGGGGCGAGGACGGCGGCGCGTCTTTGGCTGGCATTAATGTTTGTAGTCGCCGCTAGGTGGTTTAATGACTTTTTTATAATTTTCATTACTACTGGCCCTCTTTATACTGATTGATGATCATTAATAGATTGGTAAAGTTTCTAAAAAAAAAGGTGTGGAAGGGTCACCTCATTGGCGAACATGAACACATGAGGTGTTGAATGGACGACGAAGCGTTGTTAGTTGCAATGGCCGCCTAGGCTTTCGTAAATTAGAAGTTTCCAAAACGTGCCCTATGGAGGAAATGACGACTTCCTAAGAAACGTATAATGAGAGAGTCACGTGTACTCCCTCCGTCCATAAATAAATGTACTTCTAATTTTTACTAAGTCAAACTTAATCAAATTTGACCAGCTTTATAGATAAATATAGCAATAATATAAATTATATCAAATTAACATATTATAAAACTAAATTTAGAAAGAGATCTAATGCTGTCAATTTAGTGTCATCAATATTTCTACGTTTCCCTATAAAGTTAGTCAAATTTTACTAAATTTAGCTTGGGATAAGGCTAGATGTATACTTATTTGCGGACAGAAGGAGTAGGTTTATTTAGATTTGACGTGAACCTACACACTAAAAGGGGTCTAGATACAATTATTTTACAAAAATAAAACATCTTATATTTTAAATCCTCGGGTATACGGCCTTTGCTTGGATGATAAATTTGCAAGATTCTAAAAACTTGTACTACTGTAATACCACCGTATGACACATCTTAATGATCATAAATAAAATTATAACATATGCCATCAAGCTGATAGTGGATCACAGAAAAATCTAACCAACCCTAGAAAGAGTAGACTAAGAATCTTCAGTTCGAATGGAAAATAGAACATGGCTTGGGCGACTGCTACCAATTACAAGTGCAGCAGTTAATAATAATATTTATATTTATACAAGATCATCACAGGTAAAAACTTAGCCATCATACAGAGCTCCAGCCAGAGCTAATGCTATATCTTAAGCAACTGAAACGGTTACAGCACATTCTACGGTACCATCAGCAAGGATACAGGAACATGAATTCCTCGCATCCTTCAGTGTCAACCAAGCTGGAAGTCTACTACAGCACAGGACCCCAAGTCCGACAATGAACAGTTTCCGCAAATTAGCTGTGTTCACTGCAAATGATTATAGAGAATTGCCTGCCCAAAGGACTCTGTACAAATGGCGCATCACTGCTCAAACTACACAAATAAATTCAAGGACAAAATAAGTTAGAACAGTAAAATATTGGTCAAGTTAAAACTGTATAGGCTATAGCCAAACACTTCGCTGGTCAGCTGTGCACAGGAAAAAAAAAGGGAAGAAGTCAAACAACACAATCCCCTTGCTGCGAGGGCCTTGCCACACACCACTATAGTGTTCTCAAAATATGATGAATCCCTAGGTCCACAATTAAGAAATAGTTTCCTTGTACCATCTTAGGCCTTCTCCAATGCATTGTCTCTTAGTGCGCTATTGTAGGTAGCATTCTAGTTTAAGAAACGATTATCACAATACATTGTTTCCTAAGGGTGCTATACATCAGCATTTTTCCTGTGATACCACACCAAGAGACAAGCATTGGGGAAAGCCTTAAGTTACTGTACTGTGGCAATTTAAAGGTCCACATGTTGACCCTAGTCATATTCATGTACTAGTTTTTCTCTTGTTCGGAAAGTATTACCAACTACCAAGCCCGCCAACCGACTAATGGTGTACTGGACTCCAATTCAACTACAATCTTCTTTCTGAACTTTACACGAAACACAGGCAGGTGGTGGTGGTTAAGAAGTCTCGTGGTGCAACTGAAGTGTAAGGCTCTATTCACTTGTGTCTCTACAGATTATTTCCTACATTGACTATTTTCTTCGCATTAACCACAACCATGCCTCTACTGAAGAATAATTCTGTTCAATGTGACAGGCCCTCGTGCAGATTTGAGGTTAGACATTGGAGGAGTGGTATCATTTCAGTTGTAAGTTAACCCATTTCCACCACAATCCCAGCCAATCAAATCCAAGCAAAGACCAGGAAATCACATGGAAAATAAGAAAAAATAGCTACTTAATTTTACCTAATAATTGGTAAATCTATGTCTGCTCACGAAATTACCTCAGGCAGTACGAACAAAAGCTGATTAATCACTTCCAAAATCTTCATAACTAACAGCCTCCGATATGGAATCTAGCCGTCTATTTCCTATTTCTGACAATAGCAAGAGAACCATCAGCTAGATTGAACAATGCATCAAGGCATGGTCCTGTAAGTTTAAGTTCAATATTATCTTGCCTCGCTTGGTTTGTTTAGGGTCGGTGAGCATGAGAAAAAGAGGAATATGGAGGGAAGAAGGGTGTTGAACCTGTATGTTCTCCAGCAGCAGACTCTGAGAAGTTATTCTCAGAAGGGATGAAAGGAGATCTACCATAATTCTCTAATATTTCTGCATAGAATCCAAACAAAATATATTACAAGTTATGCAATAACAGTATTAAAACAGCAGTACAACTTAAGAAAGGAAACACTGAAAAAATATCAGACATTAAATCTAACAAAAGTACCTGTACTATGACTGAAATCCTCCGTTAAATCTGAAAAGCTGAAATTGCGAGGAATCTGGCTCAGGAAACCATATGATGATGTATCCATGTCCAAAATTGGATCACTAAGTGGTTGTCCATTCAGTTCAGAGCTGCTAAAGGATCCACCCGAGGCATCCCCCATTGATTGGCAAGGCTCTAGGAAAGCGCTATCGTTGCAGAATGCAAATTCTGGATTGCTCGAGAAGCTGGACTCTGCCTTTATTGGTGTACCATTGCCTCCATTAAATTGCCCAACAGTCGAACTATGTGCCGATAATAGACTAGCTGAAGCATCCATACCACTAGGAAGACCATGGAGAACTTTACCAGCATATATAAATTGGTCAGTAGCTGGAGCCCCATTTATTATGCCACTAGAATGTCCATTACGTAGGAAGCTATCTGGCATTGCACTGCTACTACTGTCTGGTAGAAAACACGCATTTTGGTTCACTGAGACAGTAAAACAAAACATTGGTTATATTAGAACATAATAAAATAGAATTGTGACTTTGCCAAAATTACAGGCTTGCTAATAAATTTAAAATCAAGAACCAGGACTCGCAAAAAACAAAAAATGGTAATCTCAGTCGGTAATGAATGAATAAAAAGAATCTTTACCAAACGACTATTGGATATGAGATAACTATGTTCATAAAAAATGAAATAGCATTGGCTCAGTATTGGTAACACATTACAAACTGACACTGGAAATTTAGGACCTTTGGTGGACTACCAGTTAGCATAGCTGTGCCAAAAAAAACTTACTTGTGCTTGAGTCAGAGCCATTTGGAGCAGTAGGTGTCATTGAAGGCACTCCAGAAGCCTCTTCTTTATTCATAAGATGATACTGATCCTCAAGGAGTTTGTTGAACACCATTATTTGATTCTTAAGCATCAACCTCACATAATATGCCTTAAAAAACTCGCGGTTCTCTTCTTCAAGTTTCTGCCAGACTGGAGAAAAGAACAATGAGAAAGTGAGGGCTAAATGGAGATTCAATTATTTATTAGCTGTGATGGAATCCTTAATGTTCTCCAGAATTCTGTTAGAAAGACAAATATTACTCTCATATGCTAGTTGATGGGATTTGTTCAGCATGAGAAATTGAGAATGAAATAGCATTTAAATTTAAACCAGTGGCTTGTTTAGATACAATGTGCAATGTTAAAATTTAAAAAATTAATTTTAGTTCTAGGACCCCAAGAAAGAGCATGCAGTGTGATCCTTTTATTTCTACTTTATAGAATATCCACATTTGTCCAAAGAACTACTGTATTATTTAATGATTGATCAATACATCATAATTGAAGGAAATTCTATAAATCGTGAAGGCATTGCATTCTGCAATAGCATCAACAAAAACAAAGAGCTAGTGATTCATTTTGTTACAAGGTGGTGAAAAGAGGGAAAAGAAAAAAAGACCAAGGACCGCGTATACATACATCACTCAAATACAATACAAAAATGTTCTTTCAGTCAAGAGAGTGCATAAGATTTAGTTGTGATGCATTGCCTGTAATTAAACCTCATCAAACTAAAACAAGAAAAGTGCAAAATAAGAAAGAAATGAACTTATATGTGTACAAGTACAAGAGTATTACCAAGCTCAGTAAAGCTGGGTTCTATTTTTGCCTGGAAAGATAGAGTTTCGACCACTTCTTTCTGGTTCATGTAAAGCTGAAGACAACGTTCAATGAGATTCTGGACCTGTAAAGTAGTTTTTGCATGAGAACTTATTGCTCCAAGGAAACATGCAGCTTCTTTCAAGCATGCACAAAAAGAAAACTAACAAGGAATCTTAACTGGATGCACAGAAATTCCAATCACAACTTTGTATCAAACAAGCACATATAGTAAAGGCAATTGATTGTGCATACAATGTGATAAAAGGATTAGGAGACAAACAGCATAACAAGGCAGATAAAGGATGTGTGATAATGGTAGTAACTGAATGTGAGCATAACCACGAGGTAGGACAAATGGCGTGAAACATGTATTGCCATGATGTGCGCGGCAGAATCAGAAAGTAAGAAAAAAAAGAAAAGGATAACTGGGAAAACGAGATTGTGTAGTCAATGAAAAGTACTAGGGTCTTGAAAAGTTAATATATTGCTTCAAACTTGATATCATTATTACATCTGTCAATAGTGTGATCCCGTGCTAACTAGTACTAATTATGTAAACTCTGAAGAAAATTGCAAGTTTCCCCTTGGATGAATGATGACTACGACTTGACAGAAAAGGAATCTAAAGTTCCAAAAAAAACGCAAGTACAATGGGGGCCATATGTTTCCCTCCTTTCTCATACACGGTCCCCGGATTGCAACCCCCAGATGAAACAACAAATTCTTTCCTCGTACATCCCACTGTTTTACCTTGTAGGTACCATACCGCAACACAGCCATTCCATTCAATTCTCAAGTGCCGAAACAAATCAAAGTCACAAGAAAAGGAAACGAAACTAGAACGACAGGCAGTTCTAACCAGCCTACTATCCTAACCTAAAAAAACGTCCAAAAAGAAATACTCCACTCAAGAACAGAGCATGTTCCGGTTCCGGTTCCGGTTCCGCGAGAGAATAAAATCATGCGAGAAAAGCAGAGGGGCGGGGCGGGGTGGGGGTTTGTGCTCACGAGCTGTATGTCCTGGCGCGACACCTTGCGCACCTCGTCTTCCTCTACCCCGGACATGCCGCTCGCCGCCTCCCTCATCTCCAGCCCAAGCTAGCCTCTCCTCCCTTCCCCTTTCCCTGCGAAGCCAAAACCGAACAACGATATTAACCAACCAACCAATCAACCGCGGGGACAAAACTGATCCCGGCAAGAAAGAAAGAAAGAAAGAAAATCGCAAAAAACGGCAAGGACGAATGGTTCGATCCCGTCGGCCAGGCGACCGGCGAGCGACCGCGCTGGGGGTCAAGAAGGGATCAATCCAGCACGGGCCCTTTACCTCGGTCTGCTGCTCGCAGGGTCGTGTATGATCGGATCGCGGTGGTGAGGGCGACGGCAGGAGCGAGACGCGGACGGCGCGGCGCAGGCAGCAGAGAACAAAAGGAGGGGACGGGGGTCTTTGGCCTGGTCTGGCTTTGGCTGTTGCGGCTTGTTAATCCGTTGGGTTTATCGATGGATGCGTTATCCGGTTTTGTTTATTAAAAGGAAAGGGGGAGGAGGGTGGGCGGGTAGTGGCCACTTGGCTCGGGTCAGGTCAGGTCAGGTCAGCTCGTCTGATTAGGGGAGGGGGCCACTATCCACTTCCATCGAATAATACGTTATCTGAGATCGTTGTGATTATATATGTTTGAGTTTGTTGATGATAATTTGGATTAGTACAGGAGAAGATAGGATTGGATTAGTTTGGATAGTTAATCTGTCTGAACAAGCCTAACCTCTCGGAAGCATAGTGAGAAAGAATCGGTAACATTACAGTGACCATACGACAAAAGTTATTACGGCAAGCTCATAGCTGAGCAAAGAACCAAATTATTACAAGCAGAGGTCACTGACCACACACATCAAACAACGGAAGACAAATTATGCTATTAAGTATAAAAAAATTAACAAATGGCCTAAGAGGCCCGAAGCATAACGATGGCGTCCCATTTCATAGATTCTAGGCTACCGACCGGGAACCCCAAACTACTCATCGATGTAGATGCCGTAATGAACTCATCTTCTATGGTAATTGGTAACACTTACCTGCTGTAAAAATATCAACAAAGCAAGGCTGAGTACAGGGTGTACTCCGCAAGACTTATGGCTAGGGGGTTATTTTGCATAAAGCTATCTTTGTTTGTAAAGGGGGAGGAGAAGCTCGACTAATAGAACCTTTTAAAATGAGATAAGAAAACGATATATATAGATTTGATCATCTTTGATATCCACCGAATCTTCACCAGCTGAACCTACCAACTAGAATCACCCCCTAGATCCCCGAGGAAGCATCCTTAAGCACACCTCACTTCTCTTGTCAAATTTTATGATTAGATTATTCTTCTCTATGATCTTTGAATCCATTCCCAAGTCGTTCATAACCGTGGACATGGCTTTTCGAAAATATTATTACCCTGCAGGGGTATACAACTTTACCCACACATACCAACCTCCTTTTAATGCCAGATATCGTTAGCCCTCTTCCTTGGAAGGCCGGCAGAGAGCGGTTGGACACTACCTTTACCTTGCTTTCGCCGAGACCATGAGTCATGCCCTAAGGAGATGCCGCCGTAATGGGTCAAGTCCCGAAGTCGGTCCCTAGAGATGTGAACAGGGTTTGAGATTACGGAGGCCGTGCCTCTCCCATTCTCTGCCACGCTACCTACCTGTATGAATGCATCTCCTTCAAGAACGACCAAAATACATATGTCGAATGGAACACCCGAACTATGTGACTCATGGAATCTACTAGGCAAGTTAGTTGGTCGAGGGGGTTTCCAGGCCCCCGTGTGGATGTACGCTCGTCTTGGTTCAAGAGGCAAAAACTCGGATCCTAATGGTGGCAAGTATGGGACTACAAAAACCACAACCCGACGTGGCCTCCCATACAAGCCTTAGCATGTTTAACTTTCATCTCTGATCATACCACGTCATCTTGTCTAACTAGGTTCATTCGTAGCTCTGATTTATCAACCGGATGGACCAGCGGTAACACATAAGCTTGGCTAAGCACAACAAATATAAATAGCTCTAGTGAAGCTCATAAGCCAAACCCTAGTTATGCTAGGAGCAGTGGATCAGCGAATATAGGCTACAAAGGAAACATGCATCAGATAGGATTACTCTATCTATCGATAAAAGACTTTAGAATCGGATGCACATGACAAGAATGAAATACTTTGAAATCATATGAGTATATCATGTGTGGGGTTTTGCTTGCCTTTGCTAGTTGATACTTTGATATATAACTTCAGGTTCATCAGCTTGGCTTTGTTCGTCGATAACCTTCGATGGTGTTGATCTCGGTCTTCAATGTTGGACTCGATATCGTTACTCACATTAACTCAGAGGTCTACCGAGAAGAAGCAGAAACACCGAAAAGGAAGGCAACAATCAACACATGGCATTTGTGCAATGCTCAAGCAAGGATGATGATATGACAAAAGTGTATTGAAATGAACCATAGTACATGCTTGGTCATTTTAAACAGGGTTCGAGGAGTACAAACCCTAAAATAGGGGGAACCTCGGAGTCACCTGCGGGGTTGTTATTATACTTCTAATTAAATTTGCAATTAAAGTTGTTAAACAATGCATGTTATGAGTCTATGTGTAAATCTCATTTTTTTCTGAACATTTTGATATATTATTCATATTTTTCTGACTTAAAATGAATTAGTTATGATTTTTATTTTATTCCATTTTTAAATCATTTTTAAAACAATTAACATTTTTTGGAATATTAAAATTATTTTCCAACCTGGACCCACATGTCAGACTTTATTAATTTTAGAAAACATTTCCAAAAAGAATAAAAACCTGACATATTGGACGCACCTATAAGCATTTTCAATTAATAAAACAATTACAGAAAATTGTTAAATAAAAGAAAAAGGCTTTATGCCCTCATGTTGATGTCAACATGATGTCAGCAATGGAGGTGCTCTCAGGTCTAGCAAGCCCCCATCGATCTGCTAAACGCGGGGCCTCGTGGTTAGGCTTCCTGGAGAGAGGGGAGCGAGGCGAGTAGAGTAGTGGTGGCGCCGCTAAGAAATGGTCACTGGAAGGCGGTCATCGACGAGCTGCTGCGGCGGTGGCCTCGGATGAATGGCGAGAGCGAGCTACAGAGAGGGAGGGAGTCGTTTGGGAGGTGCTGGAGCACTAGCAGCTCACCAAGAACACGATGAAGGGGTCGAGGACGCGACACGAGCTCGGACGGTCACGAATCAATGGCAGCAACGGCGGCGAACGACGGCGAGGTTGAGCTCAACATGGGGCTCATGCGCCCAATTCCTTTGGCGAGAACGAACAGGGCGACAAGGCGGACCTCCAGGACATCTCAGCGGGGTGTGGGGAGGCCGAAGACGGCGAACGCCGCGACACCTGGCGAAGCTAGGGTTCGGCCACGGCAAGCGAAGAGGAGGAGAGGGGAAAACGGTGGCTAGGGTTCGTCCTGCGGCGGCAGACCCTGTTATATAGACGGCCGGGGGTGGCGGCGCGCATCTTGGCACACGCCGGCGGCGGGACGCGGCTAGCGAGCTGCTTGCGCCGATCGGAAGGTGGAAGATGACCGGCGGAAGACGACGAAACGGTATTGGGCCAGGTGGGCCAACTTGGGCTGCATACGGGCTGCGACAAAGGTTGAGCGGCTGCTGCTGCTGGACGCACGGGTGGCGGGTAGAGGGGAGAGGGAATTGGGCTTCAGCCCAGGTTAGGTTAGAACCATTTTTTATTTCTGAAACATTTTTCTTTTTCTATTTTCATTTTCTCTCTTTTGTAATTTTTCAATTTCAAATCTATTTTGAGCACTTAAAAAATACAAGAACTTTTGTAAACATAGTAAAATACTGCAGGGGCCCTTATAATCTATTTGGGCTCCATAATTTTGGTAGTTTTCAAAATACAAAACCCATTTTGAATACATTTCAAATAGAGAGGGGAAGGTTAGGGTTTAGGGTTTTGTAATCATTTTCTTCCATACATTTTATTTAGAAAAGATGATGCTCATGCTATGCACATATCAAACCCTAATTAGTATTAATAAAACTTGGAGTGTTACAATGCGTCTCCAAGGTGTCCTCGTATGCCCTTGTAAGACTCCCCAAGCATCTTTATCCATTTCCATAACTTAACTCCATATACCACCTTCCTAAACTTAGCTCTCGATAAATTGAGGGGTTATTACAGAGGTTTGCACCTAGTCTTGCATTAAACGAAACTCCCAAAAACATTTTCATTGCTATTTATCACATCCTTTTATATATTTAAACTACTTCAACGAGGATCGTGAGGCGGTGTTCAGGGAGGTCATGAGACCCTCCATCTGCTCAACCTCGGCTAGGAGTAGGCACGAAGGAAAAAAATGGGGTTTGTGAGGCCTGATGTCAAACATAGAGGAACACAGAGACTCAAGATGTAGAAACGATAAGGTTCACATAAAGGAAACAAGCTACGGAGGGGATAAGTCACATCATCCATAACCGAGGGTCGGCACGGTGGCATGTCGGTATAATAATTCGTCGGAATTTTCACTATAGAGATGGGCATGGCCGCGTGCATCTCTCGAAAACGGCTCAAGACTCTCGCCTCATCCAGCGGAATCTCCGCGGGGACGAAACACATAGCACGGTGACGATACCTTTCTTTTGCCTCGGCCTTCTGGGTGGCCATGGTTTGCTCCCTCCGCGGGAGTCGTTTGTCACCACCCATCGATTGGAAGAAGAAAGGACTTGAAGGACCAAAAGCGGAATCAAAGGTGTCTAGGAGGTCAAGGCCTGTTGTGCGGTATATATTCTAGAAGAAAGGCCTCCTCGGCCCCTAGTCTGATGATCTAGACCATTGGAAGTTGACCAGGAGGTTGAAGAGATCTTCTCGTTTATGTGAACAAAGAGCCAGAGAAAGATTCTAGGAAACAGGCGCCCCACATGATCTGAAAAGTGTTCTGCATTTACACTTGACACGTCCTGCCAATGGATGTTGTGGGAAGGAATCCCATATGATCACCACCTCCAATTACGTCGGCCGGAACAGATTCGCATGCATTAACGACCTCCGGGTTGTGTCAGTCACTAGTCATGGAGACTTGTAGAGTAGTTCAAATTCAGGTCCCCATGGCCAATGCAAGGAAGACATCGGTCCCCGCGACAAACTGACTAGGTTGCGGAGTTGGTTTGATTGCTTACTAGCGTCATCACTTACATCATTGTGAGTGAGACATTAATCCTGACACGACCTACTTACATTGTACCAGGTCCACATGCAGCCTCTCATTCGGGCAAGTATGTAAAAATGCAAGCCTAGTGACCTCCCATGTCAAAGCTTCACGCTTTTGGAGATTGCTCTCCCCTAAAACCTCCTAAGGTCACTAAGTTATGACTTAAGTTTGAGATGTATTTTTTCTCTGTCACTGACTACCTTTCAAGACCTCATTGTAAGCCCATTATTCTGGGACATTTGAGATAAAGAAATAATCACACCTATTTTGTCAGGTCGAGGACACCCGAAGGACCAGATTACTAGGTCGAAGTCGTGGGCACGTGTAACTGACCTATCCTTTGGGTCCTAGACATTCGCTAGACCTGCTCGGTCAAGTCACTGAAGTCATCGAGCTCATCAGTCGAAGGTCTATGCATGAGCTAGGTAACTCCGTCAATATGTCATGAAGGGCAGACATCTTATTAAAGATACTTATAGAGAATTATCGGTGATGGGTGGATTAAGTCACGTAATTATCATTAGATGGGTTTTATTCAACCTTCCTACCCATAGCGACCTCAACCTACGTAACATGTCGTGCTGCAAGAGAACTTCCTAGAGGATCTCAAAGACTAAACGTACATTGAAGAGAGGTCGAGGATCAACTTAACATACAAGGAAGGATGAAGATCTAACAACTATATATACTAAAGACCATTCACCTAAAGAAGACATACCATTTATGCCCACATAGTGGTTTTAGTCTCTAGTTATAAACCCTAGATCCATGTACTCTCGCCGGGTGTCTTTATAAACCCGTCGAGATTCACCTTGTAAGCACTTGTACGATATTCTAATCACACCATGAATAAATTCCGAGGAAACTCCATTACGATAATATTTGTCTATTTGATCCAAACCAGCTGACCTGAACCATTTTCCGAACAAATAAACTTTCTTTTGATCTTTGAAATTGATATTGTTGTGGGATCATTTTGAAAGCGAGATTGTCGTGGGATCGTGAAAACTATCATTTGTCGTGAGCTATCAGTACCAGAACCACCCAAAGTAGAATCTACATAATTCTTAGAATCAAAGAACAAGATGTTGGAACAACTGAAACTTCATCTGCAACATGCCACTGCTGGAATAAGAAGATTCATTGATGCAAATTGAAGTGAACGAACATTGGCGGTGACATGGTATACTTGAGAATTCAACCTTATCGAATGGAACCATTTGTATTAAGAGGACATATCAAATTGCATAGCAAATTTTATGGCCCTTTCAATGTTCTATGACAGACGAGAAATATATCATACGAAATCTTCACTAACCAAGGGAGTGAAAATCCATCTAGTATTCCACGTTAGCCAACTCAAAAGCACATAGTCCCAACGGTCGTCCAAGTCTCGATCTTCCTCTCATAGATGAAGATGGAAAAAATCCATGTTGCACTGGCACTAGTACTGTAAGGGAGACATATACCTAGGAACAATCTGCTGGTAGTGCAATGGCTCATTCAGTGGGAAAGCCTGTCTCCCGAGGAAGCTACTTGGGAGGATGCCGATTTCATTAAGCACATTTTTCCAGAATTTTTCAAGGATCGCTAGAGGGTTGGATGAATTCTGAAGCTACTCCTTGAGGACAAGTAACATTCCTAGGAGGAGGTGGTGTCAGGATACTGACGATACTACTACATCAAGAACTCGAGGTTTAGTTATTGAATAGTTATCTTCGCCTAACTTCAATGGCTGAGATGTCACGATCTTCCCTCGCACCTTATTACTCATCATTATTTACCGTTTAAGTAATTTCTATTCACATTTAATCTATAATGATTATTGTATTGTCCTATAAAGTCTAGTTGCATCTCAAACCATGAGCTATCTCTTTATTATTGAAAGGGTAATTGCCCCTATGTGTGGTTTTGGTGATTAATGGCAATCCCTATGGACTAATATTTTCATTGAGTTTTATACGAAGGAATATTCCATAGGTCATGCTTGTAGTCCATATGTTGGATTCAAGTATGGATGTCATGAAGATAAAGATATACCTCGAGGTTTAGCATCAAGATCATCGAATTGAAGATAAGAATATGATATGTTCAAGATCTTGAGAGTGTGATCTCAATAGAAGAATTCAAGATATGGCTCTAAGTCAGTGTCATGATAGACTCATTAGTTGAGCTAGGTTGATTAAGATTTAGAGCATGTAATCAAATGAAGAGTTCCTTATGTACCTCAAGATATTGAGATGGAGCATGAGAAGACACTTGGTTGACCAATGCAAAGAGTGAAGAGTGATTTCAAGTTGGTCAACACATGAAGCATAAAGAATGTATCACATGGATCTTGTGGTGTGGTAAGCCTTGTCATTTATGCATCATGAACTAACCCATTATATATGTTCCTTTGTGTTTTATATATAGGATAGGTATCTTTCCATGGGCATGCTTCAAAAGTGAAGATCTCAATAGCCCATGAGAGGATGGCATCATGTGGTGATCACCATCAAGGTTGAGAAGGGCAAGTTCAAGATAAGCATCTCGAGAAAATCATTTGCTTGAAGCTTGCCGTCCATATTGGTGATAATGGACATGTGAGGACGTGTCTTAATGAAGCTATCCTATAGTGGTGTATGGGGGAGCAAATTATGAGTCTTCACGAAGCAACAATGATCAAGTGGTGCATTCCGGCTTGGATGGAGCTTGAAGCATTATCATCAAGATCAAGCGGGATGCGCAAGGCAAAGGTATGGCCTTGCTAGGTTTTCCTTTTACCGGTCTCAAGGTGGTTCTTGGGAGACCGGGTTATAGGATAGATAGTCGCACTATCAAGAGGGGCTTTCAGTTGGGAACTTGATCACATCGTCGTAGGGAGCTCAATCCTTGGCATACTTTGCATCTTCCTATTTTGTTGCTTGTTGGTATTTTCTCTATGTGAGGTTCTTGTGCTTGTTGCTATCTCTTCAACAAGCCCAAGTTCATCGAAAACGTAATTCGTATGCATCTTATATGGCGTTTTCGAGTTTGAAGGTTTTACAGGTTCTTCTTATAGGGAGGCTCCATACATTTCCTCATTTGGTTCTACCCTCCTTTGTTGGACTATGATGTTTTCATGCACCATATTATAGAGCTTGTTCTCCTCGTCAAAACAAGCCCAATATCATCGAAATCAGAGTCTGGATGCAAAAGTTATTGCGTTTTTTGTGAAGTAAATTTCATCCCGGTTGTGGATCCGGTTCAACTGAGCCCCACACCGGACGGTCCGGTTCCAGCTCCGGTAGACCGGATCTCAGACCGGATTTTCCGGTTTTCGCGACCGTGTCTATTCCGGGTTGGCAAACAGAGGTATTTCGGTTTGTAGGTCGGTCCTCCGGCCTAGGGACCGAGTTTCCCGGTTCCGGGGCCGGTCCAACCGACTTTGGAACCGAGTTTTCGCTATTTTCTTTCCAACGGCCATATTTGCTTTTCCCTATAAAAGGGGATTCTTCCCCCAACGTTTTTGGGGGTTCTTGACCACGAAATTGACCTCCATTGTTGAACCTCTTGAGCTTGCTTCCTCTCCCTTCCCTCCTATGATTCTTACATCTTTTTGAGGGCTTTATAAGAGGAGATCTAAATCTACAATCCCCACCAATCAATTCCTCCTCTAAGTGAGGGGAACCCATTGGATCTAGATCTTGGAGTCATTTGTTGACTTCCACCACTGTTCTTTCTCTCTAATTCCTTCCTAGCACTTGTTGCTTTGGTGGGATTTGAGAGTGAGGGATTTGAATGCCCTTGGTGTTCTTGCTTTGCATTCTTGCATAAGTGTTGAGCTCTCCACTACGATTTGTTCGAGTGAGAGACCGTGAGCTTGTTGCTCTTGGAAGGTGACCTCCTAGTTGGCTTGGCGGTTGGTGCCGCGGTGTCCTCTTCGTGGAAGATTGTGAAGAGACCCGGGCTTCTCCTTCGTGGAGCTTGTGAAGTGGTTGTGGAGCTTGCCATCTCCGGAGTGGAGGAAAAGCTAGCCCTAAGGAAAGGGCCTATTCCTTCGTGGGATAGACTCGGAGAAGAAGGTGAGCCTTCGTGGCGTTGGGAAATCCTTCGTGGAATCCCACACCTCTCCAACGTGACGTACCTTACTTGTAAGGGAACACGGAAATACATCTTCGTCTCCGCGTGCCTCGGTTATCTCTATACCCGAGCTTACTTTCCTTGTGATAGCCATCGAGCTTGAAGTACTTATATCTTGCTTATCACTTGTGGTATTTATCTTGTGCTATCTTGCTTAGCTTATCTTGTTGTTGGTGCACTTAGTTGAGCCTAGTATATTTAGGTTTTGTGCTTGTAAAATAAACGTTAGTTTAATTCTGCATTCTATCAAGCCAAAACTGTAATAGTTTTGAAATTGCCTATTCACCCCCCTCTAGGCGACATCTCTATCCTTTAAATTATGCTTTGATGTAAACCCTGAACGAACATATCTTATACTCTATAAAATATATGCATATCTAACGGAGGCGTCTTCCTCCTCAAATCTGGTGTCAGCTTTTGCAAAGTTCATGAAGTTTGTGATAATCTATAAGACTTTGTGATGTGTATCATGTTTATCCCAAGCAGGTCTTGACACCAGCACCATAGGTCTTGGTGTTATTGATGTGGGTGTGGAGCGAAGGTAGATCCTCCTATACCATCTCTCAGCCAACATAACAAAATTGATGGATGAAGGGTTCCGTAGCATAAAACAAAAAATCCTAACGATGAGAACAACATAGCCAAGATCTATCTATGCAGATGTAAAGTAATAAGATGGATTCGGTGTTCATACCCTTGAAGACCAAAATCGGGATTACGTTCCCGTTCGAACATTGTTGATGTAGACTAAGCATAGCCGACCTCAAGGTCGAGTAGGCATTCAAGCGTCTAGCACCACAACTAGAGGTGCCTCTAAAGTTCTATACACGTTTGGTGTAGAGGCGTCTCCCGAGTTTCGGTCCAGTGAAGCAGCGGAAGAAGAAGATCCAGACCAACTCCAATTGTAGGACGATGTGCATATGGTGTATAAAGCTTTACCTCGTTGTGCACGCTCCAAATTGGGGAACACACACGTGAGGAAGAGAGAGGAGAAGGCAAAATTCAATGAGATGGTTTTGGGAGAGGGATCTCCCCTTCTTATATAGGGGGAGGAGGAGCACCACCTCCCCCAAAGTCCTGGTGTGGGACTAAAACAAGGAGGAGGATGAGGAGAGGCGGTGGGGGGTGGTGGGTGGGCCCCAACCCCGTGGGCACCAAGGCCCTTGGTCGGCTGGTGGTGGGGAGGGCCCCCACCCCGCGTGCCCTTGCCCCTATGGGCCCTTCCCTTCGAGAAGGCCCATTAGGTGGGTTTGCTCCTTTTTATTAATCAAATTAATATTTATTCATTAATTTGAATAATTAATAATAAATACATATTAATTAATTCCTTTCACTTCGAAACACCTTTCGAACCCCTCCGAACAATTTCAATTTTTCCTCGGAACGATTCCGGTTTCTCTCTCTTCTCTTTATCTTACGATCTCAGATCATCCCCAAGCGTATCTACCATTAAGTGTGCCACCCTTACGATTTGGGAATACACATACATGATTGAGACCTCTCTCCGACCAATGACAAACAGCGGGATCTAGAAACTCATGATGGCCTCATGCATTCCACGAACTACTTGATTGCTTGAACCTTAAACATTGAATCTCATTTCTTTTGCACTATGATACCTGGTTTGTCCAAGATATTATCTCTTGTATCGACATACCTAGTTCGATCTTGTTACTGACAAATACATTTACTCGTTCCCGTGATATTACATCCTTGTGACCTAGCCACATGCTTGCAAGCTTCATTGATATAATCTAACTGAGTGGTCCTAGAGTATCTATCTTTCACTCGGATAGGAATCCTGATCTCGATGTATACACCTCAACATACCCCTTTGGAATACCTAATAGACACCTCTATGATCACCCTATTACGGTGTGACGATTGCAGTCAAAGCAGTCGTGGGTGGTAGTGATTAAATATGATTTCATGATCAAAGGAGTGAGTTACTACGCTTTATTAGATATTACAATGTTGAACTTTGTGACTGGATCACATTGCAATACTATGGTTCAGTGTGTGTCCATCACATTATTCATCTAATGAAGTGAATCTATTGTCAACTAACATAAATGTCCATGATCGAGAAACCTCGATCATCGATTACCCAACGAGCTAGTCGTCTAGCGGATACTAGGGACTTGGTTTGTTTATATACAACAGCTGTTCTGATATTTCCGCTTAATACAATTATAGCATTGTATAAAACTATTATGAACATATGAGATATAACAATAAAAATATCTTTATTATTGGTCTCTAGGGCATATCTTCAACAACGGAGTCATCATATGTTGGAAAAAAGCATCATTCAATTGCATAAAAATCCAACATCATGACCGCACAGAACCGTACCCTTCCCATCCCCCTCCCCCTTGCTACAGTTCTCTAGAAGGATCTCCAGGGTGCCAGGCCGATCTGAGGCCGAACTTGTTAGTGGTGCCGATAGAGGGAGGCTGAGGACAGGCGTCGGCGCCCCTATACATATGATGTTTGCAAGTGCACAGATCGTTAGTAGCTAGTTTCGAAATAAAGAAATCAATCTCACAGGGAGCAGGAGTCTGAAGTCTAATAACTCTTGAAATAAATACTACAATAGAAATGCCAAATAAAATTCTAAGTGGCAAGATAAAATGCGAGTATTGCATAAAAAGGTGTTTTGGGGTTTTTGGTATAAGAGCAACAATAAGTAAAGTAAAACAACTGAACATAGAAAGTAAGTATCACGTATGTAAAATAGATTTGAACTTCAATAGGGGAAACTGCGTTCTCAGGGAGTAGCGGATACACCTCTAGCATTATAAGGAACTAAGGTAAAGATTATTATCATGAACATTCTCAACTATGTATGTGTGGGAGGAACTCCGTATTTGGATAAATAGGCAGCAACCACTGCTCACATCATCCTCATAACCACAGCAGTCAGCAATTGACATAAATCGAATTACTGCGCTATTAAGGGACTTAATCCCATAGGACGTATCCCATGGCATGGATAGTATTCTGTGAGTTTCTTCGGTTCCCAAGTTGATACGTAAGGAGTGCCAACAGCTTTATAGTCACTGTAAGTGCTAACACACCTCTGTCTACCAACAAGTAGTTTCCTCCATCAAGTCCCCATAAGAGACAAATATTGAGAGGTCGACTTCTCCCAACATCAAGATGAAGACAATCTAACACATGGTCACAGCGAGGAATATCCTAATAAACTTTATCTTATTTCAATCTCATACTAGGGTTTCTCCATCTCCCCAAGAACTGATGATCTACTCAGACATGGAGGCAATCAACATCATGGCAATAATAATGGAATCTATCATAGATGAATAGTACTTGTATAAATCCACAACGAGTACGGAAATTACAACAAGATCTAGACAAGATGTAGATGGGATGGATGGGGATGGTGGTGATGCAGCGGTTGATGATGAAGATTGATGCCTTAGCCTCTTGGATCTGTGCAGGGGGAGATGGATCCCTGGTGGATGAGCTCCCCCTCTAGATGCCTTCCAGACGTGAGGTTTCGGTGATTTCTGATTTTTCTGTATGTCGTCACTCCGATCCAGTTGCACGGGGTAAAACTTTTGAGGAGGCGGTGGCTGCGCTAACTATATGGCAGGAACTATACGGTCGGAATTTTATTCCTGCCGTATAGTTGGTCGTTAAACCGTCTGTATGCCTTAATCGCTTCGGGTTTTCTTCTGGTATTATTGATATTTCCCAAATAAGCGATTTACATTATTTTTAACTCCTTTTCTCCCTAGTACAACTGCTCCAAGAATTGTGTCCATTGTATCTATCATCTGTCATGATCCTGGTGAAAACAGACATAAAATGTGCGCGCGAACACCGTAAAATACCAAGATTCTCCAACTACAATGCAAAATTATAATATAAAATATGATGTAATTATGCACTCATCAACTTCCCCAAGCTTAGACTCTTACTCGTCCTGAGCAAGTTAGCTTAATGGATGTGATCCTCATATTCATGAAGTTGAGTCGATAAAATAAATGAGGCAATTGCAGCATGTGTTTATCATATATGATCCATAGGAATAAGTTCATAAATAGTATCTTACTTGAAGCATCCGAATAATATTAGAAGGATTCCACACCTAAGCATTTAACAGTTCACAAAAGACCACTCTCAATATGATGTAAAAGTATTCAGTTTAACCGAATGAGTTAGCGAGGTAGTCTCAAGTGTTTTAGGATTAACATATTCACTTGGGATTCAAAATCTCAAAACGTCTTTGTCATACTACAATATAGTGGTGTATGCTTATTTGCTCTTTGCACATTCGCTCTTTTTCTTCCCTCTTTCCCCTTTTTTCTCTTTATATATAGTTTGTGTTTGCCCTATATGCTCACACTTTTGTTTAAGTGTTGTGCAAATGATCTAGCCATACATTCCACTTCTTGTAGGAATTCAAAGTTTAACGATCTCAATTACCAAATTTCAATTGTATATGAAACAATCTTTATAGCTTGAATATTCTACCTCGTCTTGTTCTCACTCTAATTTGATAGCACTTTTAATTTTCCTTTGTTCAAGGTTTCTTTTTCAACTTAACTGATTATATAATTTTTCTTTCTTTGTAAATCAAACCATATACTTACAACATATTGATCAAATTATCTTTGTATGTTCCATTAATACCAATAGTGTGGAAGACTCCTATTGCTATCATCAAGTGCAAGTGAAATTATACTCAAGCCATTCATATATCCAATAGGACAAACACAAACTCAACATTTCTCTATATATTGTAATAAACTCAGAATTTCATAAAAGGGATCGACTATTCCTGAAGGGAATTCTAATGATGCAAACTTTATTTCTAGTTTAAACTAATGCAAAAATAAAATAGTAATGTAAAACTTATAAGATAGATTACAAGGTCTTAAAGATCTCCCCTAGCTTGGAATCAAGCCAGGCGGGATCAAATAATCCCTTGCGATTATTTGATACCGTGATTATTGTAGATCACTATGGTGCCATGGCACGCAGTATCTTCTCTTCACGGGCCAGCCTAAGGCGGATGCATTGATTGACAACCTCTAATTCTTTAACACGCATCTTGTAGAAAAGATTATTCCTCTCCAGCACTTTCACTTGTTCTTTAATGAGTCATTGTTATCTTAAAGGGTTTGAATCGCTTTAAGACTCATAGAAAAACCTGATTCGGTTGTATGCTTAATATCTTCATCTAGTTTATCATGATAAAGTTGCAGCAATCGAAGATGCTTGGGTGTCCCTGGCGTCTCCTTGTCCATCTCTTTAATCTTCCGCTCGAGGGCTTTCAACTCCCTCTTCCGGCGTTCATTGTCAGCGTGGAGAAACTCCATAGGGATGATCTTGATCTCCTTTCCTTGCTCGCTATTGCTCCCGGTCTCCATAGGAACTTATCTCCTTGGCTTCTGTCTCTTGGTTTGTGTGTCCTCACGTATGAATAAGAGGTAGATTAGTTTCTGGAGATTATGATTAGAGAGAGGGACAATGATAGTATATAAGAGGGGACAGAGGTCGGTAAAACTCACGAGAAACACCAAATTCATGCCCAAGAAAAGAATCTTACCGGAATAGGAAAAGTAATCGCGGATTTGGAGGAGTACTGTCGCGTAACCACCAACTATACGGGCACGACCCGTATAGCTCCGGTCATATAGTTGGTTCCGGGCAGATATTTTAAAATATCTCGACTCCAGATCGGTTAAGTTACCGACTTAGAACCGACATTTTTTTTTCAAAAGCAAAAAGGAAAACAAAAAAGTCTGAGAGTTTAACGACCAACTATACGACGGGAGGATTTTCTCCGGCCATATAGTTGCGACCGTATAGATCCAGACAACAAAAATCGAAATGACTGAGTTTGATGGCCAACTATCCGGCCAGATATTTTTCTTCGGTCGTATAGTTGCGATCGTATAGATCCAGACAAATTCGCAAACAGGGTACAGAAGGTTTAACGACCAACTATACGGCCAGAGATTTTTCTCCGGTCGTATAGTTGTGACCGTATAGTTGGTAAACACTTTCAGAAACTTCAAAAAAACACAAGGAATTTAAAGGCAAAAAAATTAGAAGTAAAAATTGTGAAAACAAATCACTTATTTGAGTAAGAACACTTACCTTGCACTTATCATTTACTTATTCAGGGATGACAAGCTCCTCCAACAACAAAGACTTCTCTTTTGGAGGAATTAAACTTAGTTCATTTAATAATTCTCGTAAACGAAAATCACTAGGACTAAAGTTCCTCTCAATAAGATTAGTGTCTTGCTGGGAAAATATGGACACTGCATCCATCATCTTTATTTCTTGTCTCTGGATAATTTGCAACTCAAATTCTTGAAGTAAAAGGATCCAACGGATCAGTCTTGGCTTATGATTTTTCCTCTCAAGGAGTTCTTTTAAACCCTCACGATCCGTATGGACTCTTACTTTTGCATCAACTATATAAGAACGAAATTTATCGCAAGAGAAAAATACAACAAAAAGTTCCCTCCCTTCCTTAGGATAATTCTTTTGAGCACTATCTAGTGTTCTACTAGCATGATGTATAATATTAAATCTGCGACCTATGTGGTGTCCCAGAGTTACTCCTACAACATCATCACTAGCTTCACATATTAAGTCAAAAGTCATATCCTAGATAGGTGGTTTAATAATAGGAGCATGGGATAAAGCATTTTTAAATTTATCAAAGGCTATGAGACATTTATCATCAAAATTAAATCTTACTCCCTTTTCCAGGAGGTTAGTCAAAGGTTTAGATATTTCAGAGAAATTCCTAATGAACCTTCTATAAAAACCCACATGACTAAGGAAACTTCTTATACCTTTTATATCCCTAGGTTGTGGCATTCTCTCTATGGCCTCAACCTTAGCTCTATCCACTTCAATTCCCTTACCTGATAACTTATGTCCAAAGACTATACCTTCTTTAACCATAAAATGGTACTTCTCCCAGTTTAGAACAAGATTGGTTTCTTCGCAATGCTCCAAAACTCTTTTGAGATTGTCCAAGCAACTAGTAAACGAAGTTCCATAGACAGAAAAGTTATCCATAAATACTTCCATTATTAATTCTATAAAATCCGCAAAATAGCAGTCATGCATCTTTGAAAAGTAGCTGGAGCATTACATAAACCAAAAGTCATACGACGGTAAGCATGTAAACCATAAGGACTAATGAAAACATGTAAACCATAATAAGCATGTAAACCATAAGAACAACTATTTAAGAAAACCAGAGTATCCGTCCAAGTAGCAAAAATGAGTGTGGTTTGCTAACCTTTCTAAAGTTTGATTTATGAACGGTAAAGGATAGTGATTTTTCCTAGCTTCTTTATTAAATTTTCTGAAATTTATGCACATCCTATGTCCAACAATAGTTCTAGTAGGTATCAAGTCATTGTTTTCATTAGGAACAACAGTAAAATTGTCCTTCTTAGGGGCACAATGAACAGGATTACCCATTCACTTTCTTTTACAGGATAGATTATAACTGCGTCCAATAGGCGTACTATTTTTTTCTTACCACTTTCTTCATTTCGGGCTTCAGTCTTCTACTAAATTCCGCAACTGGTTTAGCACATTCCTCCATGAATATTCGATGGACGGTTATCATGGGACTAATGCCCTTCAAATCATCCATGGAGTACCCAAAGGCCTTGCGATGCTCCTTAAGTATTTTCATGAGTTCTTTTTCTTCTTCTCCTGAAAGTTTAGCACTAATAATAACAGGAAATTTATTTGTATCATCTAAAAATCTGTATTTAAGATTATCTGGTAGAGTCTTTAATTCTAGGGGATGGTAATTCCTCATCCCCTATCTTTTCTGGCTCTTCAAAAGCCTCATTAGTTGGAAGACCTATAATAGGAAGTGAATCGAATTCATCTTCTAGTTCTTCTAGGGACTTCCTCCATAACTATTTCTTCATAATTTAAGTCTTCATTTATTTCTTCTTTTTGATCACTAGAGAAGAGAGCTGCAATTTTCTCAATAGTTTTCTCTTTCTCTTCTTCTTTCATTAGAGGTTTGTCTTTAATTTTGGAAAAGTGGAATTCTTTTTCCGCTTCCCCAAGCTTAAGAGACACAATCTCCTTTTTGAAATTAACTTTGTCACCTACATCACTCAAAAAGTTTCTTCCAAATATAATTGGGCAGAGAGTGTCAGCTGGCATATCAACAACTACAAAATCGATAGGAAAGTTTTTGTTGCCAATTGTGACAGTTGCATCTTCAACTACTCCCATTAGAATTCTAAGAGTTTTATTGACTAACATGATTGTTAAATCAGTATTTTTAATTATAGCCGATTCTATTTCTTCTTTTATTTCTAAATAAAAATCATAAGATAACATTAACTTCGGTGCCAAGATCGCATAAACCATAATGCGAGGTTTCCTTAAATATGCAGAGAAGAATAGGCTTATGCACATCTTTTACCTTTGTTTTACCTTCAACCAATACGGAACTCTCTTTATCAAGTTCAACTATGTTACAATGTGCATACATAGCCATAATTGCTTTCTTGGTTACCTCTTCATCTTTGGTTTCTTCCAGATGTTCCACAACTTCTGGCATACTTTCCTCTTCCTTCTTCTCATGTACCGCTTTGACCTGTTTATATTTAAAAATATGCTTCTGTGCAGTGTTAGGGAAAGGTATCTCATATATTGGTTCTAGGGAGGCCAGTGTTGCTTTAACTTCTCTTTTCTTCTCAGATTCGGGTGGTGGATCATACTCGACCAAACCCTATTTTAGAGTTTTGATGTGTTCTATAAAACCTTTAACAACTTGCAACACAAGATCTAAATCTAAATAAAGTTCCTTAGATAATTCTTTAACATTGCCCTTTTTATTAGTCATGAATACAATCATAATCTATTTCTATACCTCATTCGCTTCCTAGACCAAAATTCCATGAAACTCTATGATTGCGAATTCTATTAAGTAAAGCCCAAACTTAGTTATAGGAAGATTCATAAAGTCTCCTTCCGCTAAAGAGTCTAGTTTAATTTTATTAGGTTCAATTAAACCGCCATAAATTTTATGGGACCTAAATACACTCCTTTCAAAAAAGCTAATACATCTTATATTGTGAAACGGAGGGAGTACTCGATATCTTACTGATAGACTAGGAAAGCAAAGCATCGGCTTTAAAATTCCAAGGCAGTGCGTGTTTAACCTAAAAGATGCAGGCCTCTATCGGAATTAGCAACACACACCGCCTAAAATTCCAAGGCAGTGCGTGTTTAACCTAATGTTGCTGATCTACTGGTTGATGGCAACGACTGAAGGCATGTGAAGAAACTACACAGGTTGAAAAGAAATACATCGACAAAATAAATGGAGTAATCTCTGCTAAAACTGATACACGCTCAGCTCCTCGTAAATTTACATGACTCGTACAAAAAAATGCCAACTGCTGTCAAGTACAATACAAAATGCACATATTTCATTTACCCTATACGACCAGTTTCTTAAATACTAACTGCACATCAGCAACCCTAGTATCAGCCAGGGTAGTGTACCACGCAACAGGCTCTGTTCAGTGTCCAGAACTGAGAGTAAATGGCAAAATGGCAAAAAATTACAGTAGTAGACCAGATCCATGCAAAGGACAGCACAGCCAAAAAAATGTGCGTCAGAGCCTCACAGTTGGTTCCATATCCATGCAAAGATGAACCAGTTTCTGCTGGTACTGCCCAAAGACCTCGCTGACCGCAATCAAGTCCTCCTCACTCACATTCTTGGAAGGGAACCGGAGCTTCTGGCTCCCTTCTGGTACCGATCCTGATGTCTCATTGGTGGGCTCAGACTCTACAGTGATTTGTGAATAGATCTCGTGGCAAGCAAGCAAGAACAACGCGGCGGTGTCTGGTCGCTGGTTCTTGCGGAGTGTTTCTAAAGCCTCGGGCAGTGCTCCAGCAGCGACATATAGTATTAGAGCTCTATTAAAGAAATAAACAAACATATTGATACCCAACAAAGATAATATGCAATCAGCTAATGTGTAGTGCATAATCAGTTACCTCCACATATTATGTTCACCACGGAGAACAAAACCAGCCCACCTCTGCAGTACCCTACATGAGTCAGGCACGGACAGAAGGGTGCCTTAGTGCGTTAAGAAAATGAAACAGACAAACTGTACTGCTTTTAACTAACAGCTTCAAGCATGAGAACAAGCACATTTAGCTACCCAAGGCATTTCTGCCAATTTATCTGCTATTCACACACTGGACATGAAAAGATGACCAAACCAAACTAAATTAATACCGACCTCCCACCTTCCAAGCCCCTACCTACCATGGGCGGATGGGCCGGTATAGACTGTCATGTGATTGTGTGTTGAGATAAAACCCTAGTTGAAAAAAAGGGACCAGCTGCTCGGCCAGAAAAAACTGGGACTGAGGCCTCTGCCGGTCTGTTGAGCGGAAAGGGACCGGACAAGAAAGCAAACAAGGAAAATTCCGGTTGAGCCAGCAGTTTGTTCAGAACCGTGAAAAACCGGAGAACGGTCCGACCAGCTACAGGAATATTTATTCTCCGCATCGCTAATAAGGCTGCAGACAGTGGGATTCGAACCGAGGACAGGTGCGCTCACAAGCAGAACTTATCCGCAGCGCCCTGACCACCAGGTACGTACGTGATCTGTGTTCAAATGAAGGAAGTGACGCTGGTTGAGTGCTTAATTTCTTTATTACAGTAGTAAAATATATTCTATTTCGTAATTACCGGTCCAGATAGTGAACCAATGAACCAACGGTCAGACCGATGAACCGACAGCCTCACCTGTCCAGTTTTTGAACTTTGGATAAAACAAAGTAAGAAAAATGAAGTACATTGGGAAAGTGAAAAAAATATAAATTAAGTAATTTGAATTTTTGAAGTACCTCGCATAATCAGATCCATGCAAATGTGTTGCAGCCAAAGTTGCAGCATCAGTCCAGCACCCAGCATCTTGAAGCTGAGACATATTCAGGTGAATTTTCATTATGCACAAATCAGACTTACAAAATTAAAACATCACAGTAATAAAAGGAACGCTCGAATCAAGTGCCCATCACAGTTTTGAATACAATGAGGGTACTGATAAGAAAAGTCTTTGAAAACATTGTAAATTGCTATTTCCATAATCCCAATACTCTCTGGATAAACACCATTGTGATAGCTCAACCAAAATATATAGTCAAGAAATATATAGCAGCTGAGATGTTCAAACCTGAGAGCATGCTTCCTGATATTTTCCCACAGCACAGAGAAGATGTGTGCCAGATAGTGATTTGTCTGTTCTAACCATATTGGCTGCAACAACCTGCAGAAAATCATAACAACTTTATTACAGCCCCTTCTTTGAACAAATAACCATAGCGCACAGAGTTTTTACCAAATATGAAATATCGCATCTTCTAGATTCCTGTGAGTACACAGTAATCCTAACTTAACATCACGATAACTATTATAGATAATACAAGTAAGAGGTATCCATGGACACAAGGGGGCTGTTTGGTTTATGCCTATATCTGCCATGCCAAATCAGGGCGAGCCAATATTTTGGCGAAGGATTCGCCCGCCCCTGTTTCGCCAGAGCGTGGGCGCAAAATCTGAAGTAGTTACCAAAATTTTGGCATGGCTGCCGATGAGTGGGCTTCAATCCAAACGCTAGCTTATTCTACCGGTCAACGCCAAAGTTTTGGTAGGGTAACTGCCGGCCACAATCCGAACAGACCAAAGGTTTCTACAATATGACAAAAGTACATTGTAGCACATAAACATCAGTGGTTATTAATCAATTTCACTTCATGTTGGACAATGCCATAGAACATTGGAATGCTTGCTCCACATTTAAGAAACAAAGACTAGTATTCCATTTGAGCTTCCATTTCATATCTTCAAAAATATCATTTAAATTGATGTCTTTGCTGCAAGTGAAGAAAAGAACATACCCTACTGTTGCGCTGTGTGCCATGTCCTAAACAAGCTACATTCCTACTGAAGAAAAGGACATAGTTTTCTGGCTGTTCACCTTCACTGCAAGTTCATGTAAGGATTGTGACACTGCAGATGACAATACAACCGCTCTTAATGCATTAGGGTAAAAATTTGATCCTTCAGGAGGCGTTGAAAGTAACAAGGACACCGCAGCTTCCAAATTTCCAAGAGAGACAAGCCTGAGTTGACAGATTGGGTAACACACATGGCACAAACAATTAGCCAGATATGTGTTTAATTTCATCCAGTACAATTTCAGATATTTGGTTCTTACTCATGAATACGCTTTTGCAAAGCATCGTCACTATCAAGCTTGTCATGCCAAGGTATCCTTTCATTTGCATTGAACCACAGTTGATCTTGCTCAAATGCCATTGTACTTAATTGTGCGTAATTCTGCACAACAGATAGATCACTAAATTCAAAAATATATCTAGAGAGGCTGGAAATGACAGCACATAAGATTCAAATATTACCTCAGTAACTTTTGCTGCATTTCCGGCTGTAGATCTTTCTCTTGAAGCTATCCTATTTAATGTGGAGGTTTGTTCAGAATCAGTATATACACTTGATTCTATGCTCTTCTCAGTTGATTTACTTGTTGACTTATCCAGAAAATGGTGAAGGGCTTTAGGGAGCTGTAACCAGAAAAGTGCTTCTTGGACATCACCAAAAATCGCAGCAGCAAATGCAAACCTTGCATAAGTTCCCTTATTTACTACAGCTGAATATAATTTGGCTCTTCCATCATCAAGGATGCAACCTTCTCAACAAAAGGAAAAGGACACATCTCCATCATTTATGCTAAATCATCTGCTAAAAATAAGATATTGTTTACCTACCCTCCTTTCGGTATGGCTCCAACACTTTAAGCAGCAATTCAGCCACTACAGAATCACCAATTGGAGGAAGTGTCGTCTCAATCATGTAAGCACGAAGATCTTCAAAGGTTGCCGGCGCTGCCTTAAAGCTGTTACTGCCGAATTTATCACTATTATTGCATTCAAACCAAGAAGGCTTCACACCAAGTTGCAATATCATACGCAAAGCCTGAGACAAAAAAAATTATAAGTGTCTGTGAATCGCAATTCATCTTTTGGAAGGCGGAATGCCATCCGTAAAGTGGCCATTCAAGGAGACTGGTTTTATAATCACTAGTTATATAAGGGCTTGGTTCTTTCTAAATGGAATGTAAGCAAATATGCAAACAGCAGTTTAAAGGAATATACAGTGCAAGTGCCTCAAGAGGTGCTTAGCAAAATATACATAGCATTGGGGTTTAATTGAAAGATGAGTGCTTGATTAGGTACCGATGCTTAGGATGTGCTTATGCAATCAACTGGTAGCAGTTATATATACAGAATAAATCATCTAAGCACTTAAAAGATGAGCTTGCATTTGGGTAGATCAAAATTAAATAGGTGCTTAGAGATGTGGGCAATACTCTCTCTCTCTAAGCACTCATACAGAAGCACATCACATTGTACACTGCCTAAGCACATGAAGCCCAATATGAATTCTTAGAATATATAGCAAAATAAACATGCAGTTGAGTTCTAAGATGACTACAATATTGCATCACCTTACCAAAGCATGCGATGTCGGGAATAGTATTGGGAGGCATAATGGCATTGGCCTAAACCTCTCTTTTGTAGTCGGTGGCTTAGAACCAGAGTTGATCTTAGTATCACTGGTGAATGAAGAACAGAAGTTATGAAACAATTTATATCTATCGTATCTAATAGGTAGAGCCATCAACCACATAAAACAAGCATCATGTAAGAAATTAAACAAGGTCTTCAGCATCAGAGGTAATCGGACGGTATTTTTTTAGTTACAAAAAACTAAATTCAAGGACGAGGTCAAGCATTGCCATAACCAGCTATTGTTTTTGTTCGCTTTTATCAACAACCAAAAACATGTTTACTACTCCCTCCGTCTCAAAATGGATGTCGGGAATTTGTCAAAATTTGGATGTATCTATACACTAAATAGTGTCAAATTTAGAAAATTTTGTGACATCTATTTTGAGACGGAGGGAGTACTACAGAAAGCAAGGGAAAAGGATAGACCAGTGGATAAATATACTAGACAAGAGAAACAAATTTGCTACCCTTGCATGCTGATGGTGTCTTGAACAATGGACTTAGAATGGATAGGAAGAGGCTACTCTGAAATCAAATGGTGTAAGTGCACATGAATAGCATCATGCGCTGAACTTGGTAAAGGTCCAAGACTGGGGATAGGGCACTCAACCTCATCTAGCCGCAGGCAGGGCCTAATCTCTGGCATGATTATAAAGGCTCTGAGGCTTTAGTTGTGTCTTTTAACTAATTCATTGTCTAATTAATAATGAGTACAATGTGTTTCTTTCATAGGGATGGCTCAACTTGACCATAAGAACTTTTTCCTACCAACCCATATTTTTCTTATGTTTTAACTAATATATTTCCTACCTGATCATATATTTTTCCTAACATATGCTCCGTGGATTCTCTGCACATTATAAGTCGTGCTTAAGGGCTAGTCGAAATTCAAATCCATTGCCAACAAATTGCCACTTTGCTACTCCTTCCGTTTCGCTATATCTTTCACTGGCCTCAGGAAACTCCGTTTCAATATGTCTGTCCAGTAAGAGGTTCAGAAGTGTAATTATTGCAATGTACTCACTTTGTATCCCTGTTAAACTGCCTCGGGAATGGTTGATTAATTGGAATATCTTATTTAGGATTATCTTGCATTAAATTCTGCTTAGCTTAATGAAGCTGTGCGCATTGTAGGCTCAGGAGCATTATTCTTGCCTTTTCCTGTTCAATGGCTGGTTTCAAATTAGGTTGGGTTCAGTTTAGCTGCATGTGCTTCTTCTTACGTTTGTTTACAAATTCTTGTATTAATTCACCTTTATGTTGGCATTTTCACAATGTTTAACTGCTACTCCCTCCGTTCCGAATTATAAGATGTTTCGGATATTTCAATGTGGACTACATACGGTTTGAAATGAGTGGACATACAGACTAAAACGAGTCTATATACATGCGATTCAGAAAAATGCCAGAACTTCTTATAATTCGGAACTGATGGAATACATGCTGACTGAGAGAATTACACAATGATACAATAGAAAATTACAAAATGATACAATTATATAATGTCATGTAATGGCAAGTTATTACATTAGAATACAATGTTCATAAGTTACTAATTAAATTCATAAGCATGATACAGAAAGTGTTAGGTAAAAAACGAGGTATCTTGACAATCCATAAAGAGGATAAATAAAAACTATTGACGGGAATTACATGGATTGCACTCTATTTACTGTTCATAATTGGTTCATTTATAGAGATCGGTGGAGTTTTAACACAGAGAAAAATCTAAACCTCATAAATAATCATATTGGTTCATTTATAGAGATCGGTGGAATTTTAATACTGCAACAAATTTAAATCTCATAAATAAATAGAACAATTGCACAATACACAGATAAAAGATGGCAGTGTGCAGAATAAAAATGACATACATGTTAACCTCAATCAGTCTGAAGCTACTATCAGCTCCAGCAATGCATAATACAAGTGGTTCATCCTTCCTTGTTCGTGTTGATAACCAATCAAGCTCCAAGACGAGTGTGCCAGGAGATTGAGGATGAAGAATGGCATTTGCCAAGGGATCTGCACTATCCTAAAACACAGTTCCTGAACTCAGTGGTACACTACTATTTTGAACTTGTCCCATCATGAGACAGTTTGCAAAAACGCTAAGAAATAAAAGGATCAGTTGTATATTGGAGATGAACAATAATACATGCATGAATTACAATGAGGATGGAAGAAGACCGCAAGCAACCTATTAAGTTCACTAGGACAGTCTACACAATAAAATAATATTTCCCCTACTCCAGTGAAATAAGAACTTGTTACAAATATTCTTAACATCAAAAATTTGCCCAAAATAAAGGTGTTTCTTAAACTGTTTAAGAAGCATGCATTTGCGGATTGCACTCCAATAACAAGTATCACATGCTGCAGGTACGGAGTTTTGAACTAGACAATGATATATTAGGTGGTTAGCAAATGCTTGTTTGTACTTACCAGGTCAAATATAGAGAATGTATTGTCGTAGAAGAGCACAGCAATGCGTCCTCTACTTCGATCACCGTGAACAACAGGAGAAAACTTTATCCTCCTGATGCCTTCCCTGTGAGTGCTAAAAGAAGAAGAAAGGCCTGTTGTAACATCCCACCATCGAATGTTGCCTGATCTATCCCCCATAACCTAACATTTTTGTCAAAAATATTTTTTTTAGGTCATGATGTCTCAGGATAGTTTGCGTCGCAGATACGAAGCTGCTACAAAACTGTACTTATAAACCAAATACGGTGCCACAGTGTACATACAACATGGGGAAGGCGATAAGCCATAGCAGTAACCAGGCCATCTGAAGACGCAAATGATGATGAGGGCCATTTTGGCCTGAAAAAATAATAAACCACACTTAATATGGATCATACATATGACAGCCATGCAAAATGGTGATAATAATGGTTAAACACAAAATAAACTACAGCTCTCATATAAGAACAAACTACGTGAACAAATATATGTGCTAGTAATGGGAGGAAAGACAAAGGTTTACTGTGATCTCATTCTAGGCCTGTTAAAATTCATAAGATCTCAACTCTGAGAATCAAATCTGATACAACAATCATAGCTTCAATTATTAAAAAAATTACTCAAATATCATGTTCGATCAAAATATTTACTTATCTCTTAATTCTGCAAGCACCAAGTATCTGCCACCTTATTCTGGCCTCGGGTAACTCAAGGGCCTACATATCACTTAGATACAAGCTAGAGGTGGGAACTGTGCAATATATCATTTATAACCGATACACTACAAAAGGAGACTGTTGTCTTTTGCACCCGATACACACAAAAAATGTAAGAACCACGATGGATCAGACAATTGCCAAGAAAAAAAATCAGGTTAAATAGCAGAATTCACAGAAAGAATTCAAGGATAACATACCAGTTTTACTGGCTTATCAAATATTGTGATGCTCTAGTAAAATTGAGTCGAGGACTAGAGCAAACCAAATATGAAGTATAGGTTTTTACAATATATATACTCTGATGATCTGATCAAAGGTGCATGTCAGTCTGTTTCATGCTGAAAGATACTATAAAGCCAGCAATTCAAGTACCTGAAATCCCGTATTCTCCGTCCATGCACTTCAAACACACCAAGGGCACCATTGACTAATGCAAAAGCAAAACTTTCAGATGTTTCATCAGAACTCTCAGCGGCAGTAACCTCTGCAGGCAAGGACAAATCCCATCATAGTATCATCTTATGATTGATTTGGCAAAATAAACCAGAGAAGAGTAAAAAAACATAAATTGGTAGTATTTGAATAAGTATGCAAACACGCATATTCCAAGATTTCGCTTTGACCAAGAATTTGTTCAACTATATCAGGACTATTTGATGAAAAATTGATATCATTAGAAAGTGTTTTTCAATACGAATCCAACGATACCAATTTTGCATAACACAATCGTGATATTGTTGCTCAAAAATTTGGTCAAAGATTCGTCTTGGAAAGCATGTGCGCCTTATTCATAGGAATGGAGTATGAAGTTTCTGATAATATGACTTTGCTAGTGAGTTAAAAGTGCACCTCCTGACCGTTCCTTGGAGGTAGACGACTGCTTAGATGCTGCATTCTGACTGGGTCGAGGTGCAGCTGGCAGTGTCCATTCTAACACCGTAAAAGGAAGAGCCAAGGATCTAAGCTACAAACAACGAAGAGAAATTACAAATATCATGCTTCCCGAACTTCTATGACATGAAAGAACTGACTGGTACATGATAGAGCAAAACATGAGGGGTCAATTTAGGAAATTTAACAATCACTACAATGCTCTTTGAGATAGACAGTAACTGAATGCAATATTTATCTAACATAACCTCAGGATTCAAATTTTGTTCTTGAAGTGCAAATTTAGAACAAATTTGTTGCTACTTACTATGCCAACGTGGTAATTATGTGCTTGGTTTCAGCATCCGATACCTGAAATAGTATTTTCCTAAGCATTTAAAAGATTTTGATTTTTTTAGCATTATGGATAACATTTCTAATACTCCCTCCGGTTCATATTAATGGCCGCAACTTTGTCTAGATTCGTATGTATCTAGTTAAGCATTTAGACTAGATGAATTCGTATCTGGACAAAGTTGTACGTTGTTCCAGATTATTTCGGATAACATTTTCCAAATGATTTTGTCAAAGTTTCTGCCATGGCAATTGGATCTTTATTCAAATGAATATGAAAATTAAACAACATCCCCAATACAAGAGCAGGTTCCCTTCAGAGCTACCAAAGATAAGTGATTCAAGTGGAAAAAAAATGTGGCTGCAGGCTTGATTTCTGACGTGAATTTTGGTTTGGCAGAAATACCCGATGCCCCTGCACCAACAGTATCCCTTTGCTTAATTGAATGCTAAGAGTAAGAAAAACAATAGTAAATATACC
Source organism: Avena eriantha (assembly GCA_910589775.1). Lineage (NCBI taxonomy): Eukaryota > Viridiplantae > Streptophyta > Magnoliopsida > Poales > Poaceae > Avena > Avena eriantha. The sequence continues at coordinate 33,523 of OU342745.1, read as the reverse complement.
TACCCAGAAGCATAATAGCTCGGCTGTAGGACAACCTTTGCTATTCCACTCTGATAAACATGCTCCTGTCTAGCAGAGTTTGTTTGTAAAAATATATAGGTACTTTACCATGCACAGTGCAACACCAAGTTACTTAAAAAAGATGCATCTATATTCATTAGTGCAATAATCGAAATATGGAAGTCAACGTTACAAAGGTTCACACAAGGGTTTATGATGAACTAAGTTGACTAAGTACTGGATGAGAACGAACAATTGATTTACAGTTTGCCTAAATAAGGGTGGAGAAATAAGTACCATCATGGGGTTCTTCGTCATAGCCCACAATCTAGAAGAGTTTGTTTGTAAATATATATAGGTACTTTACCATGCACAGTGCGACTCCAAGTTACTTAAAAAAGATGCATCTATATTCATTTGTGCAATATTCGAAATATGGAAGTCAACGTTACAAAGGTTCGCACAAGGGTTTATGGTGAACTAAGTTGACTTTAAGTATTGGATGAGAACGAACAATTGATTTACAGATCGCCTAAATAAGGGTGGAGAAATAAGTACCATCATGGGGTTCTTCGTCATAGCCCACACTTCAACAGGAGCATCACGAAAAAGGATCAGAAGGTACCTAGGAGTGAATATCATGTTTAAGAAATCAAATATTGAGGTTGAGAAATCACTTATTGAGGTTGAGAAATCATGGCAAATATAGTGAAAATGAACATATCAAGATTATGTGTACTGAATTGTAAAAGAATAAGTAGTAATGGAGGCATGATAGATGTTGTCATCGGTTAAAAACACGAAACCAACCTTCCAGATGAAGAAGCCCTCAATGCTCTTATAGGTGCACGTTCAGGCTTTTGGAGTACACGGAATGGGCGATTTAGCCCACTTCTCAGGCAGGTAATAACAAGTTTATTATTGTATCCCCCAGTTTTATCACTAACCTGTACCAGTCAAACAAATGAGGAAATTAACTAACGCTACTGTTGGTAAGAACATAATTGGCAGAGTAGATAAGAACTTAATTACAATTTACAATTCTCAATATATAATAGTATATAGACCAGAAGAACATGGAGCACCTGATTATATGAGAAGGAAACAATACGAGAGTTTCCAAGCCATCTTAATCCTCTGACTGTGCTGCTATGAACAGCAAAGCTGACAGAAACTGCATTAGCTAGCACGTCAACAACTTCAATAGTCCCACTCTGAGTTCCTAGAGCAACAAGTGGTACTGCTGGAGCAGGATTGTTTCCACCACCTTCAGATAGAAATATTGTCCGATGTTATAAAAGTGCGAAAATTTAAAACCTCGATATAATTTTAGACAAAAATAGCTAGCAGTATAATGACCATCAGGGACATACGGGCTACTGTGGCAAGTAAAGAAGGGGATGGCACAGCTAGGGTAGTCACAGTAGATGATAAAAGATGAAGCTGGCCCATCAAATTGATCTGCATAGCATAATAAGCATGAGAAAACAGGAAAGGGAAGAAATAGTTAACCGGCATTAAGGGATATGGACCAAAATTTAGATGACTGAACAAGTACAACCTAATCCTGGAGATTAAGAAAGTTCAAGTTGTGTATAGCAGCTCAACGGATTCACATATACTGAACCATGACCCACTATGAAAAATCAATGAGACTGAGAGGTTTATACCATAACCTTTATTGTAAAATCAAGTCCACTAGAGCGTGGTTTCGAAATTCCAGCATCACTATGGTTCGATGTACCTGGTTCCTTCCCGACATTAGTGACACAAACAGAATCATCAGTTGATTTAACAGTTGGAACAGCTATAGGATTTCGACTGTATTGACTATACTGATTCGCACCTAGATTAATTTTCTTGGAACCTGCTGACTTGTCAAAAGTCAAATGCCATGACCAGATCTTGCCATCTTCAGATATTGATGTCAGATACGACATGGCCCCTTGACACATGTTCTCGTCCGAATTTGTATCAAAGATGACAGAGCGTGAAGATTGCATTTGTGCCAAATCCTGAGATAGTTTGTCGATGTTGTGGAAAATAGACTCTGACTGCCAGACTGTAGTAGCAAGAACGGCTGGGGGAGGAACAACGGTACCAATTGAAGGCATGAGCTCTTCCACTGCATGCAACAAATGCACTTGTTCACCCCTAAAATCAAAAAGGAAAGAAGAAAAATTGTTGACATGTATGGCAACAAACTAAGAATAGGTTACACCATTTCAAGGAAGCATACACAGAATTATTGACACAGTGACATTTACAAAAAAAAGTGTGGCAGGAAAAACCTGTTTTCAATTCGTACATATACCATTGGGTATCCATGCTCGCATACACGCTGACTGCTCATTCGTTTTAAAAGACAGCATACATGATACCCAGATGGTTGTAATTTGCAAGTTGTAAGTTCACATAATATCTTATTGCTACATTTGTAACTGTTCTTGTCTCTTTCTTGCATAACTAGGCTACTGGTTGCAGTTTTCTACAGGTGCACTCAACCATGTATAAGAATGCCTGTTATCACATTTGTCTTGTGAAGTTAGTTTTGAGAGTTTGGGCACTCGGTCAAGTTCTCAGTTAGTTCTTTTTCTTGAATTACGATTGTATAAAAATATCAGCAAGATGTGTGAACTTACTCCTTGCGCTTCCATATGCTGAGCTTGCCATCAGCGTGCGTGCAATAGAGCAGGTAGAGATCTGGATCAGCCATAACATCCGTGAACTTCCCAAACCCCCTGGGCAATGAAGCAACAGAGAGCGCAGTGCTGTAGTTGAGATCAAAGACGACGAGCTCCCGCGGGTAGGTGGCATACAGGATGTGTCTCCAATGCGGGGAGAAGCAGAGCCTCGCTGAAAAGAGTGGGAACGCCGCGAGCGCCGGGGCTGGCGCGGGCGCTGACATCTCCTTCTCCAGCCTCTGCAGCTCTGCCATGTCCCCCGCGCCACAGTCTATCCGATGCTCCTTCAACGAGATGTCGGAGTCATGCCGCGGGACCGCGGAGAGGAGGAAGCCCCGGAGACCGAGCGCGCAGAGGTGGCGGTCGTCGAACGGGTCGCGGCGGATGCAGGAGAGGTACTCGGGCGAGGCGTCGAACATCCAGAGCACGCGAGGGTTGTTGCTGGTCACCCAGATGCAAATCAGCGAGGGCCCGTGGATGGAGGCGAGGAGCCACCCGGAGGCGTGGTGGATCCAGCAGAGGTCCTGGACGCCACCGCTAGTGCCGGGCGCGACGCTGCGGGACTCGTCGAGGTTGAGCAGGTGCAGCACGACGCGCTCGCGGGCGTCCCAGACGGCGATGCGGCCGTGGCGGTCGCCGGCGGCGAGGCGGAGCGGGCGGTAGTCGTCCTCGCCGCCGCCGGCGTCGAATGCCGCGGAGAGGGAGGACGCGCTGGCCGGGGGCGCCCAGCGGACGGCGGTGACGAAGGAGGCGAGCGAGGAGGCGGAGGAGGAGGGCATGGGGAGGACGCAGAGGAGCTGCATGGAGCGCGGGTCGGAGACGACGACGCTGCTGCCGGCGCCGTGCGCGAGGAGGCCCGAGGTGCTGAGGTCGATGCAGCCGCCGTTGCTGCGGCTCGCGGGGCCCGGGAGCATCGTCGACGTGGTGTTTCCGCCGGCGGCGGCGGCATTGCCGCGCGATCGCGTCGACGGGGAGGCGGGCGGCGCGGCCATCATCGCGGGGGTTGGTTTGGGGAGGTTCTCTCTCTCCTTTCAGATCTCGTCACGGAGCACCATTCGAGATTGAGATTTGAGAATTGAGGAAGGTCGATCTGTGCCCGTGCCCGTGCGCGTGGGAGGAGACCGGAAAGGAAGACCGGTGCGGCCTGTCGGGTCAAGGGGTTGGAGGAATCGGGACCGTCGCAACTGAGTCACCACTTCACCGCGCATGCTTTGAGATCTGCGCTTTGCTCCTATTTCTTGACCACGGCGACCACCTCCGCTCAATTTTCCACACGGTCAAACTAATGCAAAATAATGAGGGAAGAGGATGAAAAAAAGAGAAGTATAAGAGTATCCACATACCGTAGAAGGAACAGATACTACTAGCTAGAGGTATTGCCATCCTCCCTGTGAAACCACCGAAAATCGGCGCACGTACCCACCAAGTTATCGCCGGATAGGACCGCCAGCTCTCTCGCCGTGGCCCATGGAGTATAGATCTTGTCCACGAACAACATAGACGGATAATGGTGACAACAAGTCACGTGTAAAATAGGAGACTTCCAGGTGCCATTTTATTAAACTAAATGGTCAGTGCATTGAATATTATTTTGTTACTCCTTCCAATCCAAATTAATGTTAATTTGGATCGGAGGGAGTAGAAATATTTTACAAGACCAATGGGTTACCATTTTCTGTAAATCAAATTTAGTAATATCCCAAGAAACAGAACCGAATGGTTCGGTTCGGTATAACCGAATGCCTAGACCTGGTTGGTCCCATGTCTGCTCCATTGGTTGACACCGACACAGAGGATCGGCTCACGCGGAGCATCGAAGAGAAGAACATGAGCAACAAAAGCAAACACGGCCATGCAGGAGATTCTGATTCACCCAACCTTACTTCCATTTCAATGGTCAGAAGAGCCTAGTTTCTGGCATGGTGGTAGTCCATCAACAAGAATGGCATCGGCGCTAGAAAGAAACAATAAGTTTGCACGAGAGTAAGTCGTTGATATAGGCGCTTGTAAAAAACGTGGTCAGAGCACCATACATGCAATTCAAAACCAAAACTTAGATAGACCTCTAAATAAAATTGGAGACCGCTGGGTATAGGGTCTCTGCTTGAGCTAGGTTTTTTGCCGCCACCTCTAAAAGTGTACTCACTCAGTCCCGAATTACTTGTCATAGACTTTTCTAGATACGCATATATCTAAACACGTTTTAGTATATAGATACATCGGAGTAACATTTTTGTAGGTTTAGATTCTTTTTAGTGCATGTGTTAGAGATGTTATAACATGTTCAATGGAGATGGACAAAATCATCTAAAATCCTTTCTCCCCATGACCATGAGTCGTGCATGAAGGGAATATGGCCGAGAGGTAATAATAAAATGGTTATTATCTTATTTCAAGTTTATAATTGATGTTTAAAGAGTAAATGATCACTTTAATAAGTGATCATTGCTATGATGGTTCTTGTGATAGCTATGTTGTTAAGTTTGTACATGATACTGAAAGTTACTATGAGAGAGGGAAAAGTGTTCTTATGTATCTCAATAATATCAAGTTTCCTCGTTTTATGCTGAAAGTTTTTATGTTGCACATCTTTTGCCATCTTATGCAAGTCGCCTTTGGTTTCAATAACTTGTTTGTTTACAAGGTTCCCTTGCATAGGAAGTGGGTTAGACTTAAATGTGTGTGTGTTTTTTTGCTTCTTAATGCTCTCTTTCACTTCAATTCATATCCCTATGAGAGCTTCTTCAAATTATCATGTCCATCTTAATGGCTATAAAGAAAGAGCTTTATGGGAGACAACCCAATTTGTTTTTGCTTTCAGTTTGTTTTTGTTTCTTTGAGTCTTGGAAGTTATTACTTCGGTAATAACCGCTCTTTATCCGTTTTGTTTGGTTTTTGTGTCAAGATCAACCTCTAATGAGAGAGAAGTAAAATTTGGGGAAGTTGCTGTCCCGAAACAGATTTTTGTGCTTCACTGTAAAAATTCGTGAGAGATCTCTGTATGTCGGATTGAGCTGTAATATTTTGTGCTTCTGACCCAGGTTGTTATTTAACTTTCGTTAGTTTTGCACTTTTTGATTTGAGCAACAGAAGATTTTCTAAAAAAATGATCTTTACCTACTGGTCTGTTTTAACAGATTTTGCCACTCTTGCATTTGCTTCTTTATTCGATCTCCTTTGTTGAATTATTTTTGGGTTTTCGGAAGGAGTTGCTACAGTAGCTTGTGTTTTGATGGTTTTCAGTTGAAGTTGGACTCAAAAGGTTTTATCACTTCACTTATACTAATGTTGCTAATGAGAACTGTGTGAAGTTTTGTGTAAAAGAAATTTCCAAGAAGTGGAGACAATGGTGTAATAAGGAAGAGAAGGGTTTTATGACTCAAGTAATAAGTGTATGAAGATGAAGATATTGATGATTCAAGTGGTGACTCCGGAAGAATCCTCTAAATACCAAATTCAGAGACCTGCAGAGTCTGTGTTCAAAAAGGTAACGATTCTGGTAAGAAAAGTTCCGCGAAAATACAATACAACTATATTTTTGCAGTTTTCAGTCGATAGGGAAAGTTTCGAAGCGAAAAAGGGACGGAACCGGAGCCGGGGTGGCCCCCACCACCCCATGGCGTGGGCCCTCCCCGGCCGCGCCACCAGGTGGTGAGGCCACCCAGGACTCCGCCTCCGATTCGTTTTCTCTCAGTACCTTCCTTTTGATATGAAACTTCGTAATATATAACCCTCCGGATCCCCCGAGGTTCGTATATCGTGTTTTCGTCTTGTTTTTGTTTCGATATGTTTCTATCAGGACATACTCTCTAAAAGCTTAGAAGCACAATGGTGTCCGCCAAGGATAAAGGGAAGGAGCCCATGGAGGAAGACCTCCAAGACCCCGGGAAGGAGAAGGAGATCAAGAGTGAAGGTGAAGAGGAGGCAAAGCACACCGGCACTACCATTGCAAGCATTGGAGTGGTGGCGAACCCTGTCAGGATCAAAAGGACGGCACGGATGTCAACTGGAGGGAAGCTTCCGCGTCACTGCTTGGCACCAAGGACTCCTTCTCCGAACACCAAGAGTACCTTCCATACCTTTACCCATAACCATGTAGGAAAAGAAGACTTCAAGGAGGAAGAGTGGGGAAAGAATAGCAAGAGCTGGAATTATCAACTCGACATGATCATGAGCCGCATTGAGCAAAACTCGCAGCTAATTCGTAATCTCACCTTTGAGATTGAGGACTTGGGGAAACTTATCAGAGAGCTCATTGAGAGGATACCACCACCGAAGGAGTAATTTGTCATCAGGTTTGGCTTCCCCTTGGTTTGTTCCAAGCTTGGGGGAGTTCCGCGGTATCATATCACTATCTTCTATCTTTTTACCTTATTAGTAGAGTTATATCATGAATAGAGGAGTTATTTTGTAGTATGGTTTGCATTATGGAAGTGTCCCCTCTCTCGTTAGATATGTATCCCTTGGTGTGAGTTTCCGTTATGGAAGATTAATGAGAAGTTCTATCATTCACTCTTTTGCATAGCTTATATTAGTTTTCAATTCGTGGTTATATGATTTTTCTTGTTGTTAGTATTGATAGCACTCTAGGATCATTGAGTTAATTTAGTTGGTTTTGGCAAACCTGGCTCGGTCAGTAGCAACACCTTTTTGAGAGTTGAAAAGAAAAAGATAGAAGTACTCTAGAGGAAAATAATTTCATCATCTTTCTTTCTTGATTTTCTCATAAGTTTAGTATTCTCTAGTTAAAATCTTTTGTGCTTCCAAGGAAGATTGCATGTTTGTCTTTATCATTTGTATGCTTGTTTGTTTCCTTCAACTCTTATACTTGCTACCCAGCCTTGCTAGCCAGAAACCTGTACTGAGAGGGAATTCTTCTCGTGCATCCACCTCCTTTAAACCAAAACCCACGCCATTTGTGTCCACCATACCTACCTAGTAGCATTACTGCTATTCCAAGTAAATTCCTGTTTTGTCTACCTCCCAAATTAATCTTGTTATGTGAAAATTAGTGATTAAAGCTCTCACGAACTTGATGGCACACTTTACTTTCTTGCATTTAATAAACTTGAACCATTGGGTCCTTCTTTGTTGCGTATATGCTTGCGCTTTATGAGTTGAAGTTAGCCAAACCATGTATCATGGGGACCGCTTTCAACACTTCATTTGGTACTTTGTACCTAGTTGATATCATGGTCTTTTGCTTATGGATCCCGGCGGTGTGAAATAAAAGTGGAACTTGTAAGATCATGGAGTTTATATGTGTGTTAGAGAAACGCCTGGGCCGCTAGCCTAAGCCATGCCTAATCATGGTGGAAACTTGCAGCATAACTATAGTGAGCATTCTATGAAGCATCCTCAATAAAAACCTGTGCAAATAGCAAATAAAAAGGTCGCTGAGATGCTCACTGTCTGCTTGCCTTGTCATTTTGATTATGGGATAGCTCCTATGTCATGTGCAAGGGGTACCCCGTTGGTGGTTCTCAATGATACACATGTATTTACAATGACAAGAGCTTGCTCGTGACTGAAGTTGAGTAGCATGGGGATCGGTACTCATAAGTAAGGGGCATGAGATTTCAACTTATAACTTGTCAAGCATACCCTCTTAGTTGTGTTACTTTAACCTTAATCACCAAAAGATGCCTATGATAGGGGCAACGAGAGCTGAAAGCTAGTAAGTATCATAATTTTTGGGAGCTCTTTATGAGACTTGCAATCCCTACTTCCCTCTGCAAAGGACCTTTCCTTTTACTTTGCAGTTTAGTCAGTAAACCTATACCCTTCTATCTCAGCAAGTATTTTGAGTTGATGTGTTTCATTCATTCATATGATGATTTATGCATTCATGTTTCTTATGTTCCTTGTTTTGCACATTGCTCTTATCTTGAAAGTTTACTACTTTGAAAGCTTTCTTTGAAAACCAGCTATTTGTGAACTCCAACAAATTATCAACTATTCTTCGACCAAGAGCTAAGTTTGCCATTACCAATTATGATTTACTCTATGTATCTTTATTGTGTTTTTTTACTCATTGCAAGTTGAGTTATATAATAGTGAGTGTCTTCTATTATGATCTAGGTATTTGATGAATGTGATGCTTCTTGTCCGTATTCTTTTATCGACTCTTCACTCCATAAACCCGAGGCCATATTTATTGAGCTTAGTTTCGCTTGGGGACAAGCGAAGTCTAAGCTTGGGGGGAGTTGATACGTCCATTCTGCATCACTATTCTATGTCTTAATTCACTATTATTCATTGATATATTTCGTATTGAGAGATGATACTTATGTTATTTCATCTATTTTTGCATGGTTGATGACTTTTGGAGCATGGACCGCTGCAGTCAGGATTCTGATGGAAAAGGTGCTGTTTGGAGGAAAATTCGCGAAGATCAGAAAATCCAGGAAAATATACGAAAAATCCTATTTTTCCAGAAGACTAAGGATCCCAGAAGATGAAGTGGAGGTGGGCCACAGGGGGCCCACACCACCCCATGGCGCGGGCAGGCCTAGGCCACGCCTGGGAGTGGTGTGGCCGCCCTGGCCCACTCCAGCCTCTCTCCTCTGGCGTATATCATCCCCACGAAACCCTAAGACTCGGGGAGCGACCACAGAAATATTTCGCCGCCTCTACGGGGCGGAAAACACCGAGAGAGAAAGATCTCTCCGGCAGACAGATTTCTGCCGAGGGATTCCCTTCCCGGAGAGGGAAGATCGTCGCCATCAACACCACCATCAAGCTGGGCTTCATCGGGATCATCATCATCAGCACCCTCATCACCATCTCCATATTGTTGTAACAATTGAGTTGAATCTTGCATAGTTCATAGGGGAAACTTTCCCGGTGTTGATTACTCTTTGTAGTTGATGCTATTGAGTGAACCATTGAATTATTGTTTATGTTCAGATTGTTATACATCATTATTCCATCTCTGATCATGATCCATATGATGTCTTGTGAGTAGTTCATTTTGTTCTTGAGGACATGGGAGAAGTCTTGTTGTTAGTAGTGGAGTTGCGTTGAGAAAGATTCAATAGATTGTTATTTAAGTTGTGGTGTACTTCTTCTAGTGGTGTCATGTGAACGTCGACTACATGACACTTCACCTATATGGGCCTAGGGGAATGCATTGTGTATTTGGTTACTAATCGTAGGGGTTTCCGGAGTGGCAGAAACCTGAACCCCCGTTAGGAAACCATCGCACAAGGGACGTAAGGGTCTTAGAGTTTAAAGCTGTGGTTAGGATTCTACCTTAATTACTTTCTTGTACTTACGGATGTTTGCAAGGGGTATAATCACAAGTATGTATTAGTCTTGGATGGGGCGGTACATTAGCACAGGTTCACCCACACAACACTTAGCAAGCTAAAGAAGATTAATCAACTATATGAAGTGAAAGCACTTGACAGTCTTCCCATGTGTCCTCGAGAACGTTTGGTCATCTATAGAAATACAACCGGCTTATCCTTTGCTGCATAAAGGATTGGGCCACTTGCTGCATTCATTCTTACTGTCTTTTATTTACTCATATTTTGTTTACTTGCTTTATCGAAAACCCCTAAAAATCCGTTTGCTAAGTATTTGTAGAGAATTCCTGATCCATACCACTAGCCAACACCTTCTGCTCCTCATTGGGTTCGACACTCTTACTTATCGAAAATACTGCGATGCACCCCCTATACTTGTGGGTCATCTCCCCCTCGATCTCCCTCTTCGCCTATAAGTTGCCTTCTGACCTAAAAACTCTGGGGGGTTCGACGTTTTTCCAGAAGGAGTTCCGCTCCGCCACCACCACCAGATTTCACGAAACAGCACCAGAAACTCTGTCCTGGCACCCTCCCGGGAAAGGGAATTGGAGGAGATCATCGCCATCATCATCACCATCTCTTTTCCATCGACCATCCATGTTTCCCCCATCTATGAGTGAGTAATCCCCAGCTGTAGGCTATGGGGATGGAAGGGATTGGATGAGATCGTTCATGTAATGGCATCAGATTGTTAGGGCATGGTGCCTAGTATCTTTTATTAGTGCTTTATGACTTTGAGTTTCGCTCCGCCGCCACCACCAGATTCCATGAAACAGCACCAGAAACTCTGTTCTGGCACCCTGCCAGGACGGGGAATTGGAGGAGATCATCGCCATCATCATCACCATCGCTTTTCCATCGACCATCCATGTTTCCCCCATCTATGAGTGAGTAATCCCAGCTATAGGCTATGGGGATGGAAGGTATTGGATGAGATCGTTCATGTAATGGCATCAGATTGTTAGGGCATGGTGCCTAGTATCTTTTATTAGTGCTTTATGACTTTGTTGCGACTTGTTGTGCTTAATGCTTGTCACTAGGGCCCTAGTGCCATGATTTCAGATCTGAACATGTTATTGATTTATTATGATAGTATTGTTTTTGGTCTTATCTGCAAGTTGTATACACACGTTGTTGTCTGGAACCAATGGCCCCAAAGTGACAGAAATCGGGATAACCGGAGGGAATGGCTTTGATGTGAGGATCACATGTGTTCATGGAGTGTTAATGCTTTGCTCCGGTGCTCTATTAAAAGGAGCACCTTAATTGCCAGTAGTTCCCTTAAGGCCCCGCTGCAAACGGGCTGGCAGGACAAAAGATGTTGTGCAAGTTCTCATTGCGAGCACGTATGACTATATATGGAACACATGCCTAGGATTATCTAGTACTTGGATGCTTTATCTTATTTATCTGCAATTGCCCTATGTTCTGATTGCTATATGAATTGTCTTGTCCATGCAACGCCCTTCCATCCATCCCTATGCCTACCGCACTCGAATCCTACTGTTTACTGCTATTGTTACTACTGTCTTTACTTTACTGCTGCTGCTAGTTTGCTATTCCTAGTATAAAACTGTTGCTACTGATAAACTGTTGTGAGCAAGATTGTTTCCAGGTGCAGCTGAATTGACAACTCAGTTGTTAAGGCTTATAAATATTCTTTGGCTCTCCTTGTGTCGAATCAATAAATTGGGTTTCACTTTCCTCGAAAATACTGCGATACACCCCCTATACCTGTGGGTCATCAAGACTATTTTCTGGCACCGTTGCCGGGGAGCATAACTTTATTTATCAAGTTCACTTGGATTCTCTATTGTTCGTTGCTATCCATCCATCATGGGTAAGTCTCGTGACGGCAAGGTTCCTATTTTACCATCCACTACAAGAAGAGGTACGGTTCTGAACACCTCTATTGCTCTTGATTCACCATCTGTTATGAGTAAGCTCGTTACACCACCACATACACATGCTACACACACTGCTACTACTGCTGAATCTGAAACTTCCGATGCTTATGATGCTGCTTCTACTGTGCTTGGTAAGAGTGGTTCATTAGGTCCTTTCCTAGATGCTACGATTGCTAGAACTATAGCTGGAAATACTGAAACTCCTAATGAAGACACTACCACACCTGTTAGTTCTCCTGAGGCTAGTGAAAGTTATGATATTGAAGATGGTTATGTTGAGATGACCGATGAATTTATTAAAGAATGTAAAAACACTCATGATAGGAGCGCTGCTAAGAGTCTCCTTGAGAGGCGTACTATTAGACCCAACCTGGTTACAGGACTTCTTCCAAGCTTGCTGCATCGCTAAAGGCGGAAACAGCCTGGTCGCAACCCGATATCTCCCACTTATGTTGCGGAAGACGGCACGATCATGGCTCAATGAACTTCCGGCGAACACCATCCACAACTGGTATGATTTACAAAGTGCGTTCTTTCAGAATTTCGAAGACACATATCGGAGGCCCTGTACGGTTGGAGACCTACAACGTTGCACCCAGAAAGCCGGAGAAACTTGCCGAGATTATCTCGGTTGATGGATTGACACCAAGAACTCCTGCGAGGGAGTAAATGATCAAACTGCGATTGAAGCTTTCATTGCAGGTCTCCCAATTGGTTTACTGCGCCATCGCTTGAAGTGTGACAAGGTTACTGATCTGGGAGAAATGATAGAAACAGCGAGCAAGTATGCAGATGCTGACGACGATCCAGAGGGATTACTCAACGTCCTGGTTGTACCTCAGTCAGCAAAGACAAAGCAACAAGCTCAGAAGCGCAAAAACACCTCAGAAGAAAAACCCAACACGGAGACGGCAGTAGTCACTACTATTTCCGGGTATGGAGGACGAGGAGGGCGCGGCGGAGGCCACGGGCGTGGCCGTGGGATATCAAGGGTCCAAGGTAGAGGAGAGCAACAGCCAGGCAAAACCTACACTTGGGTCGACATCGCCAATAACCCATGTGTGCATCACTTGGACGCCAATGGGGGCTCGTCCCACACCAACGCTGAATGTCGTTTTAACGACGACATCAAGAGAGATGATACCGCGGGCTATAAAGCTAAGCGGAAGAAGGGAAATAAAAATCCCGAAAAAGACAAAGAGACCAAGGAAGATTCCGACATGGAGGAAGCCGATGCTTCAAATCTCAAGCCGGAAGGGAAGAAAACTTTTCCTACCAAGAAGGACACTGACGTCACCTTCCTCGGATCTCAACCAGCAAAGGTCAAGAAAGCAGTTCTCCACGAGCTCAACGCAACAATTCCGGCTGTCCCTCGGTATCTGGACTGGTCGGAAGTGGCAATCACATTTGACCGCGCTGATCATCCGCCTAAGTTGCACAGGCGAGGAAAATACGCCTTAATCGTCAATCCACTTATTGACGGTTATGGTTTTTCCAAGACCCTCATGGACGGTGGTAGCAGCATCAATATTCTCTATGTAGAAACGCTACGCCAGATGAAGATCTCGGAAACACAACTGAACCATAGCTCTGTGATTTTTCACAGAGTTGTCCCAGGAAGACAAGCTAATTCTCTGGGAGAGATCACTTTGGATGTTACTTTTGGAACACCAAAAAATTATCGAACGAAGGCACTTTCCTTCGAAGTGGTCCCGTTCAAGAGCGCATACCACGCTATATTCGGACGTCCGGCTTACTGGGCTTTTATGGCTCGTCCGTGTTACATTTACAATATGATGAAAATTCCAGGTCCCAACGGTGTGATCACCATCAGGGGAGACCCGAAGAAAGCGCGAGAGTGCGAGGATGGAAATGCCGCCTTTGCAGAAGCCGTGTTGCACGCCCAGGAGTACCAGGAGATCATGAAGAGCATAGATCCGTCCGAGATGCCCGCGACGAAGAAGGAGGTGACAAAGCCAAATCCGGAGTTCAAGGCATCAGAAGAGACGAAGACGACGCCATTGAAGGATGATGACCCCTCCAAGGTGACCCAGATAGGCGCAGGTCTAAGTCACGCATAGGAAAGCGCGCTCGTCAAGTTCCTCCGAGCAAATCAAGATATCTTCGCATGGCAGCCATCTGACATGACCGGAGTACCTAGGGAACTTGCCGAGCACTCTCTAAATGAAAATCCGAATGCTAAACTCGTCAAACAGTCCTTACAACGGTTTGGTGATGAAAAGCATAAGGCAGTAGCTAAGAAACTAGCGCGGCTCGAGTTAGCCGGATTCATAGAAGAGGTCATCCATACTGATTGGTCGGCCAACCCTGTAATGGTCCCTAAAAAGACACCACTGATTTAAGGATGTGTGTTGATTATACTGCCTTGAACAAGACTTGTTCAAAAGATCCGTTCGCTCTGCCTAGAATTGATCAAGTTATCGATTCTATGGCAGGCTCAGAACTCCTCTGTTTTCTCGACGCATATTCCGATTATCACCAAATCCAGATGAAGGAATCTGACAAAATCAAGACTTCATTCATAACCCCTTTCGGAACCTTCTGTTATGTTACGATGCCCTTTGGGCTGAAGAACGCAGGAGCTACGTACCAGCGCACGATGCAGTGTTGCCTCCATGATCAACTCAGACGCAATGTATATGCATACGTGGATGATATCGCGGTCATGTCCAAAAAGAAGGAAACATTGATTTCCGACTTAGAGGAGACGTTCGCCAATTTATGAAAATATAACATCATGCTTAATCCGAAGAAATGCTTCTTTGGAATACCAGCCGGAAAATTGTTAGGTTTTATCGTGTCTCAACGAGGCATAGAGGTAAAACGTGACAAGATTAAGGCTATTCTCAATATTTCCAGGCCAACTCGCCTGAAGGACGTACAAAGATTAACTGGTTGCATTGCTGCGGTCAGTCGATTTGTAAGCCGGCTTGGTGAAAGAGCCGCACCATTATATAAACTCCTGAAGAAGACCAAGGATTTTGTCTGGACTGACGAAGCTGAAGCTGCACTACAAGACCTGAAGAAAGTACTCTCATCTGCTCCTATCCTGGCAGCGCCAGAACCTCAGGAACCGATGTTGCTTTACATTGCTGCGACAAATAGGGTTGTCAGGATAGTTATGGTGGTGGAGAGACCAGAAGAAAATCAGGAGCACCTGGTGCAGCGTCCGACATACTTTGTCAGCGAGGTCCTGACAGAATCAAAACAGCGATATCCGTACTATCAAAAGTTGGCTTACAGTGTTTTTCTAGCATCTCGTAAGCTGCGACACTATTTTCAGGAGCATCCAACTACCGTGGTGAGCAAAGCTCCCATGAGAGATATAATCAACAATAGCGATGCCACAGGACGCGTCACCAAATGGGGTATAGAGCTTGCAGCTTTTGATATTGAATACAAACCCCGGACAACAATCAAATCCCAGATCCTTGCCGACTTTGTCGCTGATTGGACAGAGACCAAGGAGAACATGGTCCTCCCTGAGTCGGAATATTGGACCCTCTTTTTTGACGGGTCCAAGGCTCGATGGGGCTCGGGGGCTGGCGTGGTGCTCAAATCACCCCAAGGAGATAAACTTTTATACGTGTTGCAGATCCACTTCACAGCGACAAACAACATTGCCGAGTATGAAGCACTGCTGCATGGAATCCGGATTGCTAAGGATATTGGCGTCCGACGTTTGATGTGTTACGGAGATTCGGATCTTGTTGCTCAGCAAGTCTCGGATATTTGTAATGCAAATAAGCACATGGCGGCATATAAAGCTGTCATGGATGATCTATCTAAATTGTTCGAGGGGTTTGAAGTTCAACACATCCCTCGAGCAGAAAAAGAGGAAGCAGATGCACTATCTCGAATAGGCTCTGCGCGGAAAGAGGTTCTGGATGGCGCATTTTTAGAGCACCTCAAAGTTCCCTCGATAAAGGGGAGTAGATGAGGAATATCCGACCAAATCCGAATCACCTTTAATAGCAGTTCTGGCTGTAATTCCTAGCTGGACTCAACCCTACCTTGATTACTTGATAGACGGCAAATTACTCGAAGACGAGGTGCTAAGCCGGCAGATTATCCGACGAGCAAAAGCCTATACTATTGTTAAAGGTGAGCTCCATAAACGGAGTGTTTTTGGGGTTTTTCAGCGCTGTGTATCTCTGGAAGAAGGAGTGGAAATCTTAAGAGAAATCCACGAAGGCGAGTGTGGTCACCACGCTGCAGCCAAATCTTTAGTGGCGAAAGCTTTTCGACATGGTTTTTTCTGGCTTACAGCTCAGGCAGATGCCGAACGATTAGTCAAGACATGCAAAGGCTGCCAAAAGTACGCCAAGCAAGCTCATGTTCCGGCTGATCAGCTGCGAACAATACCTATAACATGGTCTTTTGCGGTCTGGGGGCTTGATATGGTAGGACCTTTTAAACGAGCTCCAAGTGGATTTACTCACCTCTTAGTGATGGTGGATAAATTCACGAAATGGATCGAGGCTAAACCTGTCACTAGTTGTGATGGAGCAACAACCAAAAGATTTGTCGAGGATGTTATAATCCGGTATGGTTATCTGCATAGCATTATCACGGACAACGAGAGTAACTTTTCCATGGGAGAGTTGGCTGAATTCTGCGACGAGCAAAATATCCGGCTTGACATTGTGTCAGTCGCACATCCACAGGCTAACGGACAAGTCAAAAGAGCAAATGGTTTAATTCTACAAGGCTTGAAACCAAGACTCAAAGCACCACTTAGACGTGCTACAGGGGCTTGGGCAGAGGAACTACCCTCTGTAATTTGGAGTTTGCGAACAACTCCGAAGAGGTCAACAGGATATACACCTTTCTTCTTGTTCTATGGCGCAGAAGCAGTTCTTCCTAGTGATTTGATTCATACTTCTCCTAGAGTGGCCGCGTATATCGAAGAGGATGCCGAGATTTCTCGACAAAATGATCTCGACTTAGTCGAAGAAGTTCGTGTCGTTGCTGAAATAAGATCTACAGCCTATCAGCAGAAGTTACGCAAGTATCATAGCTAGAGAGTCCGAACTAGATCTTTCAATAAAGGTGATTTGGTTCTCCGGCTTGTGCAACAAAGAAAGCACAAACTTTCCCCAATATGGGAAGGGCCCTTTTTAGTTAGTCGAGTATTGCACAATGGGTCGTACTACTTAACTGACCTGAGGCCAGTCAAAGAAAGACCTGCTACTAAGAAGAGAAAGAGAGCTGGAGGCAGTACAAATCCGGATGAATTAGACAGACCGTGGAATATTGCTTAGCTATGTCCCTTTTATTCTTAGTTTTATCTTTCTTTGTAATCATACATATGTACATGCTCTGTGAGAAATAAAAGTTTTGGTTACCTCAAAGTTTTCCTGAGAAGTTTTTACCATCTTATTTCCTAATGGTCATGTCATAGTCGAAAATCCCAGAATGCTTGAAAGTACTTTATGCTCATGTTTGTTCTGGTTTAGATTTTCGGTTCTAAAACTGCTACCTTCGGGTATAACTCTAAAAAATTCTAGTCTTTACTTGGGTTATTTGTCTGATTGCTGGATGCGGGTATCTTCCGAGTAGTGAATTGTTGGTACTGGAAGCCAGCTTTGTTTCCGAGTTTAAACTGGTTTAGCAATTGAGCTCCGTTGCTCGGCAAAGTTTCCGGCTGAAGGTTTAGCCGGCTCACGAAAGGGACGAGGCGGAAAGCCAGATAAACAATAAGTAGAGGCAGAAAATTCTAAGTGCTTATAAAAACATTTCAGGCTCGCAAATAATCTAAGACAAAAGTGCTGAATAGATAAAAACTTAGCACTAGCAAAAGTCATAGTACTTAATATTTACAAAAAACGCATCATGTCTTTCTAGAATAATACATAGTTTTCTGATCTATAATGCAGGAGGAGATGAAGGAACTGTCGGATCGCTGGCTACTCTGCTTTGATATCGTGCCAAGATGTTCGGATCTGAGGTGGTCCGTTCATCATCGGAAACTTCTTCGGCGTCTTCTGGAGGAGGTGGCGGAGTATCCACGCGAGTGAAGAAGGGCACCTCGTACCTGGTCAGGTCAGCTACGTGGCACCCATATCCGACGCAGGAGTGCATGATAGCTTGAAGGTCTTGCTCCTGGCCGTCTTCGTCTAGTTTGCAGTACCCTCTGGTCACTTGCCATATCTCCATGTTCCCATGGTGGCTCATGACCATGGTGAGAGTGTTCTGCGCAACAGTCCGCGCGTAGGACATGTTCTAGTCCCGAACGAGCTGCGACATCTCCTTGGCCTTTTCCCGCACCTGGAAGTCCGACATGCTTGGCATGTCCGGAATCCTGAGAGACTCTCCAATGTCCTCAAGGGACTGGCGGTAGTCATGAAGAAGATCACCGACTTGGGTAAGCCGGTGAGTGCGGGGTTCGGATGAGGAGGAGTCCGTCAAGTTCAGAGGACCTACACACAAAACAAGGATAAGAAAAAACCGACATTGATGAAACTCGAAGAAATGATAAGTCAGATAGATGGAACATACCAAGAATGACGTTGTCAATCTTGGCTTTCTCCTCCCGGAGACTCTGGAGTTCATCCCGGAGTGCATGGGAGATATCCTTTTCTCTGCCAACCTCATTCTTGAGGTCCGAGATAACCTTATCTTGAGCGGCAATCTTGAGATCGCGCTCTTCAGTGGCCATGGAGGAGGACTCGAGGACTTGAGCTATGCTTCTTTCATGATCCGCCTTGAGCTTATCCAGCTCTTGGCGATGTCCCTTGTTCTCCACCACTAAGGTTTTGAGGTTCTCGGCCTCTTCAATCATAGCGATGGATTGTTTCACCAACGCTGTAAGTCAAAAAGAACAAAAGTTCAGAAAAATTCGACATTGAAAAAAGCAAAAGGCAAGGTTTGAATCTCGAAATGTTTACCTTCGGCTTCATCCTTAGCTACCTTGAGCTCAGCATTTTTAAGCCAGAGAGCTTTGATCTCTCTCCGCTTATCACAGACATTTTTTAACAATTCCTGGTTATAGGAACATACTTTCTGTAAGCCATAATACCCAAAGTCAGAAAGCCACTTAAGACTTGGGCTAATATTTTTTGCTAAATATCAGCACGAGCCTTGGGGGCTACACTAGTTCGTTCTTTGGCATCCTAATGAAAGCATAAACCCGAATTTCTATATCCTACTTTATGCTTATGGGGCTAGAGGATATGATATAACATAAGGTAAAAAACAAGAGTTGGAATTCCGACTTACATATTGTTCGCGGGTGAGTTTGTCTAATCCCGCGTTCACCTCAGTCGCCACCTTCTCGGCGAGAGTAAGAGGAATTACTGGGGCTGTTGGAAGCTCGCTAGTCCTGATCCTCTCGTCGCGAAGGCAGACTTGGGCGAGAAGGTCAGAGAACTTGACGTCCTCTGCTTCTTGCGCTTCCTCTTCGGGGGAAATATGGCTTTTGTCCAGGACTTGCCTGGCCAGCCGCTCGATCTCCTCTGCAGACTTCCGGGATAAGCCAAACTTGGCAAGTCCGGGGTTGCTGAGGAGGTTGTCGGTGAAGACTTCAGCCGAGGGATCATTACCCAAATAGGGTTCACCCTTATCTTGAGCTGACGCACCCACGGCGACGTCAGTGTGCGATCCAAGGATCACAGTCGCCGTTGGAGGAGCCGGATCTTCTGCAACAACCGGAGAAGGAGTAATCGCCGGTGTTGCAGAAGGTTGAGGGGCAGGAGTCGGAGGAGCCGTGGCAGGGGAAGCTATGGTAAGCTTTGTCTGTCACAGGGGCTTCATAGGAATCCCCTTCCCCTTACCCTTGATGAGAGGCTTTGCTTTGAGAATGTAGTAAAGTCGGAAACATTACATCTCAGAAAGAAATTCGAGAAAGGTACAAAGGCGGAAATTGTGAATGAAAGTTACCTCTTCACAACGGGCACTTCCTTTGTGCCAACAGCCACTGTCGGAGCTTTGCACTTCTTGAGCGCAAGGTCCGGCAATGGAACCACTTCAGTCTCCTGAGAAAACTCAGGAGGGTATCCTTCAAGTGGGGCAAGCTCCGACTCAGGGAGATCAGCAAGCTGAAAACAAGAAAACATATCAGCATTGCAATATATAACTTAAAGATTGAAACACGTAAAAGGTGTACTGATGAAAGCTTACCGCTACCACAGGGTTTTCCGCCGTGTGCATGTCCAGAGAAATCTCCGGAATTTTCCTCTCGATCCGCTCCTTGATCAGCCATTTGATCTGACTTATGTAACCTTGGATGGTGTAGGCTTTGGGGCTGATGCAGAGAGAGTCTTTTTTGGAAGACGTGATGGAATGCATCAGTCTATCTCCGTGGTATTGAAGTGGCTGGATCCGACGTGAGACCCAACACTGGACTAAGTCGGATCCTTTCAGACCCTTGTGCTTGATAAGATATTCGATCCACCTCTTAGCGAGGATCAGATCGTCGGTGAGAGCCGGAGCAGCCTCGTCCCAGGAAGGCTGGGCCGTGGTGGCGCCGTCGACAAAAGCCGGCAAAGTAGTATCTTTGTTGGGAGCCGGAATATCCCTATGATAGAAAAAAGTGGCTGACCATTGTTTGACAGAGTCACTGGCAGAAATTTTGGGATATGCCCGGTCTCGTCTAACAGAAAAACTAATAGTACCGGTGATATAAGGAACACCGGCAGTAATGGAATTTCTCCGGACATGGAAATAATACCGGAAAAGAAGCAAACTTGGCCTAATGCCGAGAAAGCCCTTGCAAAGCGCAGCATATGCGCTCATCTCTAGAAGAGAATTGGGAGGAAGATTATGGATTTGAACTCCATAGTGGTCAATCACCTCGGAGAAGAACTCCAAGGGAGGAAAGGACAAACCTCGGTCCAGATGGGTGCCGAAGTGGACGCGCTCGCCCTCGCGCGGATTGGGGACGGTTTCGCTGGAACCGCTCCGCCAGTTGCCGGCGGCGAGAAGCCCCTCCTTCTCCACGTTTTTGAGGCCGTCGTCGTCGAGGGCGCAGGGGATCCAGATTCCCCGGAAGCTCTCTTTCTCCGCAGCTGCTTCCGCCGCCGCCGCAGCCGCTAGAGAAGAAGAAGAAGATGAAGCCATTTTATCTCCGGTGAAAAAGGTGACCTAAAAGTGGCGGCGCTAGGAGCTCTATGGGAAGAGGACGAAAAGGCTCTGGGCGTGATGGAGGATTGGGAAGAAAGAAACGACGAAGGACTGGTGGAGAGGAGAAGAAGGAATCTAAACCCCTTATATCCACCTACCTGCGCCAAGATTCGTGCAAACGCTACAGTGTAATTGCCACGCGTCGTGGAAAGAACTGGGAAGGGCCCGCGCGATGATTGCGTCGCCTCGATCTCCACGCACGCATTGAAACGGCGCCTCGGTTCCGCGAACCGCGGACCCACCAACGGTCGTGCTGACGGAACGTCTGTCAGATGATGTGACTTGACCATGCTTGTGTTAGGTGGCGTTAGAGACCAAGTTCTGGTTTAGTTTAAAAGCGAGCTGGAAAATCCGAGTAACTAATTGAAAGGTCCGACTTACTTTTAAGACCCGGATCGTATTTTTTGCTGTAAAGTTTCAGGAACCCTTCAAGATTCTACAAGCCGAAGATCGAGCTGGGCGATGATAAAATCCGACTTTGGATCTTGGAGGTCTCCGGGGGCTACTGTTGGGGATATACTTTCCGGGTATCCTCACAGATCCCCACTGACCAGGGAGGCCTACTTCAGGTTAGAGCTTTGCTTCACAGGCGGCCCAGTTAGGGAGAGAAGACGGAGTCCAATCCGACTACGGGAAGGCCCAGAAGACTTACCGACTTAGGCCCATAATGTTACTTGCAGTTCAAGATGTACTCTGTAACCAACTCTTAGTCGTAGCCGGATTGATCTCTCCTGTAAACCCTAGGCCAGATATCTATATAAGCCGTCCTAGGGAGAGCCTTTAGGGCAACACCAGACACCTCAATAGTCTACAATGTCAACTCACACAGGCGAAACCTTTCTAACCCATATTCCGGCTCTGCCGTATTACTGGATTGCTAGCAGGAGTAGGGTCCGTCCAAAGCCGGCGGATTCGAACCAAAAAATTGTCGATTTCGCATATTATGGCCATTTTCATGAGTTATTGCCCAAAGTTTTGGGGTTCCAGGGTGATTTACAAGGACCCTAAGACCCGATACATATTTGAGAGTTCTGACCAAAAACAACGCGTCGTTTTCATGTTTTATGGCCGTTTTTATAAGCTATTGCACACTGTTTTGGCGCTCTTGGGAGATTTACATCGATCCTAAGGCCCGATACATGTTTGAGAGTTATGACCAAACACTCATCGTTTTCGCGTTTTAGGGTCATTTTCATGAGTTATTCCACACTATTTTGTTGCTCCACGAGGATTTGCATGGGCCATTAAACCCGATGCATGTTTAAGAGGATGACCAACAATTCGTCGTTCTTGTGTTTTATGACCGTTTTCAGGAGCTATTCCACAGTTCTAGGGTTTCAGGGCGAATTACAACGACCATTAGACCCGATACATGTTTGACAATTTGAACCAAAAAATTGTCGATTTCGCATATTATGGCCGTTTTCATGAGTTATTGCCCACAGCTTTTGGGTTCCAGGGTGATTTACAACGACCCTAAGACCCGATACATGTTTGAGAGTTCTGACCAAAAACAACTCGTCGTTTTTCACGTTTTATGGCCATTTTAGTGAGCTATTGCACACTGTTTTGGCGCTCTTGGGGGATTTACATCGATCCTAAGACCCGATACATGTTTGAGAGTTATGACCAAACACTCATCGTTTTCGCGTTTTAGGTTCATTTTCATGAGTTATTCCACACTGTTTTGTTGCTCCACGGGGATTTTTATGGACCATTAGACCCGATGCATTTTAATGGGATGACCAACAATTCGTCGTTCTTGTGTTTTATGACCGTTTTCATGACCTATTCCACAATTCTAGGGTTTTAGGGCGAATTAGAACGACCATTAGACCCGATACATGTTTGACAATTTTAACCAATGTTTTTCGATTTTGCATATTATGGCCGTTTTCATGAGTTATTGCCTATAGGTTTGGGGTTCCAGGGTGATTTACAACGACCTGAGACCTGATACATGTTTGAGAGTTATGACCAAACGCGCGTCGTTTTTCACGTTTTATGGCGGTTTTCTTGAGCTATTGCACACGATTTTGGCGCTCTTGGGGGAATTACAATGATCTTAAGACCCGATACATGTTTGAGAGTTATGACCAAACACTCATCGTTTTCGCGTTTTAGGGTGATTTTCATGAGTTATTCCACACTGTTTTGTTGCTCCACAAGGATTTGCATGGACCATTAGACCCGATGCATATTTAAGGCGATGACCAACAATTCGTCGTTCTTGAGTTTTATGACCGTTTTCATGAGCTATTCCACAGTTCTAGGGTTTCAGGGCGAATTACAACGACCATTAAACCCGATACATGTTTGACAATTTGAACCAAAAAATTGTCGATTTCGCATATTATGGCCGTTTTCATGAGTTATTGCCCAGAGTTTTGGGGTTCCAGGGTGATTTACAATGACCCTAAGACCCGATACATGTTTGAGAGTGATGAACAAAATCAACACGTCGTTTTTCACGTTTTACGGCCGTTTTCGTGAGCTATTGCACACGGTTTTCGCGCTCTTGGGGGATTTACAACGATCCTAAGACCCGATACATGTTTGAGATTTATGACCAAAAACTCATCGTTTTCGCGTTTTAGGGTCATTTTCATGAGTTATTCCACACTGTTTTGTTGCTCCACGGGGATTTTCATGGACCATTAGACCCGATGCATGTTGAAGGGGATGACCAACAATTCGTCGTTCTTGTGTTTTATGACCGATTTCATGAGCTATTCCACAGTTCTAGGGTTTCAGGGCGAATTACAACGACCATTAGACCCAATACATGTTTGACAATTTGAACCAAAAAATTGTCGATTTCGCATATGACGGTCGTTTTCATGAGTTATTGCCCATAGTTTTGGGGTTCCAGGGTGATTTACAATGACCCTAAGACCCGATACAAGTTTGAGAGTCATGACCAAAAACGTGTCGTTTTTCACGTTTTATGGCCGTTTTCTTGAGCTATTGCACACTGTTTTGGCGCTCTTGGGGGATTTACAACGATCCTAAGACCCGATACATGTTTGAGAGTTATGACATAAAACTCAATGTTTTCGCGTTTTAGGATGATTTTCATGAGTTATTCCACACTATTTTGTTGCTCCACGGGGATTTGCATGGACCATTAGACCCGATGCATATTTAAGGCGATGACCAACAATTAGTCGTTCTTGAGTTTTATGAGCATTTTGATGAGCTATTCCACAGTTCTAGGGTTTCAGGGCGAATTACAACGACCCTTAGACCCGATACATGTTTGACAATTTGAACCAAAAAATTGTCGATTTCGAAAATTATGGCCGTTTTCATGAGTTATTGCCCACAGTTTAGGGGTTCCAGGGTGATTTACAATGACCCTAAGACCCGATACATGTTTAAGAGTTCTGACCGAAAACAACTCATCGTTTTTCACGTTTTATGGCCGTTTTCGTGAGCTATTGCACACTTTTTCGCGCTCTTGGGGGATTTACAACGATCCTAAGACCCAATACATGTTTGAGAGTTATGACCAAAAACTCGTCGTTTTCGTGTTTTAGGGTCATTTTCATGAGTTATTCCACACTGTTTTGTTGCTCCATCGGGATTTTCATGGACCATTAGACCCGATGCATGTTTAAGGGGATGACCAACAATTCGCCGTTCTTGTGTTTTATGACCGTTTTCATGAGCTATTCCACAGTTCTAGGGTTTTAGGGCGAATTACAATGACCATTAGACCCGATATATGTTTGACAATTTTAACCAAAAAATTGTCGATTTTGCATATTATGGCCGTTTTCATGAGTTATTGCCGATAGTTTTGGGGTTCCAGGGTGATTTACAATGACCCTAAGACCCGATACATGTTTGAGAGTTATGACCAAAAGCGCGTCGTTTTTCACGTCTATGGCCGTTTTCTTGAGCTATTGCACACTGTTTTGGCGCTCTTGGGGGATTTACAACGATCCTAAGACCCGATACATGTTTGAGAGTTATGACCAAAAACTCATCGTTTTCGCGTTTTAGGATGATTTTCATGAGTTATTCCACACTATTTTGTTGCTCCACGGGGATTTTCATGGACCATTAGACCCGATGCATGTTGAAGGGGATGACCAACAATTCGTCGTTCTTGTGTTTTATGACCGTTTTGATGAGCTATTCCACAGTTCTAGGGTTTCAGGGCGAATTACAACGACCATTAGACCCGATACATGTTTGACAATTTGAACCAAAAAATGTTCGATTTCGCATATTATGGCCGTTTTCATGAGTTATTGCCGACAGTTTTGGGGTTCCAGGGTGATTTACAATGACCCTAAGACCCGATACATGTTTGAGAGTTATGACCAAAATCAACACGTCGTTTTTCACGTTTTATGGCTGTTTCGTGAGCTATTGCACACAGTTTTGGCGCTCTTGGGGGATTTACAACGATCCTAAGACCCGATACATGTTTGAGAGTTATGACCAAAAACTCGTCGTTTTCGCGTTCTAGGGTCATTTTCATGAGTTATTCCACACTGTTTTGTTGCTCCACGGGGATTTTCATGGACCATTAGACCCGATGCATGTTTAAGGGGATGACCAACAATTCGTCGTTCTTGTGTTTTATGACCGTTTTCATGAGCTATTCCACAGTTATAGGGTTTCAGGGCGAATTACAACAACCATTAGACCCGATATATGTTTGACAATTTTAACCAAAAAATTGTCGATTTTGCATATTACGGCCGTTTTCATGAGTTATTGCCCATAGTTTCGGGGTTCCAGGGTGATTTACAACGACCCTAAGACCCGATACATGTTTGAGAGTTATGACCAAAAGCGCGTCGTTTTTCACGTCTATGGCCGTTTTCTTGAGCTATTGCACACTGTTTTGGCGCTCTTGGGGGATTTACAACGATCCTAAGACCCGATACATGTTTGAGAGTTATGACCAAACACTCATCGTTTTCGCGTTTTAGTGTGATTTTCATGAGTTATTCCACACTGTTTTGTTGCTCCACGGGGATTTGCATGGACCATTAGACCCGATGCGTATTTAAGGCGATGACCAACGGTTCGTCGTTCTTGTGTTTTATGACCGTTTTCATGAGATATTCCATAGTTCTATGGTTTCAGGGCGAATTACAACGACCATTAGACCCGATACATGTTTGACAATTTGAACCAAAAAATTGTCGATTTTGCATATTATGGCCGTTTTCATGAGTTATTGCCGATAGTTTTGGGGTTCCAGGGTGATTTACAATGACCCTAAGACCCGATACATGTTTGAGAGTTATGACCAAAAACAACTCATCGTTTTTCACGTTTTATGGCCGTTTTCGTGAGCTATTGCACACTGTTTTGGCGCTCTTGGGGGATTTACAACGATCCTAAGACGCGATTCATGTTTGAGAGTTATGACCAAAAACTCATCGTTTTCGCGTTTTAGGGTCATTTTCATTAGTTATTCCACACTGTTTTGTTGCTCCACGGGGATTTGCATGGACCATTAGACCCGATACATGTTTGGCAATTTTAACCAAAAAATTGTCGATTTTGCATATTATGGCCGTTTTCATGAGTTATTGCCCATAGTTTCGGGGATCCCGGGTGATTTACAACGACCCTAAGACCCGATACATGTTTCAGAGTTATGACCAAAAAACGTGTCGTTTCTCACGTTTGATGGACGTTTTCTTGAGCTATTGCACACTGTTTTGGCGCTCTTGAGCGATTTACAACGATCCTAAGACCCGATACATGTTTGAGAGTTATGACCAAAAACTCATCGTTTTCGCGTTTTAGTGTCATTTTCATGAGTTATTCCACACTGTTTTGTCGCTCCACGGGGATTTTCATGGACCATTAGACCCGATGCATGTTTAAGGGGATGGCCAACAATTCGTCGATCTTGTGTTTTATGACCGTTTTCATGAGATATTCCACAGTTCTAGGGTTTCAGGGCGAATTACAACGACCCTTAGACCCGATACATGTTTGACAATTTGAACCAAAAAATTGTCGATTTCGCATGTTATGGCCGTTTTCATGAGTTATTGCCCACAATTTTGGGGTGCCTGGGTGATTTACAACGACCCTAAGACCTGATACATGTTTGAGAGTTATGACCAAAAACAACACGTCGTTTTTCACGTTTTATGGCCGTTTTCGTGAGCTATTGCACACTGTTTTGGCGCTCTTGGGGGATTTACAACGATCCTAAGACTAGATACATGTTTGAGAGTTATGACCAAAAACTCACCGTTTTCGCGTTTTAGGGTCATTTTCATGACTTATTCCACACTGTTTTGTTGCTCCATGGGGATTTTCATGGACCATTAGACTCGATGCATGTTTAAGGGGATGACCAACAATTCGTCGTTCTTGTGTTTTATGACCGTTTTCATGAGCTATTCCACAGTTCTAGGGTTTCAGGGCGAATTACAACGACCATTAGACCCGATACATGTTTGACAATTTTAACCTAAAAATTGTCGATTTCGCATATTATGGCCGTTTTCATGAGTTATTGCCCACAGTTTAGGGGTTCCAAGGTTATTTACAATGACCCTAAGACCCGATACATGTTTGAGAGTTATGACCAAAAACAACTCATTGTTTTTCACGTTTTCTTGCCGTTTTCGTGAGCTATTGCACACTGTTTTGGCGCTCCTGGGGATTTACAACGATCTTAAGACCCGATACATGTTTGAGAGTTATGACCAAAAACTCATCGTTTTCGCGTTTTACGGTCATTTTCATGAGTTATTCCACACAGTTTTGTTGCTCCAAGGGGATTTTCATGGACCATTAGACCCGATGCATGTTTAAGGGGATGACCAACAATTCGTCGTTCTTGTGTTTTAAGACCGTTTTCATGAGCTATTCCACAGTTCTACGGTTTCAGGCGAATTACAACGACCATTAGACCCGATACATGTTTGAAAATTTTAACCAAAACATTGTCGATTTCGCATATTATGGCCGTTTTCATGAGTTATTGCCCACAGTTTTGGGGTTCCAGGGTGATTTACAACGACCCTAAGACCCGATACATGTTTGAGAGTTATGACCAAAAACTCTTCGTTTTCGCGTTTTAGGGTCGTTTTCATGGGTTATTCCACACTGTTTTGTTGCTCCACGGGGATTTTCATGGACCATTAGACCCGATGCATGTTTAAGGGGATGACCAACAATTCGTCGTTATTGTGTTTTATGACCGTTTTCATGAGCTATTCCACAGTTCTAGGGTTTCAGGGCGAATTACAACGACCATTAGACCCGATACATGTTTGACAATTTCAACCAAAAAATTGTCGATTTCGCATATTATGGCTGTTTTCATGAGTAATTTCCCACAGTTTTGGGGTTCCAGGGTGATTTACAACGACCCTAAGACCCGATACATGCTCGATAGTTATGACCAAAAACAACTCATCGTTTTTCACGTTTTATGGCCGTTTTCGTGAGCTATTGCACACTGTTTTGGCGCTCTTGGGGGATTTACAACGATCCTAAGACGCGATACATGTTTGAGAGTTATGACCAAAAACTCATCGTTTTCGCGTTTTAGGGTCATTTTCATTAGTTATTCCACACTGTTTTGTTGCTCCACGGGGATTTTAATGGACCATTAGACCCGATGCATGTTTAAGGGGATGTCCAACAATTCGTCGCTCTTGTGTTTTATGACCGTTTTCATGAGCTATTCCACAGTTCTAGGGTTTCAGGGCGAATTACAACGACCATTAGACCCGATACATGTTTGACAATTTTAACCAAAAAATTGTCGATTTCGCATATGATGGCCGTTTTCATGAGTTATTACCCACAGTTTTGGGGTTCCAGAGTGATTTACAACGACCCTAAGACCCGATACATGTTTGAGAGTTCTGACCAAAAACAACGCGTCGTTTTCACGTTTTATGGCCGTTTTCGTAAGCTATTGCACACTGTTTTGGCGCTATTGGGGGATTTACATCGATCCTAAGACCCGATACATGTTTGAGAGTTATGACCAAACGCTCATTGTTTTCGCGTTTTAGGGTCATTTTTATGAGTTATTCCACTCTATTTTGTTGCTCCACGGGATTTGCATGGACCATTAGACCTGATACATGTTTGACAATTTGAACCAAAAAATTGTCGATTTCGCATATTATGGCCGTTTTCATGAGTTATTGCCCACAATTTTTGGGTTCTAGGGTGATTTACAATGACCCTAAGACCTGATACATGTTTGAGAGTTATGACCAAAGAGGCGTCGTTTTTCACATTTTATGGCCGTTTTCTTGAGCTATTGCACACTGTTTTGGCGCTCTTGGGGGATTTACAACGATCCTAAGACCCGACACATGTTTGAGAGTTATGACCAAAAACTCATCGTTTTCGCGTTTTAGTGTCATTTTCATGAGTTGTTCCACACTGTTTTGTCGCTCCACGGGGATTTTCATGGACCATTAGACCCGATGCATGTTTAAGGGGATGGCCAACAATTCGTCGTTCTTGTGTTTTATGACCGTTTTCATGAGATATTCCACGGTTTTAGGGTTTCAGGGCGAATTACAACGACCATTAGACCCGATACATGTTTGACAATTTGAACCAAAAAATTGTCGATTTCGCATGCTATGGCCGTTTTCATGAGGTATTGCCCACAATTTTGGGGTTCCAGGGTGATTTACAACGACCCTAAGACCTGATACATGTTTGAGAGTTATGACCAAAAACAACACGTTGTTTTTCACGTTTTATGGTTGTTTTCGTGAGCTATTGCACACTGTTTTGGCGCTCTTGGGGGATTTACAACGATCCTAAGACCCGATACATGTTTGAGAGTTATGACCAAAAACTCATCGTTTTCGCGTCTTACGGTCATTTTCATGACTTATTCCACACTGTTTTGTTGCTCCATGGGGATTTTCATGGACCATTAAACTCGATGCATGTTTAAGGGGATGACCAACAATTCGTCGATCTTGTGTTTTACGACCGTTTTCATGAGCTATTCCACAGTTCTAGGGTTTCAGGGCGAATTACAACGACCATTAGACCCTATACATGTCTGACAATTTTAACATAAAAATTGTCGATTTCGCATATTATGGCCGTTTTCATAAGTTATTGCCCACAGTTTAGGGGTTCCAGGGTTATTTACAACGACCCTAAGACCCGATACATGCTCGAGAGTTATGACCAAAAACAACTCATCGTTTTTCACGTTTTATGGCCGTTTTCGTGAGCTATTGCACACTGTTTTGGCGCTCTTGGGGGATTTACAACGATCCTAAGACCCGATACATGTTTGAGAGTTATGACCAAAAACTCATCGTTTTCACGTTTTAGGGTCATTTTTATGAGTTATTCCACACAGTTTTGTTGCTCCAAGGGGATTTTCATGGACCATTAGACCCGATGCATGTTTAAGGGGATGACCAACAATTCATCGTTCTCGTGTTTTATGACCGTTTTCATGAGCTATTGCACAGTTCTAGAGTTTCAGGGCGAATTACAACAACCATTAGACCCGATACATGTTTCACAATTTTAACCAAAAAATTGTCGATTTCGCATATTATGGCTGTTTTCATGAGTTATTTCCCACAGTTTTGGGGTTCCAGGGTGATTTACAACGACCCTAAGACCCGATACATGCTCGAGAGTTATGACCAAAAACAACTCATCGTTTTTCACGTTTTATGGCCGTTTTCGTGAGCTATTGCACACTGTTTTGGCGCTCTTGGGGGATTTACAACGATCCTAAGACGCGATACATGTTTGAGAGTTATGACCAAAAACTCATCGTTTTCGCGTTTTACGGTCATTTTCATGACTTATTCCACACAGTTTTGTTGCTCCACGGGGATTTGCATGGACCATTAGACCCGATGTATCTTTAAGGGGATGACCAACAATTCGTCGTACTTGTGTTTTATGACCGTTTTCATGAGATATTCCACAGTTCTAGGGTTTCAGGGCGAATTACAA
This sequence comes from Avena eriantha, assembly GCA_910589775.1. Classification (NCBI taxonomy): domain Eukaryota; kingdom Viridiplantae; phylum Streptophyta; class Magnoliopsida; order Poales; family Poaceae; genus Avena; species Avena eriantha. Next base: position 2,518 of record OU342745.1, on the reverse strand, counting down.
CGACCATTAGACCCGATACATATTTGACAATTTGAACCAAAAAATTGTCGATTTCGCATGTTATCGCCGTTTTCATGAGTTAATGCCCACAATTTTGGGGTTCCAGGGTGATTTACAACGAACCTAAGACCTGATAGATGTTTGAGAGTTATGACCAAAAACAACACGTCGTTTTTCACGTTTTATGGCCGTTTTCGTGAGCTATTGCACACTGTTTTGGCGCTCTTGGGGGATTTACAACGATCCTAAGACCCGATACATGTTTGAGAGTTATGACCAAAAACTCATCGTTTTCGTGTTTTAGGGTCATTTTCATGATTTTTTCCACACGGTTTTGGTGCTCCACGAGGATTTGCATGGACCATTAGACCCGATGCATGTTTAAGGGGATGACCAACAATTCGTTGTTCTTGTGTTTTATGACCGTTTTATGAGCTATTCCAGAGTTATAGGGTTTTAGGGCGAATTACAACGACCATTAGACCCGATACATGTTTAACAATTTTAACCAAAAAAATTGTCGATTTTGCATATTATGGCCGTTTTCATGAGTTATTGCCCATAGTCTCGGGGATCCCGGGTGATTTACAACGACCCTAAGACCCGATACATGTTTGAGAGTTATGACCAAAAAACGTGTCGTTTTTTCACGATTTATGGACGTTTTCTGAGCTCTGGCACACTGTTTTGGCGCTCTTGGGGGATTTACAACGATCCGAAGACCTGATACATGTTTGAGAGTTATGACCAAAAACTCATCGTTTTCGCGTTTTGGGTCATTTTTATGAGTTATTCCACACTGTTTTGTTGCTCCATGGGGATTTTCATGGACCATTAGACTCGATGCATCTTTAAGCGGATGACCAACAATTCGTCGTTCTTGTGTTTATGACCGTTTTCATGAGATATTCCACGGTTCTAGGGTTTCAGGGCGAATTACAACGACCATTAGACCCGATACATGTTTGACAATTTTAACCTAAAAATTGTCGATTTCGCATATTATGGCCGTTTTCATGAGTTATTGCCCACAGTTTAGGGGTTCCAGGGTTATTTACAATGACCCTAAGACCCGATACATGTTTGAGAGTTATGACCAAAAACAACTAATCGTTTTTCACGTTTTATGGCCGTTTTCGTGAGCTATTGCACACTGTTTTGGCGCTCTTGGGGGATTTACAACGATCCTAAGACCCGATACATGTTTGAGAGTTATGACCAAAAACTCATCGTTTTCGCGTTTTAGGGTCATTTTCATGATTAATTCCACACTGTTTTGTTGCTCCAAGGGGATTTTCATGGACCATTAGACCCGATGCATGTTTAAGGGGATGACCAACAATTCGTCGTTGTTGTGTTTTATGACCGTTTTCATGAGCTATTGCACAGTTCTAGGGTTTCAGGGCGAATTACAACGACCATTAGACCCGATACATGTTTCACAATTTTAACCAAAAAATTGTCGATTTCGCATATTATGGCTGTTTTCATGAGTTATTTCCCACAGTTTTGGGCTTCCAGGGTGATTTACAACGACCCTAAGACCCGATACATGCTCGAGAGTTATGACCAAAACAACTCATCGTTTTTCACGTTTTATGGCCGTTTTCGTGAGCTATGGCACACTGTTTTGGCGCCCTTGGGGATTTACAACGATCCTAAGACCTGATACATGTTTGAGAGTTATGACCAAAAACTCATCGTTTTCGCGTTTTAGGGTCATTTTTCATGAGTTATTCCACACAGTTTTGGTGCTCCACGGGGATTTGCATGGACCATTAGACCCGATGCATGTTTAAGGGGATGACCAACAATTCGTCGTTCTTGTGTTTTATGACCGTTTTCATGAGATATTCCACAGTTCTAGGGTTTCAGGGCGAATTACAACGACCATTAGACCCGATACATGTTTGACAATTTTAACCAAAAAATTGTCGATTTCGCATATTATGGCCGTTTTCATGAGTTATTGCCCACAATTTTGGGGTTCCAGGGTGATTTACAACGAACCCTAAGACCTGATACATGTTTGAGAGTTATGACCAAAAAACTCGTCGTTTTTCACGTTTTATAGGCCGTTTTCGTGAGCCATTGCACACTGTTTTGGCGCTCTTGGGGGATTTACAACGATCCTAAGACCCGATACATGTTTGAGAGTTAGGACAAAAACTCATCGTTTTCGTGTTTTAGGGTCATTTTCATGATTTTTTCCACACTGTTTTGGTGCTCCATCGGGATTTTCATGGACCATTAGACCCGATGCATGTTTAAGGGGATGACCAACAATTCGTTGTTCTTGTGTTTTATGACCGTTTTCATGAGCTATTCCAGAGTTATAGGGTTTTAGGGCGAATTACAACGACCATTAGACCCGATACATGTTTGACAATTTTAACCAAAAAATTGTCGATTTCGCATATTATGGCCGTTTTCATGAGTTATTGCCCATAGTCTCGGGGATCCAGGTCGATTTACAACGACCCTAAGACCCGATACATGTTTCAGAGTTATGACCAAA